>WOXC01004716.1:0-395272 GCA_011680675.1 Gymnobelideus leadbeateri
ACAATAAAGTGAAAACATATCATAATACATTCATATACCTGGGTCATACTCTCCTGCCAATGCATTTAATATTTGTGCGAGACAGTAGGCACACCCTTACAGAAACCTGGTGAGCAAAAATCGTGCTCAGGGGAGCTCACAACTCTGGAAATCATAAACTTTTCTGCTGTCTTTCTATCAAAGAAATGAGCCATCAAAGTTCCTTCCTGTTGAACAGATGCTTCTGTTGCTAAGTTGAACTCCCTATGGCCTCTGGGATAAAATAAATCTAAGCTCTTCTGTTTAGCTTTGAAAGGTCTCCATGCCTTTGCTCAAACTTTCCTTTCCAGCCTCCTTATTCCCTGTCTTGTACTGCAGTCAAGTTGGCCTTCTCTTTGGTCCACCCAGATGGCCCTCCCTCTTCCATCTGTGTTCCCTTGAATGGTATATCCAAGGGGTCAGGAATGCTCTCTCTTCTCCCCTCCACCTCTGAGGATTCCTCTTTACCTCCAAGGTAAAGCTAAAATACCACCTTTTACCTGAAGAATTTTCTATTCCCTCAGCTGCTAGTGACCTCCCTTCTCACATTGCCTTAGACTTTAATTCTCATTATATTTATTCTGTATTTAAAGAATATAATATATTGCAATATGATATGCATGTATTATAGAATTATATTATATGATAATGTATAAATTATAGAATATGCATTGTAATATATTAAATATAAGAGAATATAGTAATTTATTATATATAATACAGAATATATTATATATTGCATTATACAATATGTATATATTATATAATAATATAATGCATTGTACATATATAAACCATATATTATATGATAGACAATTTATTACATATAATTTATTAATGTATTATATATAATACAGAATGTGTGTGTATATATGTGTATACACACATATGTATTTAGGCGCAATTGTTATCTTCCCCATTAGAATGTAAGTTTCTTATAAATGGGAATTGTTTAATTCATTGTATTCATATCCTTAACAACCAGCACAATGTCTGGTATAAGGTTGATCCTTAATAAATGCTTATTGACATATATACACAGGGATTTATAGTTTAACTTTTTCTCTTTGGTCCACACTTGTCTTTTCACATAGAAATACCCCCTACCAATGCAGAACAGTCTATTGGCCTGTATATTAAAGTCTTGGGGAATTACCCAGAGCCCTGAGAGGTTAGGCGGATTTGTCTAGGGTCACTCAGTCAGGACATCAGAGATTGTTAGAAATGGGGCTTGACCCTAGGTTCTCTGAACTCTAAGGTTGGCCTTTTAATCACTGTCCTGCACCACATAATTAAGTCAATCACCATTTTGACTAAAGTGTTTATTCTGTGTTGATTTTCAAACATTTCTTTTAACTTCTAAAGAATAACAAGGTTTTTATTGTTATGCCAAATCTGATGTGTCAATCAGATTAGAAAAAAGTTAGGGGAAAAAGAACATTTTCACAGGAGTATAGCTTTAAAGCATGGAGTGATCTTAGAAGTCATTGAATCTAAGCCCTCATTTTACAGATAAGGGAACTGAGGCCTTGTGTAGCTATATGGCACCATAGTGGATAGAGACCAGGCCTGGAATCAAGAAGACTCAGCTCCATGAGTTCAAATGTGACCCCAGACACTTACTAGCTGTGTGACCCTGGGCAATTCACTTAACCCTATTTTCCTCATTTCCTCATGTGTAAAATGAGTTGGAGAAGGAAATGGCAAACCACTTCAGTATCTTTGCTAAGAAAATCCTAAATGGAGTCACAGAGAGTGGGATATAACTAAATATACAAATAAAACCCGAGGCCTAGGGAAGGAAATTGGCTTATTCAGTCTTTCAGTTAGCCAGGGTGTGAGGTAAGATTCTAACTTGGCTCTAAATCCAGCACTCTACCCCTATACTGGGGGGAGGTGTTGTTTTTTTAAAGTACACAATTATACTGCCCAAATTTGACACAAAAACTGAGATACAAGAATGCAATGCCCTCCTTTCTTTGCAGAGGTAGGGAATCATTGATGTAGAATGCAACATACATTGTTTATTGGTGTAGAATATGGTATATATATTGTTAGACTTGGTGGATGTGTTGGTTAGTTTTCCTGAATTGCTTCCCCTCTCCTCTCCCACTCCATCTTTCACTTTTATTTTGTTTTCTAAGGGATGGCTTTCTAGGGATAGGGAGGCAGGGAGGGAAATGGTAAATGAAGGCAGTGTAAAAATAAAAGATACCAATAAATATGGCTTTATATAACATAATGATACATTATATAGGTACATATACATGAATATATGAATATGGACAGACAGAGGAGAGAGAGAAACAGAGGGAGAGACACAGAGAGATGCAGAGAGAGAGAGAGACAGAGAGAGAGAAAGAAGGAAAGAAGAGATGAAGAGATGGAGAAAGAGAGAACACTGAGACAGATGGATAGACAGAGGAGAGAGAGAGAAACACAGAGGGATAGAGAGACAGAAGGAAAGAAAAGCTAGAGGAAAACAGATGGATAGACAGAGGGGAGAGAGATGGACAGAGGAGAGAGAGACACTCACAGAGAGAAATAGAGGGAGAGACAGAGAGAGAGACAAAGAGAGACAGAGAGAGAGGGAGAGACAGAGAGAGAAAGAAGGAAAGAAGAGATGGTGAGATGGAGAAAGAGAGAACACTGAGACAGATGGATAGACAGAGGAGAGAGAGAAACACAGAGAGACAGAGACAGACAGAGGGGGAGAGAGAGAGAGAGAGAGAGAGGAAAATAAATGATGTAAGTATATAGTAGAAGGTGACCTAAAATGAATGAACCCCTCATGGGCATCAACATGTTACCTGTGAGATCTTTCTCTCGAAACTGTATGATGGGAAGCACCATTGAGTCTGCCAGTTGCTTGGTCAGCTCTGTATGGAGTAGGTTAAGCTGAAAGAAAAATACACATCCTGAGACCCAGCCCAGAGGGATTCATGTTCTCCCCCTCTCCCACCAGGACACACAGAGAGGCAGTTACTTGCCCAAGGTCACATTGGCAGGCCCTAGCAGTGGAAGGATTTGAGCTAAAGACAGAAGGGAGGGGAACTGGATTTACAGACAGAGGCACCAGGTTCAAATATCAGCTCTGCTGCAGATTACCTGTGGGGTCTTTGGTAAGTTACTTCTGACCTCTTTGGATTTTTGTTTCCTTCCTATAAATGGAGGAGTTTGTGTCAGATGGCAGCTAAGGCCTCTTCTATTTCCAAATACTTGATCTTATGCTTCTATGACCAAACATTTAATTTCCCTGGGCCTTGGTTTCCTTATCTGTAAAATACAAAGCTTGGACTGGGTGGTCTCTGAGGTCCCCTCCCTCTCTAAGTTGAAGATCCTGTGATCCTGATGCACCCAGGAGAGCTGGAGTGCTCTGCTGTCCTTTTTTTAAATGAAGAAACTGGACCAGATATACCCTAAAGCCCCTCCCCAAACTTCTAGATCTGTGGCTACATGATCTAACCCAGTTAGACCAGGGGCATAAAGATGACCCAGTGAAAACCCAGTTGGGCTTCCTTAGCCTACCCATTACTTATCTGTAGAGTAGTAAATAGTTATGTTGCTATCAGACACTTAAAAAGCAAACTGAATGTGGCTTCTCCAGGCTCGGGTGTGAGTCCTTTACTAAGCTGGCCAAGGGAGTTTCTGAACCGTGCAAAGAGAGCTATCTCATCTTTGTTTACTCTGCCGATTTCTCAATAGATCCGGATCCAAGCTACCTCTCCCAAAGCCTGGGAATGCTTTTACAGACCGACAATGAACAGCACTGGTCGCCATTCTTAGCACAGGTCACTCATTATTCACTGAGGGCATTAGGGGGCCTTTGACCCTCAAAAGAGCAGGCGAGCAGGGCTCTGGTTTGAAGTCTCACTTGAAAGAGAGCCTCACGTGAGAACCTCCTCACACCAAAGCCACAGCCAGGATGTGGGCTTGGGAAAGCTCCATAGGAAGGATGCTGCTTGCTGAAGCCACACTGGGAGAGTTCTGTCCTGCCTGTAGCTTGGGAAAGGCTACTGAGAACAAAAAGGTGATTATGTTCTAGCAGATTCCTCACTCTGGGATGGAACAATGGCCTTTGATTCTACTCCCCACTCCTCCCACCTTAGAACTTGACTGAGACTGACACTGGTAAATGGTCTCACTAGAAGAAGGAAAAGGAGGCTGTTACTACGGGTTTTCCTTTAATTCTGACAAAGGTGGAAATTGATTCAAATTCTTGCCATGCTAGGCACCAAAACTGAAAGCAAAGAAGGCAAAAAATTCTGCAGGCTGGTGATGCCAAGCTCCCTTCTCACAAGGCAGCTAATACCCAATTCAGTCTAATTCAACATGTATTTCTTGAGGGCTCCTATGTACCAGGCACTGTCCTAGGTGCTGAGGACCCAAAAGACCAAAATGAGACCATCTCTACCCTCAGAGGGTTCACATTCTATTGGAGATGACCACCTGTGTATATCAATGAATAAATGAATCAAAACGCACTTACTAATCACCTTCTATATGCCAGGCAATGAGGAATACAAAGATGAAAAGGAAATAGTCTCTGTTCTCAGGGAGCTTACATTCTATTGGAGATAATTGCATGTATAAAGCAATCAATAAATTAATTAACAAGTATTTATTAAGTGCCAGGCACTGTGTTAGGTGCCGGGGACACAAAAGACCAAAATGAGACAGCCTCTGCTCTCAGGCTTACATTCTATTTGGAGATAACTGCATGTATAAAGCCATCAATAAATTAACTAATAAGCATTTATTAAGTGCCTTCTATGTGCCAGGCAATGAGGATAGAGAGGTGAAAATGAAATGGTCCCTCTTCTTAGGGAGTGTATATTCTGTTGGGGGTGAAACAACATATACATAGATTGGTATATACAAAGACCTGTCTCTGGAGTCAGAGGAGGTGGGTTCAAATCCTGCCTCTACTATTACTATCTGCATAAAGTAATCTTGGACAAATCACAGAAAGTCACTAGGGTTTGGTTTTCTCATCTGTGAAAGGAGAGGGTTGAGGTCAATGGAACTGAAGGTTGTTTTTAGCACCATAGCTATGATCCTATGACTCATGATTTCACAAGTGTAGGAAAACTCCCTTCACCAGTACAGATCTCCAACTGCTGGGTACCTAATAGTCTTAGGATCTTGTAGGGAACTAAGGAGTTAAGTGACTTACCCAGGGACACAGCCAGTAAGTGTGAAAAGTGGGAATTGATCCAAGGGTTTGCTAACTCAAGGTCAGCTCTCTATTCCCCACCCCAGGCTGCTTCTCACATACTAACTATATACAGAGTAGATAAGTTTTTCTTGGGAAGAAAATAGTGATGATGGCGATGATAACAGGCATTTATTGATGCTTTAAGGCTTGCTCTAACAACTGGGAAAGATTGGGAGGTGGCATCTAAGCTGGGTATTGAAGGAAGTCAGGGTTTCCATGTGGCAGAGGTGAAGAGGGAGCATGTTTCAGACACTAGGCACAGCCTGCACCTAAGTATGGAGACAGGAGATAGTAGAAGACTTGTTATTAGTATATTTCTTGAATTTTCAAAGTCCCTCTGGGTTTTACAGGGCTTTGGAGTCAGAGGCCCTGGGTTAAAATCCTGTCTGCCAATCATTTATCAGTGTGACTTTGGGTAAGTCATTCACCTCCCTGGGGCTCATATTCCTTTGTTAAATGTTGGAGATTGAACTAGGTGGCCTCTAAAGTCCCTTCCAGCTCTAAATCTGTGACTTATCAACTGTGTGACTTTGGGCAAGCACTGTATCATCTTGGGACTCAGTTTCCTTATTTGTAAGATGAGGATTAAACCATATACATACATACATATGTACATATATAGATATGTGTATGTATGTATGTATTATAGACCCCGAGTTTCCAGCTCTGAATCTATGATATTGTGTGACCTTGGGTAATGATTGCACCATACCGTGCCTCAGTTTCCTCATCTGTAAAATGAGGGTTAGACTCTCTCTATATATCTATTTATAGTATACATATATACATATATAATAGAGACTATGAAGTTTCTCTCAGCATGTCCATAAGCACTATCTTTTATGGGGCAGATAAAGAGAGGTTTTTATTAGTAGCCATACCAGTCGTATAGACTAATTAACCTTCATACTAGTAGCAGAAAGCCAAGCACAGATCTCCATTAGAAGGCCTGAAGGCTAGGGGCTCCTAGTGATCTGCTTCTTAGGGATGGTTGGCCTTCTGCAGGATGCTCAAGGTTGGGACTAACGTCATCTGTAGGCACAGGGAAAAGGAGGTCAAAATGTTTGTGTTCGGCCTTTATTACTTTTCAGGTCAAATCAACTTTTGTCTGCTTTATGAGCCAAACTGGTTTGTTCACTGCTTCTGAACACGCCCTGGCTGCTGTTGCTGCCTCTGCACTTGGCTGTGGAAAGCACTCCCACACATTTCTGCCTTTCTCAGGATCTTATCTATCCTTCAAAGAGGGCCCAGCTCCCATGCCATGGCCTTCACAAAGCCTCTCCTGGCTCTCTGAATGCTCCCAAATGGGGACATGGTCTCCATCCTCTGCCTCTCCATGGGATTTTGTCTGAATCTTTTTTTTTTTTTTGCTGTTTTTGGGGGGAAGGGGAAAGGCAGAGCAATTGGGGTTAAGTGACTTGCCCAAGGTCACATGGCTAGTAAGTGTTAAGTGTCTGAGGCCGGATTTGTACTCAGGTCCTCCTGACTCCAGGGCCAGTGCTCTATTCGCTGCACCTCCTAGCTGCCCCACATCTGAATCTTTAATGAATGCTGATGTCGTGGGGCACTCAGCATGGGTTGCTTTGGATTGTGGGGGTTTCGGGGCACGGTTTATTCTTTTGGCTAGACTGGATACATTCTTCCAGTAGATAATTAATTTCATGATATCTGAGGACAGGGACTCTCATTTATTTCTGTGTTCATCTTTCACAGAGGAAGATGTCATGATTACCTATAAGAAGGGAGGAAAAGACTAAGGAAGGAAGGATGAATGGGGAGAGGGAAGAAAAGATGATAAAAAGAAGAAAGTAAAGAGAAGAGGAAAGCAGAAGAAAGAAGGAAGGAAACAAGGAAGGAAGAAAGGAAACAGAAGAAGAAGGAAGGAGGAGAGAGGAAGGAAAGAAAAGAGGGAGAGAAGAAGAAAGGAAAAAAGAAGGAGGACGTTAGGGAGAGAGGAAGAATAGAAAGGAAAGATGAAGCAAGAGAAGGAAGAAAAGAAGGGAAGACAAGGAAAAGGAAGGGAGGAAAGAATGAAGGAAAGAAAGAAGAGAAAAGGAAGAGAGGAAGAAAGGAAAGAGAAGGAAGGAAGGAGACATGGAGAGGGGAGGGAGATGGGGAGGGGGAGAAGGGAGAGAGAGAGAGAGAGAGAGAGAGAGAGAGAGAGAGAGAGAGAGAGAGATCTATAAGTATTTACGAAGTCCATACTTTGTTCTGTTCTACATACTATACTGGTGCTGGGAATAAAAAGACAAAGATAAAATAGGAAAAATAAAAATGGATAAAGAAGAAGGGAAATAAAAAAAGAAAAAGGAAGAGAATAAGGAGGGAAGAGATGGAGAAAGGGAACAAAAGATGAAGGAAGAAGGTAAGGGACAGAAAAAAAAAAAGGGAAGCAGGGAGGGAGAAGGAAGGGAAGGAAGGCTCATAGGATACTAGCTTTAGAACTTGAAAGGAACCTTAGAGGCTCCCTCATTCTATTCCCTCATTATACAGATCAAAAAAATGACCAGTTAGGGGAAGGATCACAGGTCAGAGGTTCTGTCTGAGTCCTAACCCACTCTTTTATTAGAAGAGGAAATTGAAATCTAAGAAAGGCTGAAGGAAGTAAATGTGTCCCTCTGGCTTTTGAGGAAACACATTTCCTGGGTGTTTCTACTGCCACATTTCCCTGTACAACTTCCTCCATTCTAAAATCTCCATTCTCAGCTTCTGCTTCTGCTTGAATCTAACTGAGCTCTTTGGGCAGAGAGGAAGAGGTTCCCCCCCAGGTTTGGGCCTGGAGTGGCAGCAGGAAGCAATGATCACAAACCACTTTGCACTCGGATTTGCACATGTAAAGTCCAGACAAGCAAAGACTCGTAGGTTCCCAGAGCCAGAGCTAGAAGTGGCCTCCAAAGCCGTCCAGTGCAGGGCTCTCATTTTACAGGTGAGGAAACTGAGGCCCCAGGGTGCTGTGACTCCAAGCCACTGAGCCGGGCTGCCTCTTAACAACCCTCCTCCTGGGCCATGTTGGAGCCCAAATAGGGAGCAATTTGGGACCAACGAGAGAGCATTGGGCTGGAAGTCAGAGACCCTGGGGACTAGTATTGTCCCTCTGTGACTTTGAATTGTTTCCTTAATTGCTGTTGAATCTGAAAGATGATCCCTAGAGCTCATTTTAGTTCTGAGAATTCACACTTAGAGTCACTCATTGAAAAGATTTCATTATGAAGAGACAGCCGTCTTCTGTCCCTGGCCATGGCATTTAGGAAGCTGTACAATCTGATCAGAGACGTATGAGTTAGCGGAAGGACCATGTTGCCTAGCACCCTCATTTTATGGATAAGGACACAGGCAGGTGTCCTAGGAAGGGGAAATTACTTGCCCAAGGTCACACAGGTAACAAGAGGCTGGATTTGTTTGTTTTTTAAAATTAATTAATTATTTTTGTTGCACATTTTATTTATAGACATGTGGAATACTGGAAAAAGGCCAATAAAGAAGAAAGGACCAGAAGAGTGAGAGAGAATTAGAGAGTGTGTGTGAATGTCTTGGTAAAAATAATAATTTAAATGTTAAAGTATTTTTGATCCCTCTCTGAAATAAAATGTTTCTAGAAGAGGCTGGATTTGAACTTAGGTCCTCTGACTGGAATTGCTCCCAGCTGCCACCTCAAGCCCAACATATGTAGGTGGCATAGTGGGTACTAGGCCTGGAATCAGAAGATTTCAGTTCAAATCTGACCTTGGACACTTACTAGTTGTGTGCCCCTGGGCTACATACTTCATTCTGTTTGCCTCAGTTTCCTCATCTGTAAAATGAGCTGGAGAAAGAAATGGCAACCACTCCAGGATCTTTGCCGAGAAAACCCCAAATGAGGAACAACTCAACATAACAGCAACCTCTGACCCCAGAATCAGGGCTCTTCTTCAGCTGTAAAGTGAGTAGATTGGGCTAGATGGACTTTGAGGTGCTGCTTCACAGCACTACCTCTCTGAGCCTGTGACTGAGGTTCAAATCCTCCCTTTGACACCTGCCAGCTATGTGTCCTTGGGTTAGTCACTATAACTCCACATGGTCTAATTCCTCAGTTTTAAAATGAAATGGTCAAAGTAGGTTAGATTAGATGAAACTCTGGCCCTAAGCTTATGATCCCTCACCAGAATGGCAATAATCTCTTATGGCTCTAAATACATGGTCAAGAATCCAGAGGCTTTAAGCAAATGACCTCACCTGGAAAGCAGATACTTTCCTATGCCTGCTCCTCACCCAGCGCATTGCAGCTGAAGGGTGGCATTATTTATTTTTTTTTGGAGGGCAATTGGGGTTAAATAACTTGCCCAAGGTCACATGGCTAGGTTTTTGTTTGTGTGTGCGTTAAGTGTCTGAGGCCGGAACTGAACTCAGGTCCTTCTGACTCCAGGGCCGATGCTCTACTCACTGCACCACCTAGCCGCCTCCAAGGTGGCATTATTTTTAAAAATAACATTGATCATTTTGGGTTGTAGTATAGAGATGTCAAAATGAAAGTAGTCTTAGGGGATATTTAGTCTGCTTCCCATTTTACAGAAGGAGAAACTGAGGCCTACAGGTACACAGAGGCAATAAGGCACTGAGGCAGGACTGGAAAGCAGGCCTGACTGCTAATCTAATGATCTTCTCACCACACTACTATCTCTGCAGGGATTTATTAGTAACTTAAGCACAATGGACTTCCAGTCTGTGATGGGGGCACCCAAGGTCTGTTGATGAGGTCCAGCGCTCTCTCTATAACACCATGAGCCTCCCATGGAGCCCACGTGACCATGAGTGTCAGTTTCCTAATCTGTAAAGTGAGATGGGAATATTTGTACTTCAGACCCCACAGGATCATTCATTATGCTTGTTAAGCCATAAAACACCAATGAATGGGAATTATTATTATTCATAATTATTAATTAGTTTCATAGATTCACTAATTTAGAGCTACAAATTCCCTATCAGATTATCTAGTCCAAACTCTTCACTTCACAGACAAGGAAACTGAGTCTCAGAGAGACTGAGGCACTTGTCCAGTGTTTCACAGTTAGTCAGCAGCTGAATTAGGATTAACACTCAAGTCCTCTGACTCCCAAGGGAAGTGAGAAAATGGGTCTACTTTTCCTTTCTCCTTAATCACATTTTTAAAAATCCATCTTGTCCTACTTATAGGCACTCCTCCTCTATCTCCTAAAGCCCCCACCTTCCCAAGTTCAGTTCATGCTACACTTTCCCCATGAGGCTTTTCATGATTCTCCCCAACCAAGCATCACCACATCTCACGCCCTTCAATTATGCTGTAGAAGCAGCAAGTTGGCACAAGGGTTAGAGCACAAGAGCTGGAGTCAGGGAGACCCAGATTTAAAACTGGCTTTCAATACTTACTAGCTGTGTGACCCTGGGCAATTCATCTCTCTGTGCCTCAGTTTCCTCATCTGTAAAATGGGTCTAATAACAACACCTACCTCAGAGGGTCATTGTGAGGATCAAGTGAGATAACATCTGTAAAGCATTTTGCTAACCTTAAGGTGTTATGTAAATGATAACTGTCATATTTTATTATTATTTACATAGCATATATTTTTATTTATCTCCATATGCATGTGTTCTCCAGTAAATGTAAGCTTCTTTAAGGGAAGAACTATTTAAGTTTTGGCTTTGAATACCCAGCACCTACCATTGTCACTGGCATACAGTAGGTGCTTAATAAATGTTTTTGATTGGTTGACTAAAGGAGCTGGGCCCACATGTGGACACATTTTATCCAACCTTTTCCTCTCCAGATTGCTATTTCCTGTCAGTGTTTGTTTAGTCAGGCATCATTTGTTGGTACATTGTTTCCCCAAACTTCTTTGTTACCTTTCTTAGGGATAATAACTACCTACAGGACAGTAATTGTTTCCATGTAACTGACTTGTCAGGGTTGGAACCTTGAACCTGAAGGGACCCTGGAGGTTCCCAAATGATGGTTCTCCATCCTTGGGCCATGGGCATTCCAGGGGTGGGGGACAGCCCAGAGACAGTGCTGGATAAGGACTAACGTCAAGGTGACCCTTGCGATTTCTGACAACTGAGCCAAAAGAACCTTTTTACAAACACTCAGGCCTCTGCTGGGAGGCCCTACACTGACATGGCACCTTTTTTAATAAAAAAAAAAGTATTTATTTTATTCTGAATAAAGTTAGGCGGCCAGATCTTTAGGGCTTCTGGGATGCCTTTCTTACACTTCATTGCCTTCTTCCTTGGTGCTAACAGAGATAAGGAAACCCTGACAAGAACCCAACGGGTCTCGTGAAATCTGCTTGGCTTGGGTGGGGCTAGGTGATCCAAAAGCTGAGGTCAGCTTGGTTATTCCAGACCTTTCACCTGGGATCCTCCGTGCTTGCTGGCCTCATCTTCTCGGAGCTGGCCGTGACCAGAATGGAATACATTAGGATTCAATGCAGAGGATGAAAGAGGAAAAGAGAGGGAGCCTTTCTCTAGCCTTGGAAGGGCTGTGATTGCAGATTATAGGCTCTTAGCTAGAAGGGACCTCAGAAGTCATCTCATCCGACCTCCTCTCCCCCATTTTACAGATGAGGAAATAGAAGCTCAGGGAGGTGAACTGACTCATTTGTGGTCACACGGGTAGTAAGAGGCAGGGCTTGAACCCATGGGATCAAAGCTTCAGAGCTGGAAGGGACCCCAAGGGCTAGCTCATATAATTGTTTAATTTTACAAATCAGTAAACTGAGTCCCAGAGAAGCGAAGTGACTCTCCCAAAGGCATATATGTGTCATAGGCAGGATTTGAACACAGGTCCTTTGATTCCAGAGCCTAACTTCCCACTATACCACACCTCCAGATGGAAATACATGATCAAACCAATGTGCTATAGACCAAATAAATGACTTCTCTAACTTTAGGAAGCACGTTTTAAATACCCGCTATGGATAAGGCACTATCTTGCACATATGTGTGTTTTTTGGTCCAGAGCTATCTCTCATTCTGTGGAGGGATTCCTGGTATGGAAAGTCTGTCTGCTGATACTGAGCAGCGACTCCCATGAAACTTAGTCTTAATGAGTTAGAAGGATGGATCAAATAAGGCTTCTTGTCCCCAAAGTCAGCCCTGATGTCACAATCCACAATATCACATTGCCTATTTGGGTCTATAAGGACCAGGCTTGTAATTTCACTGGTATAGGGAACTCCTGGGTCAGGAAATTCCCTCCAGTACCTCTACTACAATGAACTGTCTGCTGGGGCAGCCTAAAGCAGCTCAGATGCACATAGGACTATCTTTTTTTTTTTTTCAAATGCTTTATTAACTTCTGGTTTACTTCATTCATTTCTGCCAGATTGTGTGTTACAAATTTTCTCCCCATTTTTCCCCTACCCACCTCCCCAAAATAGCAGTCCCCCAGGATATCCCCTCCTCTTATTTCCCAATTACATGTAAAATATTATTAATAATAGTGAATGCGTATATATATGTTTAAACATTTGGTTTTAAAACTTTGAATTCCAGATTCATTCCCTTCCTCCCTTGTCACCCACCCTTATTGGGAAGATAAGCAATTCAGTATATGTTGTACATGTGTAGCTAATGCAAAACATTACCATAGTAGAGATATTGTAGAAGACTGATTATATTTACCTCTCTCCTATCCCACCTCTCACTTCTTCTATTCTCTACTTTGGTTCTGTCCCTTTTCAAAAGTGGGTGCTTCCAACTTCCCTCCCCCACAGTCTTCCCTCCCTTCCAATCATCTCCCCTCTCATACCCTTCCCCCCTACTCTCCTGTGGGTGAGATACCCTATTTCGTGTGTATGTCATTCCCTCCCTGAGCCAAATTCAATGATTATAAGGTTGACCCATTCCCTTATGCTTTCCTGTTCTTCCTCTCCATTGTACCCATTTCCCTTGCTTCTTCTATATGAGATAGTTTGCCCCATTCTATCTCTCCCCATCTCCTCTCATTATATTCCCCTCTCACCTCTTAATTTCACCTTTTAAGTATCATCCCTTCCTATTAAATTGGTCCTGTGCCCTCTATGTATACCTGTAAACATATATATATATATACACACATATGTGTTCATATGCCTATATACCCTCCTATAAAGACCACACACACACACACACACACACACACACACACACACATATTTCTATTCCCTTCAACTATTTTCATACTGAGAAAAATGTCATCAGTTTCAATTATTGTTTTTCCATATAGGAATGTAAATAGTTCAACTTTGATAAGTTCCTTATGATTTTTTTTCCCTGTTTACCTTCTCATGCTTCTCTTGCTTCTTGTATCTGAATGTCAAATTTTCTATTCAACTCTGGTTTTTTCTTTAAAAATACTTGAAAGTCCTCTATTCCACTGAATGACTATATTTTCCCCTGAAACATGATACTCAGTTTTGCTGGGTAGGTGATTCTTGGTTTTAATCCCAGGTCCTTTGACCTTCAGAATATCATATTACAGGCCCTTCTATCCCTCAGTGTACAAGCTGCCAGATCCTGTGTTATCCTTATTGTGTTTCCACAATATTCAAATTGTTTCTTCCTGGCTATGTGTAATATTCTCTCCTTGATCTGGGAATTCTGGAACTTGGCTATAATATTCCTAGGAGTTTTCTTTTTGGGATCTTTTTCAAGAGGTGATTGGTGGATTCTTTCAACCTCTATTTTGCCTTCTGATTCTAAAACATCAGGGCAGTTTTCCTTGAGAATTTCTTGGAGGATGATTTCTAGGTTCTTTCTTTGATTATGGCTTTCAGGTAGTCTAATAATTTTTAAATTATCTCTCCTGGATCTATTTTTCTGGTCAGTGGCTTTTCCAATGAGATATTTCACATTGCCTTCTATTCTTTCATTTGTTTGGATCTGTTTAACAGCATCTTGATTTCTCATAAAGGCACTAGCTTCCCTTTGCTCCAATCTAAATCTGAGGGAATGATTCTCCTCAGTGAGCTTTTGAGATTCTTTTTCCATCTGGCAAATCAGCTTTTTAAGGCATTCCTCTCCTCATTGCCTTTTTGAGCCTCTTTTGCCATTTGAGTTAGTCTATTTTTTAAGGTATTATTTTCCTCAGTCAGGCTGTTGACTTTCATTTCATAATTTTCTTGCTTCATTTTCATTTCTCTTCCCAATTTTTCCTCCACTTCTCTTATCTGCTTCTTAAGGTCCTCTATGGCCTGTAACCAGCTTGTATTTTCCTTTGAAGCTTTTGGTGCAGGAGTTCTGACTTCACTGTCTTCCTCCTGTTCCATGCTTTGATCCTTTTTGTCCCCAAAATAGGAGTCTAATGTTGGATTCTTCTGTTTGTTTGCTTCCTTTGCCTGATCATGTTGCTACTCAATTACTTGACTTTTGGGCTTTTTGCCACAGTAGGACTCTGCCACCAGACAGGGGAGCTTCCATCCCAAATGCTAGGGGTTTCTCAGCTGCTGAAGGTATTAGTTGGGTGCCCTCTCTGAAGCCTCCACACACTCTGGCAAGTTGGTCACACACCCTAGGACCTCTACCCTAGACCATAATCCAGATCCAAGAAGGTTAAAGCAAGAGCAATTACCCCTCAGACTGGTTGCCTGGTTCCCCTCCAGTCTGCAGGCCAGGAACTCAAGCTGCAATGTGGCAGCGGCTGTGCCGCAGCTCCTTAGTGGCTTCTCACCCTGGGGGCAAAAGCCCATGCTCTCCCAACTACTGGTCCCAAAGTCCACACAGCACTGACCTCTCACTTTGTCCTTGGCATCTATGTGTTGATAATTCTGGAAACAGCCACAGCTGCTGGTGTTCTGGAGTCCCTCCAGCTGGTGTTTGGTCAGGCCCGCCCTGGGGCTATAACCTCCAGCTCATGGGGGCCTGGGCTTGGCTCCCAGACCATTCCCTGCCAGGCTACTGGGTTGTCCTCAGCAGGAGGTTAGCTTCTCTGTGTCATTTTGTGGGTTCTGTAGCTCCAAAGTTTGTTCAGAGTCTCCTTTTACATGAACTGGGGAAGGTGGAAGCTGGAGCTGCAGGAAAGTCCTGTTTTCTACTCCACCATCTTGACTCCACCCTGCACATAGGACTATCTTTTTTTTTTTTATTAATAATAGTATTTTTATATATTTGAAACATTTAGTCTTAAGACCTTGAATTTCAGATCCATTTCCTTCCTCCCTTGTCACCCATTCCCTCTGGGGAGATAAGTAATTCAGTATATGTTGTACATGTCTAGCTATGCAAAACATTATCATAGTAGATATATTGTACAAGGCTGCTTATAATTCCCTCCCACTCATCCCACTCCCCCACCTGGTCCATTCCCTACATGATCCTGTCCCTCTTCTATAGTGGGTACTTCCAACCTCCCCTCCCCCCAAGGATGCCCTCCCATCCATCATCCCTCCTCTCATCCCCCTTCCCCCTATTCTGCTGTAGGTTGAGATATCCCATTTAGTATGTATGTCATTCTCTCCCTGAACCAAATTCAATGAGAATGTGGTTCTGCCTTTTTGCCTTCCTATTCTTCCTCTCCCTTGCAACCACTTCCCCTTGCTTCTTCTACATGAGATAGTTTACCCTACCCTGTCTCTCCCCATCTCCTCTTGCCACTTCCCTCTCTCATCTCATAATTTCACCCCTTGAGTATCCTCCCTTCCCAACAAATTCAACCTATGCCCTCTATCAATATATAACTGTAACCATATACACACACATTCACATATGTATTCATATGACCATACACCCTTCTTCCATTATTTTCATAGTGAGAAAGATTTCATCAGTTACAGTTACTGTTTTTCCATATAGGAATGTAAATAGTTCAACTTTGATAAGTTCCTTTTGATTTCTTTTCCCTGATTACCTTCTCAGGCATCTCTTGCTTCTTGTGTCTGGATGTCAAATTTTCTATTCAACTCTGGTTTTTCCTCAAGAATGCTTGAAAGTCCTCTATTCCACTGAATGACCATATTTTCCCCTGAAACAAAATACTCAGTTTTGCTGGGTAGGTGACCCTTGGGTTCATTCCCAGCTCTTTTGCCCTCTGGAATATCATATTCCATGCCCTTCAATCCCTCAGTGTAGAAGCTGCCAGGTCCTGGGCTATTCTGATTGTGTTTCCACAATATTGAAATTGTTTCTTCCTGGCTGCCTGTAGTATTTTCTCCTTGATCTGGGGATTCTGGAACCTGGCTATAATATTCCTGGGAGTTTTCTTTTTGGGATCTTTTTCAGGAGGTGATCGGTGGATTCTTTCAACCTCTATTTTGCCCTCTGGATCTAAAACATCAGGGCAATTTTCCTTGAGAATTTCTTGAAGGGTGATTTCTAGGTTCTTTCTTTGATCATGGCTTTCAGGTAGTCCAATAATTTTTAAATTGTCTCTCCTGGATCTATTTTCCAGGTCAGTGGTTTTTCCCATGAGATATTTCACATTGCCTTCTAATCTTTCATTTGTTTGGATCTGCTTAACAGCATCTTGATTTCTCATAAAGTCATTAGCTTCCATTTGCTCCAGTCTAACTCTGAAGGAATGAATCTCCTCAGTGAACTTTTGAGATTCTTTTTCCATCTGGCAAATTTGACTTTTTAAGGCATTCTTCTCCTCATTGCCCTTTTGGGCCTCCTTTGCCATTTGAGTTAGTCTATTTTTTAAGGTGTTGTTTTCCTCAGTCAGGCTGTTGACCCTCATTTCATACTTTTCCTGCATCCTTCTCATTTCTCTTTCCAATTTTTCCTCCACTTCTCTTATTTGATTTTTAAAGTCCTTCTTAAGGTCCTCTATGGCCTGCAACCCACTCATGTTTTCCCCTGGGGCTTTTGGAGCAGGACTTCTGACCTCACAGTCCTCTTCCCCTATGCTTCGACCCTCTTTGCCCCCAAAGTAGGAGTCTAGGGTTGCATTTTTCTGTTTAATTTGTTTCATTTGTCTTGGCATGTTGCCACTTAATTACTTGACTTTTGGGCTTGTTGCCACAGTATGGCTTTAAGGCCAGATAGAAGAATTTTCGTCCCGAACGTGTAGGGGGCAACTTCCGTTTCTGGCAAGCTGGAAACCCACCCACGACCTCCACCCCAGATCACAATCCAGATCCAGGGAGGTTAAAGCAAGAGCGATTAACCCCCAGACTGATTGCTGGATCTCCCTACAGTTCGCAGGCCAAGAGCTGGAGCTGCCTCTGAAAACTACAAAGTGGAGTGTCTCCTCAGCAGCTTCTAGCCCCCAGGGGAGGAAGCCAACGCATTCCCCAAATACTGGTCCCAAAGTCCATAGGGCACTAACCTCTCACTTTGTCCTAGGCATGTCTATGTTGATAATTCTGGAATCGCCATAGCTGCTGGTGTTCTGGGGTCCCTCCAGCCGGCTGCTGGCCCTGCCACCCTGGGGCTAAAACCACGACTCAGGTGCTCAGCTGTGCTCAGCTCCTGCTCAGCTCCCCGTGCTCTGCGTGCTGCACTGCCAGCTCCCAGATCACTGCACTGGTCCTTCCTGCAGGGCTGCTGGGCTGTCTCAGCAGGAGGTTAGCTTCTCTGTGTTGTTCTGTGGGTGCTGGGGCTCCAGAAGTTGTTCAGAGTCCCCTTTTACATAGTTTGGAGGTAATCTGGGGGCAGAGTGGCTTGGACAAGCTGTTTCTACTCCGCCATCTTGGCTCCACCCCCCAGGACTATCTTTTGAATATATGTAGATATTGTTGTAATGAATAAAATACAAATTCCTTTAAAAATTCCATAAGTCATAGAGGCTCTTTGTCATTGTTTATGTCCTTACTCTACAGAAACTCTTTTCCAAGGATTCTCACTTTTGCATATGTCAATCTATAAGCATTCATTAAGCACCCACTGTGTACCATATGCTAACTATGCTGGGTGCTGGGGATGTTAGCAAGAGCTAAGAACCCCTCATGTAGCCCAGGGCCTATTTGAAGCATCAGTCCTGCCATATCTTTGATACGTGATCAAGTAAACACAGAAGCCACACTTTATCTGGAAAAATGTGAAAATTTTCCCTACAATAATGATTCCACTCTTTTCCTAGAAATTACCCATAGCCATGCCCTCAGAGAAAGATATTCTCCTCATTTCCCTCAATCAATCTCTAAAGTGAAGCTGCCAGCCCTGGACCTCTTACACAGACAACACTGGGCAGGACTTAACCTTTTCCTGATAGCTTAGCACCCTAAGGTGGGGTAGTGGGGCACTCACCATGTGTTTACAGAAGGCTAGCCTTCCTAGCCATGTGTCCCTGGGCAAGTCACTCAACCTCCCTTAGCCTCAGTTTTCTCATCTGTAAAATGGGGGTGATAACCCTTTTATGCCCTATAGATCATGCGTATCTGATTAGATTGACTATGTTAAGCATTTTACAAGCTAGAAACTTAATGGAAGCTCTTTTTCTGATAGTTTTTTCCACACATATTTCAATCACAGTGACTCTTAAAGACCACCTAATAAGGCACACAGGGATTGCTCTCCTTTTTTTTTTTTTTTTTAGAGCAATTGGGGTTAAGTAACTTGCTCAAGGTTACACGGCTAGTCATTATTTGTGTGTGGGTGCTCATTTTCAGAGGCCGGATTCGATCTCGGGTCATCCCAACTCCGAGGCCGGTGCTCTTACTCACTGCGCCACCTAGCCGCCCCGATTGCTCTCCTTTTTAATGGCATGAGTGTTCATCCCAGGAAAAAACATATTTGTTTTCTTTTTTGTGTCAGATCTGAAATTTCATCCAATTGCAAAAAGTGGAAATTCCCTCCATGGATGCAACAGTAGTTCTATAAGGCAACTCTTTAAAGTTATCTAAATTGTACATTGCTCACAATCTGTAATAGGGTATAGAGTTCCCACATCAAAGAAATCACACACCCATGAAGTACTGAAATAAATATTCTATCTACATGTCAGTACATGGTAATAGCTAGCATTTATGCGGCACTTTGAGGTTTGCAAGGCTCTTTACAAATGTTATTTCATTTTATCATCACAACCCTGGAAGGTAGGCAATACTATTATTTTCATTTTGCAGATCAGAAGACTGAGGCATGTAGGGATTCAGTGACTGAGCTAGAGTCATGCCCTTAATAAGTGTCTAAGGAATGATTTGAATTTAGGACTTCTTGATTTCAGGTTCAGTGTTCTATAAACTAGGTCACCTAGTTCTCCTGAAAATGTTTTAATATCTAAATTATAAAATCATATTTAAAATTTTTATTCATTAAATATCTAAATTTTTTTAAAATATAAAAGAAAACACAGAAGAAAGTCCAAGAAAAAGAATCATATGATAATTTCCCAAGACTCTTACCTCATCTACCACCTTGGAAAAATAGTGGAGGGTAGTTATGACTTCTTCATCTCCTTTGCCAAGAGCAAAATTCTAAAATAAAAAATAAAAATAAAAAAGAGCCAGGTGTTATCAGAGTGCCATGGGGATCAGCAATAGAGTAAATACGGTGATTCTATGAGGCTGCCTTCTGCCTTTGCATCTGGCTCCTTCTTTCTCAAATGAAGAAAACCATGATGAACAAGATCAGGGGAAGGGTTCCTCCAAGAACTGTTTTAAAACTGTGGAAGCCTTCCTTGGCTGATGGGAAGAGATGGTATGAGTTCTTTCTATCCTACCCCATCAATATCTGCATTACCCTGACACTGGCTGCCCCATTATTAGTCCTCATCCTTCTTCTTGGAAATGAACCCTAATGAAATTCATTTACTCACTTATTTTATCAGCTCCTCTGATGTTGGTCCAGTTGTCTATAACCTTTTTTCTTTGGACTGAACCTGTAATTTCACTGATATAGGGAACTTCCAGTGGGGAAGAAAATCTTTCTACCAATGTAGGTCAGCACCTTCTCTGTAACTTAACTTGGAGAGTTGCCTGGGAGTAAAATGACCTGCCCAGGGTTACATAGCCAGTATGTCAGAAGTGGGACTTGAACCCAGGTGTTTCTGACTCTGAGATCGGTTTGATCCACTATGACATTTTGTCCCTCATCCACAATGCTTTTAATCTATTCTAGTCATGGCTAACTCTCTGAAACAGTAAATTATTAAAAGGTAGGATGGTGTCTCTTAAATTGCTTGGCATGCCTTTCAACCTAGGCCCTTCACAAACTCTTTCCTGCCTTTGCTGCCCTTTGTAGGAAGCATTCATAGGACACAATGTGTGATTAACAAGGATAATTTTTAAAAACCTACAATCTCCTAATAATTCTTACAGATAACATTGGTTTGGAGAATTCCATCATGAAAGTCCCCTTATCGATACCCTTATCAAGTCCCTAGAATACAAACACTTGGAAAGCAGGGCCAGTTTCATTTTTTCCTTTGTATCCCTAGTGCCTAGGACACTTAGAATACAGCAGGTGATTAATAAATACTTATGGGATTGAAATGAATTGAATCAAATTACCTGTTTCTCATATGCCAGTAGCTGCTTGGAAAGTTGCTGGGTGGCTAAGCACATCTCATTCTGTAGGGAAAAAAAAGAGATAACTGAAGCTAGTCCAAAGTGTATAAGGGGCCTTCTAAGAGCCAGTTCAGATCTTTCCTTATTATGAGTGTCAGATTCGAGGCACATTTGGGGCTCCTCCATTTTATTCTTTCTTTGATTGTGATCAGTTATGGAAGCCACTGTGGTATAGTGGGCTAAGGGATTGCCCTGGAGTCAGAAAGACCTGGGTTTCAGTCCTCCTCTGACAAATATTGACTGTGGGAAACATGAACAAGGCATTTCATTCCTGTAGCCTAAGCTACAGACGAGCTGCCCATCTGTGCTATGGGTAGGAGTTTCCACATGGGAAGTAACACACATATACTGCAATGAAATTGAAGATCTGAATGTAAACCCAATTATTAATTCCCTTTGTTCCCCCGCTTCCCCCACTACCACAAGCTGTCAACCACAGTGGTCTTGCTGCCCTCCTTGACAACAATCAAGCAACAAGCTGAATTTGATTCTTCCTTGTCTTTGGAACTGGGCTGGCAAGAGTTCCGAAAAGCAATGGAAAAACCTGTCACAGATCTCCTGGCATCAAATTGCACTACTGGGCAAAAGGAGAAAGCAATAATTTGCCACTCAACTCCACCTCCCTTGGACACAAGTAAAGAAGAGGTCAGGACAAAATATGCAAGTTTCCCAGAAAGCTTTAACAAAGCATCCGACCCTTTGCCAAATGTCGCTGCCAAATGCCCTGTGATATGCTTCTGTTGGTTAATAACAATAATTAAAACATTATCTCACATTTATATAGTACTTTTAGGTTTGCAAAGGGTTTTTACAAATATTATTTTCTTTTCACCTCATAACAACTCTGAAAGTGAGCTTCTATTATTATTCCCATCTTACTGATGAGGAAACTGAGGCTCAGAGAAGACTTGCCCAGACTGCAAGGTGATAAGTTCATAGGCCTATAGACTTAGAGTTGGAAAGGACTTTTGAGGTCATCCATAGAGGCAGAGTGGCAGAATGGTTAGAGAGGTCTGCACTGGAAATCTGGAGTGCAATCATCACCTTAGACATGACTTCACTATGTGACGCTGGGTGACTCAGGTTCTCAAATGAGGGAGTCAGACTCAGTGGTCTCCAAGGTCCCTACCAGTGCTAGATCTATCATCCTCTGATGCCATCCCTAATTTTACAGATAAGGAAACTGGGGCCCAGAGAGTTGAAGTGATGCTAGGGTCACACAGCTGTTTGTATTCTAATAATAATTGCTAGCATTTACATAGAGCTTTAAGAATTGCACAAAGAGACTCTGCATATTTGATTAAGCACCTACTATGTTTCAGGCTCTATGCTAAGTGCTAGGGATACACAGAGAGGCAGAAGGGAATCCCTGCCCTCAAGGAGCCCATGGTCCATTGTCACATCTCCCTTGATTCTCACAGCCATGTGAAAGGTGCTATACCTCCATTTTCTCAGTGAGAAGACCAAGGCTCAGAGAGGCTCCCTGAAGTGCCCAGGGTCACAGAGTCAGTATCTAAGGCAGAATTCCCACTCTTACATTCTTAATTCCAAGTCCAGTATTCTAGTTACCCGCTTATTTTCCTTGTGGGTATCACATGCTTCCACATCCCCCTCCCATCCCATCTGATAAGACCCTTCAGGGGAGGGACTGTATTTGTAGCCCAGTGATTATTATTATGACTGACTGACTGATCAATTGACTGACTGTGTGTCTGGAACTAGCAAGAGCACCAGTAATTCTTCTAGAGACTTTTATTATGGAAGACAACATGACAAAAGGCACAGTCACAGGTTAATAGCCTGTGTCAAATACTGGCCTCCCTGATGGGTGGCTGGCAGAGGAGGAAAGATAAGCTTTTAGCAAACCTGAAAGAAAACCAGAGTCACTGGCAAAGGCTTATTGATCTTGCTGCATCCTGGAGGGCTGATGGTGGCTGTGATCCAGAACCACTCAAACACTGTGGCGGTGAACTAATTCCCAAATGTTAGGTGCTTCTAGAGTGTGTGGTTTCAGTCACATGGACCCTTCTAGTGGTGCATATCACCATCCTTGTATGCCTTAGAACGGTTTTGGGAAGTTGCTGTGGCCAAATGCTCCACCCCCTGCTTGTTGACCTTTCCTTAGTGAACCTCTTGGATCTTAGCTAGGCAGTGTGATGGTTAAAAAAGTTTGAGAGACATGGTTTCTGGGTAATTTAATCATTTTATTAATAATTCCAGCAGATTATTAATAAAAGGATGGTCATTTGGCTGTCTTTCTTGGACCAAAGATCCTTAATGGTGGTAGGGTCACAGTTTATATGCCCTTTGAAGAGTAGGTGTGGCTATATTGCAATGAGTGTCTTGGGGTATGTGACCTGTGTCACCCAAATGTTGGTCAGATAGACATCAATTTCCATATCACTTGTGTGACAAAAGAGGATCCACATTTCCCCAGACCTGTCTGAGCAAACACAACAAACAGGAATATACCCATTAGCCCAAACTTAGGGCAAATCTTTGAGATTTCCCACATTAGTTGATTTCTGGATGAGGAAGTAGAAAAGGGGAAAAACCTTGGTTCTAATACAATAATCAGTTATTAAATATGAGAGAAATATTCATTTCTCTCAGCAGGACCTTGGCTTGTATATCAAGGCTTTCCTGCTTGGTAGAATGTAAGCTCCTTGGGGGTAGGGGCTTTTTCATTCTTTGTATCCCCAGCCCTTACCACAGTACCTGGCACATATTAGGAACTTGATAAAAACAGACTGACTTTAGACCCCACTAGCACAGCCCTCTTGGTCCCAGATTACCTGCAGGCCATCACAAAGCCTCTGGGTAGAAATTTACTAGAGGATTATGACAGTATTATAAGTGTAGCACTGGAAGGGATCTTAGAGGCCATTGAGTCCAACCCCCCCCCCCTTTTTTTACAGATGAGAAATGGAGACTCATGGAAGTAAAAATGACTTATCCAAGGACATATTGCTAGTCTGAGCAGGCAGGACCTGAAAGCAGGCCTTCCTGACTCAAGTTCAAGACTCTACCCACCTGTGCTCCCTAGCATATGAGCACTTAACACAATGCCTGGCACACAGCAGGCACTTAATAAATGCTTATTGACTGGCTAACTGACCTAGTTGCCTCCACCAGCTCTCTCCTGTTTTGTTGGCAGTGCTTATTGGAGTCATAGGTCACAGAATCATAGATGGAGAGCTGGAAAGGATACGGGGGTGTATTGATAAGTGCTTAACAAACAGTACTTTGGGAGATGCCTGCAAAACACACTTGTAATTTTAACCTGCATTATTAACACCCTCTCTACCTCTTTCTTAGGTCTAGCCAAGCAACAAATCAACCAAGCTCTGATTTGTAGCACTGAAGTGTAGATGCTTACAGTAAAGTTTAACAATGGGCTCTTCTTCCTAAGCCAGTCTGAGCTGGCTCCATCACCCTTGGCCACTTTATACATGAAGAAATGAACCCCCCCCCCCCCAGGGAGGTTAAGCAACATGGCCCAGATGACATAGGTACATAAGCAGCAGAGTTGACACTCAAACCCAGAGATTCCAACTCTAAACTCTAACAAAGGCTTTTCACTTCCCTTCAGTTGCCTCTTCATGGAAGTGATTGTGTCTATGTCCTTTCTCGTTCTGCTCACTTCCCTTGGCATCAGTTCATCCAAGTCTTCCTATACTTTTTGGTATCCATCCTTCTGGCACAGCAACATTCTATTTCATTCATGTACCACAACTTGTTTTGCCATTCCCTAATCAATGACCAACTACTTATTTCCAGTTCTTTGCTACCACAAAAAAATATTGTTCTAATATTTTGGTGCATCTGAGACCTTTATTTTTGTAAACTTCCTTGGGGCATAGCAATGGGATTTATGGGTCAAATCTCATTGGACTATTCTTTTTTTTTGTCTTTTTGGAGGGGGGAAGGCAGGGCAATTGGGGTTAAGTGACTTGCCCAAGGTCACAAAGTTAGTATATGTTAAGTATCTGAGGCCACATTTGAACTCAGGTCCTCCTGACACCAGGGCCAGTGCTCTAATCACTGCACCACCTACTTGTCCCTCATTGTATTATTCTTGTCTGGAATAAATATTAATAGAAGGCAGAGATAAATAAAAGCACAGAGAATCCAACACTCCCTTCAGCTAATTTCTATCCAATTATGTGTTCCTTCCACCTCTAAATCCTATGGTCCATGGTGGTTGGCCAAAAGCACCATGGTTGGATTTTGGGGTTCCCGGAATAAGTAAAAGCGGTTCTTAAGTAGGTAACTCTTGAAAGGGGATGGAGAAATTAGGATCCTGGCCATTGAATAAATTGTACCATGTGAATGTAACAGAGTATAATGGCTCAATAAGAAATGGTGATAGGAAGGATTCTGAGAAATTTGGGAAGATGATAAATTGATAGAGTCAGATAAGCAGAACAATTAGAACAATTTACACAATGACTGCAACATTGTGAAGTAAAGCAACGTTGAAAAGAACAAGCTGAGTCAGAGTCTGAGAGAGAGTTGAGTCAACATAATACAATCTAGATAGGCACCCTGAAGTCCCATCTCTGATATCTCCCACTTATGTGGGACCTCCCTGAGCTTTATTTTCTTCATTTGTGAAATAAGTTGACTGTATGACCTCATAGGTCCTTTCTAGCTCTAAACTGATGATCTAGGATTCCATAGGAATGGCAGACAGGAGAGGGGTGGGGGACCACTGGTACAAAATGGGGCATACACTCTTAGGCATGGCCAATATGTTGGTTTGTTTCAGTTAACTGTACTATTTTCTGAAAAGGAAGAGTTCTATGGCGAGGGGAGGGGGGGGGGATTATTGAAAAAATGGCATCATGTTTTAAAAAAAGATGTAATGGCAAAACATTTAAAAATAAAATTATAATTAAAAATAAGGGACTGATAATTCAGTCTGCATCAACTCAAATTACTTATTATCCTTCCTTTGACTAACAATGAAAATGCAACTGTGTAATTTATTCACAAGACAGTTCACTGTGGCTTTATGAGCTAATGAAATGATCAGAGGATCCCATTTCAACTTAATTAAACTAAGTAACAGTCCAAACCAAACTGAGCTCCCACACCACAGTTAGCTCTGAAGTCTCAGCAACAGATTCTACTTGAGACCAACAGGACAAAGCTCACACCAGAACCATCTCTCTCTCTCTCTCTCTCTCTCTCTCTCTCTCTTCTCTCCCTCCCTCCCTCCCTCCCTCCCTCCCTTGAAGCCTCCCTCCTATCTCTAATTTTCAGGCAGAAAACTCGAATAGCAGTCTGATGTGGCCAGCTTGTGAGCCTCAGCAAAACTAAGGGTGTGGGGGAGGAGAAACATACTGTGTAACATGCAAAAGTCTAGGGCAAGGAGGTTGTTTCAGGTAATGGCTGGGGCCTCTCAGTAGTGGTGCCTTACAAAAGAGTCTAGAAGGCTCGAAGTTTTCCGTGAGCTCCCTTGGGACCAAAAAAATCCCAGTAGACACTTCTCTTCCACATGTCTGCTTGGCTGTTGTAGGAGCCCAAAACACAATGGAAGGCATTCTGGTATGGTAGAGAGAGCTGGACTCAGATCTGGATTTGAGTTTTGCTTATTATCCATACTGCCTGAGTGGCCCCTGGTCAAGTCATTTCAACGCCTCTAGAAAACAGTAGTAGGTAGAAGAAAGCCTGTAGTCAGGAAGACCTGAGTTCAAATTCAGCCTTAGACATGACTATCTGTGTGACCCTGGACAGTCACTTAACCTTGTTTGACTCAGTTTTCTCATCTGTAAAATGAGCCAGAGAAAGAAATGGCAAATCACTCCAGGATCTTTGCCAAGAAAATCCCAAATGGGGTCATGAAGAATCAGACATGACTGAAATGATCGAACAACAACCTTCTAAGATTATAAGTCACAGAACAGTTGTTGATCTGTGTTGGTCGATGGTGGCTTCTCAATAATAGTGGCAATAAAATCACAGCTATCAAATAATGGTAATAGTTGGCAAGAAAAGATGAGTATGAGGAATTCATGGAAATAAGGGAAGGCTTGTAAGAAGTCATCAGAACCACAAAAATAATATACACAACTACAGTAATGCCACACAATGCATAATGTAGATTAAAATAACACTAAACAGCTAAATAATCTGTCTTCCACCCATCTGTCAATGACCATATTACCTGTCACTCTCCCATCCCTTCAGCAACCTCCAATGGCTCCCTCTTACCTCTAGGATCTATAAATATAAACAAATCTGACCTTTAAACTCTTCACAGTCTGGCTCATTTAGACCTCTCTGGTCTTTCTTATTTTTTATTTCCTTCCTTTCACTCTGTGTTCCAGGTATACTGATTCACTTACTGTGCCTTTGACATGGTGCTCCATTTCCCATCTCCAGACCTTTGAACTGCCTGTCCCTTTGCCTCCACCTCAGGAATCCCTGACTCTCCTGTAGTAGTCTCCATTCAAATGCTATCTTCTTCATGAAGCCTTTCCTGGTCTCCCCAGCAGCTAGGGAAACCCCTCCTCAAACTATTTTGTCTCTATTCTGAATAGACTTCTATATTTCCACAGCATCTTGAGGGCAAGGACTATTCTATTTTTGTCTTTATATGCCCAATACTTAACAGAGTCCCTGGGACATAATAGGATTGTAATAAATACTTCCTGATTAATTAATCACAGCATCAGCTTTCAAGACCCTTTCAGTTAGTCTGCAAAACCAAGACTATTTTCATCATAATAATGTCTTAATTTCTAACACAGAGGATATCAGTAGCTATAATCAACATAAAGTTCTTTAGGGGAGGGGTCATTCATTAATTTTTTAATTAAAATTTGTTTATTTTTAGTTTTCAACATTTTTTCCACAAGATTTTGAGTAACAAATTTTCTCCCTGTCTTTGCCCTACCCCAAAATAGTGAGCCTACTAAATACCCCTTCCCCCAATCTGCTCTGTCTTATGTCTTCCCCCATCCCCTCTCTAACTTTCTAGTAGGTCAAGATGGATTTCTAAACCCCAGTGCCTGTATATCTTATTTCCCAGTTGCATGTAAAAAAAAAAACAACAACAATTTTTTTAAACTTTTGTTTTTAAAACTTTGATTTCCAGATTCTTTCCCTTCTTCCCTCCTCACCCACCCCCACTGGGAAGATAAGCAATTCAATGTAGGTTGTACATATGTAGTTAGGCAAAACATTTCCATAGTAGATATATTGTGAAAGACTAACTATATTTTCCTCCATCCTATCATGCCCCCCACTTATTCTATTTCTACTTTAGCCCTGTTACTTTTCAAAAGTGTGTACTTCTAACTACCCTCTCCCCCAATCTGCCCTCTCTTCTGTCATCTCCCCTCTTTTCCCCTTCCCCCCTACTCTCCTGTAGGGTAAGATACCCAATTGATTGTGTATGTTATTCTCTCCCTAAGCCAAATTCAATGAGAGTAACTTTCTCTTTAACCCATTCTCTTTCACCTTCCTGTTCTTCCCCTTCATTCTATCAGTTTTCTCTTGCCCCTTCTCTTTTTCTTTTTGGAGGGGGGAAGGCAGGGCAATTGGAGTTAAGTGACTTACCCAAGGTCACATGGCTAGTAAGTGTGTCAAGTGTCTGAGTCTGGACTTGAACTCAGGTCCCCCTGACTCCAGGGCTGGTACTCTATTTACCATGCCACCTAGCCACCGCCTCTTGTCTCTTTTATATGAGATAATTTACTCTATTCTATCTCTCCCTATTTCCTTCTCTCATTGTATTCCTCTCTCACCTCTTAATTTAATTTTTTAGATATAATCCCTTCCTATTTAACTGATCCTGTGCACTCTTTCTATGTATACATGTACACAACATATCTACACACTCACATATGTATTTATACACCCATATACCCTCCTATATATACATATATATGTATGTATACATATATACATATATATATTCCCTTCAACTATCCTCATACTGAGAAAAGTCTCATGAGTTATAATTATCATTTTTCTATGTAGGAATGTAACTAGTTCAACTTTAACAAGTTCCTTATGATTTCTTTTTCCTGTTTATCTTCTCATGCTTCTCTTGTTTCTTGTATTTTAAAGTAAAATTTTCTGTTCAGCTCTGGTTTTTTCATCAAGAATGCTTGCAAGTCCTCTATTTCATTGATTTACCATATTTTACCCTGAAGAATTATATTCAGTTTTGCTGGGTAGGTGAGTCTTGGTTTTAATCCCAGCTCCTTTGACCTCAGGAATATCATATTCCAAGTCCTTTGATCCCTTAATGTAGAAGCTGCTAGATCTTGTGTTATCCTGATTGTGTTTCCACAATACTCAAATGGTTTCTTCCTGGCTGCTTGTAATATTTTCTCCTTGACCTGGGAACTCTGAAATTTGACTATAATATTCCTAGGAGTTTTCTTTTGGGGATTTTTTTCAAGAGGCAATTGGTGAATTCTTTCTATTTCTATTTTGCCCTCTTGTTCTAGAATATCAGGGCAATTTTCCTTGAGAATTTCTTGAAGGATGATTTCTAGGTTCTTTTTTTGATCATGGCTTTCAGGTAGTTCAATAATTTTTAATTTATCTCTCCTGGATCTTTTCCAATGAGCTATCTCACATTGCCTTCTATTTTTTCATTTGTTTGGATCTATTTTATAGTATCTTGATTTCTCATAAAATCACTAGCTTCCATTTGCTCCAATATAATTTTGAAGGAACTATTCTCTTCAGTGAGTTTTTGGGATTCTTTTTCCATCTGGCAAATTAGGTTTTTTAAGGCATTCTTCTCCTCACGGGCTTTTTGGGCCTCTTTTGCCATTTGAGTTAGTCTATTTTTTAAGATGTTATTTTCTTCAGTGTATTTTTGGGTCTCCGTTAGCAGGCTATTCACTCTCTTTTCATGATTTTCTTGCATCATTCTCATTTCTCTTCCCAGTTTTTCCTCCACTTCTCTTACTTGATTTTCAAAATCTGTCTTGAGCTCCTCCATGATGTAACCAGTTCATATTTCTCTCGGAAGCTTTTGATACAGGAGTTTGCCTTTGTTGACTTCTTCTGGTTCCATGTTTTGATCCTTTCTGTCCCCAAAAAAGGATTCTATGGTCTGGTTGTGCTTCCTCTGCTTGCTCATCTTGCCAGCTAATTACTTGACTTTTGATCTTTTTGCCATGGTAGAACTGTGCTTCCAGAGTGGAGAACTTTGTCCCAAATCACTGGGGTTTTTACAAATGTTGTCAGAGGTCTGAGAATAATGCCCTCTCTACAGCCACCAGAATCTCTGGCACACTGGCATCCCAGGACCAGCACCCAAGACAGCTACCCAGATCTAAGCAGGTCAAAGCAAGATCGATTACCCTCTTAATGGTCTCTTAATCCCCCTACAATCTGTAGGCCAGGAGCTCCAGAGGCAGCCATGTGGCAGCAGCTGTATCTGCTGCTCCTCTGGCCCCAAGGCTGTGGGTTCCCCACCCCAGATCCAAAGGGTTCATGCAGAAAAATACTTTAATGATGCCTTAAACAGTAAATAGTTGTAGAATATTATGAATAATATATTAAATGTCCCTGAGTATTCACAACATATTTTTGTTGTTATTGAAAGGGTTCTCCACCACCACCACCACCACCAAAAACAGAATTGGGAACCTCTGGACTGGCAAGTTCCCAGAGAAGTTCCCCCTACCAAAGCCGATTAGTAGCTCTACTCCTTACAGTCTTAGAGGGATGCCTGGGCATTGAGAAGTGAATGACTTACCCAGGAGCATATAGTCTCTATGTGTCAGGCAGGATTTGAACCCAGGTTTTTGGGTCTCCAAGTGTCATTCTTTTTTTAAAAAAGGTACTTTATTTTATTTCTTTATTTTTATTTTTTGCTTTTTGGAGGGGGAAGGTAGGGCAATTGGGGTTAAGTGACTTGCCCAATGTCACACGGCTAGTTTTGTGTTAAGTGTCTGAGGCTGGATTTGAACTTAGGTCCTCCTGACTTCAGGGCTGGTGCTCTATTCACTGTACCACCTAGCTGCCCCTCCAAGCCTCATTCTTTTTTTTTTTTAATAACTCTCCATTTATTCAGTGACAAATTAAGGCAAAACATTCCCAGAACAGAGAAAATCAAAATACAGTGTAACTCAATCATTTAGCCAGTTCTCAATTCAATTACAAAATATCTCAATTCAATCACAAAGTACAGAGTCAAAGCACTCCTCAACCCCTGGGCAGTACATTCATTTAGTCAGTCACAAAGTCTCTCTTCTCAAATGGAGATTAGTTTCCAAGCATAGATTAGTTTCTAATCATAAACAAAGTACATTCATTTGGTCAGTCATAGAGCACAAAAAGTCAAAAGTTTCCCACCCCTGGATCACAACTGAATTACAGTTATCATCAGTTAATGCCAAGGACCTTCTCAAAAGGGGCAGTGGAGAGCACAAAGGCCATCTACCCCTAACCTACAACAAGGTTAAGATATCATCACAGCATTTAATACCCAAAGAGAGGTCTTTTCTTCATCTTGACAGCAGGCAAGTTCTCAGCAATATCTGTTCCTGGGGAGACAAAGCTTAACAAAGCCATAATATACATTGTCAGTGTCCTCATCAATTCACTCTCTGCCTGCAGAACAGTCTTAGGACCCCTGAAAACATCAGCAAGACCCTCTTCTAGGATTTCTATACACATGCAACAAGAAAATCCTTCTTTGGGGCTTCTGAACCAACAGCAAGGTTCCAGGACCTCTGCAACAACAGCACTGTCCTTCACCAGCAGACAATCTTTTCTTACTTGCATTGTTTGTCTTGCCTGCTACTTTCTTCTTGATCTTCCTCTTCAGAATCTTCCTCTTAATACTCCTTGATCCTTCTGGATCTTTCTCAGTCTCCTCCATCCTTCTTTCACAGAATCAGGAAGAAGTCTCTAAACCAGACTGTATCTGGTCACTGTCTCCTTCAATTTTTTTTTTTTTATTTTCCTCAAATTTCACCAGTTTTCTACCCCCCTAATTCAATCTCTGGTCTTCCCACTAGTTCAATCCCTTCCAAATCACTCTGAGCAATTTTACTAGCTGTCTCCCATGCTTGGAACACTCTCCCTCCACATCTCCATACCCAATCTTCCCCAGTTTCCTTCAGGTCTCAGCTAAAGTTCTACCTTCCAAGCCTCATTCTTTAACTGTTTTTTCACCCTCATTTTCTCTAGGCCAAGAAGTCAAAATAAAATACAGTGAAACAAACACAAATCAATCTTGATTTATTTTTTCTTTTGCTCTCTGAATGATTAGAGATTTTTTTCTTTTTTTCTTTTTTTTTTGGTCTAGAGTTGTGATTTCAATGACATTTGTTCAGTGATTCAATCATAGCCAGCTCTACAAGACTCTATGGACTTTTTGTCCATGTGGTTTTCCTGGCAAAGATACCGATATGGTTTGCCATTTTCTCTAGTGTGTCCCCATTTTACAGATGAGGCAACAGGCAAATATGATTTAAGTGATTTCCCAGGGTCACACAGCTAGTTTCTGAGACTAGATCTGAACTCAGATCTTCTTGACTCCAGGTCCAGTGCTCTATCTAATGAATTACCTAACTGCCCCTCCAAAATCATAGGGAACTGGGGCAACTAGGCAGCACAGAGGATAGAGCACCTGCCCCAGAGTCAGGAGGAACTGAGTTAAAATCTGACCTGAGGCACTTACTGTGTGACCCTGGACAAGTCCCTTAATCCTGATTGCTTCTAAAAAAAAAATAAAGCATAGGGAACTGTTGATGAGAAAACTCTTTTTACTAATCAACTAGTGGTCACTGATTATTATTATTATTATCAATTAATGGTCACTGATTAGGTACTTGTTATACGTCAGGAACCAAGAATAAAAAAAAACCAAAACAATAAAGACCAAATGTTCTTTAACTGGTAGAGGAGTGCCTGGGGTGCTGAGAGGTGAAGGAAGTGAGTTGTCTAGGGTCATATAAACAGCATACAGAATGAAAGACAGGACTTGAACCCAGGTCCTCCTGATTTTGGTTATCTATCCACTGTGCTGGGCTGTTTCTCTAGGACAAAACTAATCCTAAAGATCATAGATTTAGAGACAGAAGAGACCTCAACCCTGCAGTATGGCAAAGGAGGAAACTAAGGCCCAGAAAAGTTAAATGACTTGTCCAAAGTCATAGAGGTCAGATTTGAATCTGGTCCCTCTGATCCAAAGTCAGTGAATGACCTTTCTTCCCATTGTACCTGACTTCCTCTTAAAATATACTCTCATTAATGCCTGATTAAAAATTTAAAAATGGTATATTTTTCATTATCTACATTTCCCAATATAATCTATCTCTCTTAACCTTCCCAGGGAGTAATTCCTTATAACAAATAAGAAAATAAAGAAGAAAATAAAAGTCTAGCAAAAGCAGTGAACATACTGAAAAAAAAATCAGATGCTTTCTATTTACACTGCTCCAGACAAAGACTCTTCCATCCCTGCAAAGGGGCCAGGGGCCATGCTTTCTCCCACATATTCTTCATTGTTTTGTTGTTTTTCTTTCTATATTCATTGTAATCATTATGGCTCTTTATTATTATTATGATGATGATGATAATGATGATGGTTCTGCTCACTTCATTTTGCATCTGTTCATGTAAGTCTTTCTTAAATGCCTGATTTGAAAAAAAAAAAAGTCCCAAAGGTGGTTTGTAAATACACGGGTAACATGGGAAAGGGAGGGGGATAGAGGCTGATTCAGAGTACATTTCAGTGACTCAGTAGAGTTGAGCAACAGCTAGCTAAGAAAACCGTAACTAAGGGTAGGGGGTGGGGAGGGAAACACTAAAAGGAATTGGATGAAATTCAGGGGATCTGTCTGGATAAAAGAAACCAATTTTCAAAAAAATGGATCAAAGAAGAGACCCTGTGCTATTTGGAAATCCCAAATGGAAAAGACTGCACAAAGTTGAGACCCAAATGCTGTAGATCCTGACACCTCTGCTCCCAAGACTGTTCTGGGCTGTTCACTGGGGTTGGCAGCTGGGATTAGACAGTCTCACTCACATCCTCTGCATGAAAATTAGAGATGGGAGGGAGGGAGGTCTTTGGCCAAAGAGAAGGCCCACGTGAAAATCATGTGCTCTGAGCTCCAGCCTCTTGGAATGCAAGGCCCTCTTCTTTTTTTTTTGGCCAAACTCAAGTTTCTAGTTCAAAAAGAAACAAATGCAGAATGGAGTGATTGGCCATAACCAGGTAGCCTAAGGCAGAAATGGAGCCTGGAGGCTCTTGGGAAGGGGCCAGAACCTGGAGGACAGCATTTAGAGATTTCTAGGTCTCCAAGTCGATTAGAAATCATTAGATTTCAGGACTAAAGTCACTAAATTAAAAGAAATTCAGTTAATTTATGAAGCAGCAGTTACTATGTGCCAGGCACTGGGGATAGGATAACAAAAAACAAAGGAACCCTTCCGCTCAAGAAGATTACATTTTGGGGGAGTGGGGAAACACTATTTGGATAGATTAAATACAATCTATATGAAGTGATAGAAACGATTTCAATGGGAGGGAAGCACTAACCGCTGAGGCTCAGGAAAGGCCAACTGCAGGAAGTGCTGCTTGAACTTTTAAAGAAAGTCAGGGCATCTTGTGAGTTGTCAGTATGGAAGAAGTGCGTTCCTGCTTTGGGTGGACTAATTGTGAGAAAGTCAGAATAGCGAGTGGATAAAAGGGACTATACTAGGAAAGGTGGGTAAGTATCTCTAGTAGTGGGTTTTTCAATCCCCCTGAAGATGTAAATATTCTGCCTTGGTAAACTACCTCAGCTGCTGAGCTCTCAGTGCTCTAGGTAACTCTCTGAGCCTACAAGTTGCATTGTAGAAGTTTTTGGGGGTGGGGAGACAGGGGGTGACATGGTTAGGCCATGTGGGCCTAAAACATGTGTTTTAGGAATACCAATTGGCAGCTGTGTAAAGGATGAAGCCAGGATACTCAACAACAACAACAACAACAACAACAACAACAAAATACATTGCTGGCCTCCTGCATGGTGATTTCCATGCTGCTATTTATGGGAAATGGGCAGCTAGGTGGTCCGATAGTGCATAGAGCACTGGGCCTGGAGTCAGGAAGACTCATATTCCTGAGTTCAAATCTGGCCTCAGACACTTACTAGCTATGTGACCCTGGGTAAGTCATTCAACCCTGTTGGCCTCAGTTTCTCATCTGTAAAATGAGCTAGAGAAGGAAATGGCAAATTATCGCAATATCTTTGCCAAGAAAATGCCAAATGGGGTCATGAAAAATTGAACATGACTGAACAATAACAAAATTCATGGTAATAATACAGAAACATATGCACCCCCCCCAAAAGAACAATCTTTGAAAAATGAATGAAAAGATTCAGATCTGGCCACACTGGGAGCCAAATGGGGGTGAGCCATGGAATTGAAATGGCCTGAATTATTAACAGAAAGGGGTAATGAATACACTTGATGTCAACAATCAGTTCAAGATGCTTTCATTATTATGATAGTCATTTCTGCTGCCATTTTTATAGATCTGAAAGTCTGGAAAACACTATACAGACATTGGCTCATTTGAGGTTTATGACAGTCTTGTGAGGTAGGGATTGCAAATATTGTTATTTCCATTGCACTGAGGAGAAAACTGAGTTTCTGAAAAATTAAGTGAGCTGTCCAGAGTTCTGCAAACCCCTCCTGGATTCCTCTCTTTTACTCTCCCTATAGATTCAATCCTATCCATTGCCATATCTTGTCACATCTACTCTCACAATATCTCCTGTATCCATTCCTTTCCCCCTACTCACACAGACACAACTCCAGTTCACATGCTCATCACCTCTCACCTGGAAAGCATCCGATTTCTAACTAGACTGTCTGCCTCAGTTCTTCCCCCTTCCTCTTCCAAACCATCCTTTGCTCTGCTGCCAAGGTGATTTTTCTAAAACATAGGTCTGATTATGCCATCGCCTCGCTTAATGGGCTTCCAGATCAAATACACGATTTTGTTGGGCATTTAAAGCCCTTAACAACCCTGCCTTTTCCCATGATTCAACATTCTTACTCTCTTCCACACCTTCATTGATGTAGCTTTATTAGTCTGCTTGAAGTCCCCCAGACTGGACACACCATCTCCCACCTCTGAGCCTTTGCATGGACTGTCCCCTATTTCTGGAGCACTCTCCCTTTCTCACCTCCAATTCCTAGAGTCTTTGGCTTCCTTTAAGACTCAGTTCAAATTCTATTCGGCAGGCAACCATCTTAGATCTCCCTCAGCTGTTGATGCCTTCTCCCCTGAGACAACCTTCCATCCACTCTGGATACTTCTCACATATTCCATGTTATCTCCCTGCCTACAGTGTAAATTTCATCACAGCAGGGACTATTTTTGCCTTTCTTTGTATTCTCAAGGCTTAGTAAAGTGCCTGGCACATTGTAAGAGCTTAATAATTGCTTGTTGACTGACTAGGATGTATCAGAGACAAGATATGAACTTGGGTCTTTTTGACATTAGGTCCTATGCTCTATCTACCACACCATCCTGCCTCTTAAATGACTCTGTTCTATCATTATGCTGCAAAATCTTGACTTCTCCCTTTCTCTTCTTTCAAGAGATATCTCATTTTCTCTCAAAGTTAGTAACAACCACACATCATCTATGTATAGCACTCGACACTTTTCATTGTTTTCACACACAAACAATTTCATTTGAGCCTCACCCTAACCCAGTGAAGAAGAAAGCAGGGAAGGAAATGTCTTCTTATGGGATTGAGGGCTGGAAGGGACCTTGAAGGCCATTTACTACAATTCTCTCACTTTAAAGATAGGGAAACCGAGGCTTAGAGAGATCAAATTACTTGCTTTAGGTTGTACAACTAGTTGTAGACAGCACCAGGTCAATACTGAGTCTGCTAACTATGCTGTTTTCATGTAGCAATTTCAGTTTTAGTCTAAATTATCCTTAAAATAGAATTTCTGAGCTACTGTGAATATTTTTATGAGCTAAGAATCCTGCTGTTATATTTTATTATTATATTTTATTATATTCAGTATTTTATTATAATCAGTATTTTAAAAAATATCACTATTTTATTATATTTAATTTTAATTATTTTATTATAATCAGTATCTTTTAAATATCACTAATGGAAATGAATGACATTAATAACTGATGATTAAAAACTGCCTAATTAGTAGTGTGTAGAAAGCAGTCCTAAAACTGGGGATGGAAAAGCATTTATTATACACCTACTGTGTGCCATGCACTGTGTTCAGTATTGGGATACAAAGATGAGCAAGCAGGATAATCCCTGACCTCAAGAAGATTACATTCTAATGGGGGAAGAAAACATAAAAAGCATAAAGAAAACAGGTGAGAGATGGTAGGGAGGTGCATCTAGGCAGTATTGGTCTGATTCTGCTTCTCCAAGCTTGAGGAGGAGAGCTAAAGGGGGAATCTGGGGCTCTGAGTCAATAAACAAATCAATATTATGGAAGGAAACGGAAAGAAGGAGCCTGGGCAAGTTACTTAATCCCTTGGTACCTGAGGACTATCTCAAGATGCTGAGTTGTAGAGCAGAGATGGATTTGTATAGGTAGAAAGAATTTCCTCCTTAGGAATTCCCAAGCCAATGAAATCATAATCCATACCCAAAAGCTACACAAGGGACAACAGACTATCTAGAATTACTCTGGAGGCCCTCAGTGAGGAGGAGAAAAGAGGGATGGGAGAAGCGTATGCATTTGCCTAGCTCTGGTCCTGTGGTCCTGGATAGAAATGAGTAACAATAACCATAACTCGTTTTTTCCATTTTGTCAAGATCACTACTGCGCATCTGGTACAAGGGACCATGCCAAACCCAAGGGCTCAAACAAATGATCCTTTTTTTTTTGCTTTATTATTCAGTTTCTATTTATTTTTAATTTATGTAATAAAACAAGCATTTACATAACATAGTATGATTAAAAAAGATGACTGCATATGAAATTGCAAGTCTATTCAATTTCTATTCCAATATTTTCAGGTGCAAGCAATCCACAAATACCAACACAAATGTACAAGGGACATAGCAATTTTTCTTACCAGGGCAAGCAACACCAAATAATCTCTCAAAGAAACTTCTGAAGACAAATGTAGTTGAACAGGTGTAGAGGGAGACACTAAGAACCCAGTCCCATGAATGGTGACTCACCACACTATGAGTGTGCTATGCGGCAGCTTCCTATTTGAACTCATTATTCTTCCAAAAAGGTGCTAAATTCAATTTTTTTTTCCTACCTGAGTTGACAAATCCCTGAGTTAACAGGGTTGCTGAACTAGCATATCCCTATAAATCTTGGTGCTCTAGAATAAGGTCCTAATCACCCTGGCCTAGTTATGATTTTGCTTGTTTAACAAATTTTTTTTTTTACTGATATCTTCTCTTTTTTATATCACCTGCATTTCTCAAGATATCCCTATGCTTCTACTTCCTACCCAGAGGATCCTCCCTTATAACAAAGAATGAAAAAGAGAGGAGGGAGCTCAGTTCAGCAAAACCGACACATTGACCAAGTCTGAAATTTTATGTAATGATTCACACACATTCATAGTCTCCCATCTCTGCAAATGGAAATAGGAACACACCTTTTCATATCTCTTCTTTGGGGATCAAACTTAGTTATTTTTATTTGTCAACTTTCAGTTTTGTTGGTTCGGGGCTTTTAGCACTCTCCATTTGCATTGTTGTTTTTATCTATCTTGTTTTCCTGGTTCTTCATACTTCACTTTGCATCAGCTCATATAAATTTTCTTATGCTTCTCTGAACTCATCACAGTCATCATTTCTTATAGTACAGTAATTTACCACCACTTATTAAGCCATCCTCCAATCAATGGGCATCTATTTGGTTTCCAGCTCTTTGGTTCCACAAAAAGTGTTGCTGGTAATGGTTTGGTTACATGAGTGCTTCGTAAGTATCCACATTCACTATTTAGCAATCTTCCCCCCCCCCCCCTGCCCCGGGAAGTGTTTTGTTTGCAAGGCATCTATGTATATGAGGAACTTGGGAAAGTCCTCGATAATCTTAGACCTATGACTTAAACTTTTCAGACTAAGTATTAAATAAGCACAATCTTTAGCCTTCCACATTGAGAAGTTAGGAATTTGTTAGACATGGACAAAGGACATGGAACCTTGGAGATCAGCTGGTCTAGACTACACCCTCCCGTTTTACAGAGAAGGCAGAGTAGTAGAGGCAAGAGTCAGGACTGAATGCAGGAAGACTGTGCTGCAAATCCTGCTTTGAACACTTACTAGTTATGTGATCCTGGACAAGTCCTTTCTCTGAATATCAGTTTCCTCATCTATAAAATGACCAAATAGGACTAGATCACCTCTGAGGTCCCTTCCAGCCCTATATCTAAGATACCATGATCTCATTTAAATCAAAGCATCCTTAAAGTCTTTTGGGGGGAAGAAGGAGAGACAAGACAACTTTGACTCCTTTTTCTTGTACGATGACCAACTTGGAATGGCTTATCTGTTCTCAGCAATATAATGATCCAAGGCAGTTCTGAAGGGCTGATGATAAAAAATGCTACCCTCTACCAGAGAAAGAACTGATAGAATCTGAATGTAGATCAAAGCAGACTTTTTTTCCTTTCTTTCTTTTCCTTTCTTTTTTTGATCTGTGTTTTCTTTTGCAACAGTGCTAATGTGGAAATATATTTTGCATGACTGCATGTGTATAATCTATATCAAATTGCCTGTCTGCTTAAGGAGGGGGGAGGCAGAGAGAATTTGGAACTCAAAATTTTAAAAAGCGAATGTTAAAAAATTTTTTTTACATGTAATTGAGGGAAAAAATAAGAGTGAGCAAAAATTTGATTCCTTTTTCTAAAATGTTAGTTTTAGGCAGATTTCTGGAAGATCCCACAAGGTTAGTTAGGAAGGAAGACACAAGTATGCATTGTCAGAAATATGAAACTGCCATACCTGGGCTCCATAAACTCGCTGCATGGCCTGCAGCAACTGATTTGTATAGTCTGTGAGGGTCCCTGCATCTTCTTCAAAGACACTCAGTAAGGAACGAGTCTGGAAGAAAAGAGAAGAGAGAAAAAAGGGGATGGTCTTAGTCATAAGTCCTAAAATCATGACCTTGGGGTCCAAACTCATCACTTTAAAATTTTTTAAATATTTTATATTCCCACCAATTACATGTAAAAACAATTTTTAACATTCATTTCTTAAAATTTTTTGAGTTCCAAATTCTCTTTATCCCTCCCACCCCCCTCAGTGAGAAAGCAAGCAATTTGACATATAACCTAATCGTTTTACAGAGAAGGAAACTGAGGTTCAGAGTGGGGAAGGCCACACAGGCAGTAAGTACAAAAGCTGGGATTCAAACTCAGGTCCTCCAAATCAAAATCCCTTGCCTTTTTCACTATACCCTGCTTCCTTGACAAATCACAACATTATGGAGATGTCCTTTCAGCATCCCTTTGGGAAAAACACACCGGAGGGCCTGGAGGGTGTTTTCTGCCAAGCCTTGAAATCTTTCCCTGACTCTTTTGTTTCTGACATCAGTGGGAACAAATTCTAGGGGCTCTTAATTCACGGGAAGAAGGAATGAGAGAGGAGCATCCGCTGTCAAGAGCCACAGAAAGGAAGAAAATCACATTTTAAGGGGATTAAAATCAGGAGAGACATACTGGCTGACCTGCCTTGATCCCATATCTAAGCCCCAGGACGGTCCATCCAATCAACCTGGTGTGACAAGGAGAGTCCCACCTGCCAGTCCAAATAAAGAACTCATTATCAGTTCTATATGGGTACCTGGGGAGAGTAATCAGGGCCTGAGTGCCTGCCGTGTGTAATCATCCCATAAGCCCGCCATCTGGCTGGGAGTGCGTCAGTGCAGGCCTCTTCCAAGATTCACAAAACCTCAGAGGTAGGTGGAGCCTACTAGGCCATCTTGTCCAACCTGTACTCACACAGGAATCCTGTCCATGGCACCCCCTCCCAAGGGGTCATCCAGCCTTGGCCAGAACACCTCTGCAGATGGGGAGCCCACTATTTCCCAAGAAGACCATTCCACATCTCTGTTTTTCCTAACATTGGGTCTAAATCTGCCCCTCACTCTTTCCATTTTCCACTTTTTTGGCCCACATTTCATGGGCTTAATTTTCAAACTTGAGCAGACTAAATTAACTATAAAACAATTAAAAGGGAATGTTGCATAATCACAAAGAACAAATATGGCCTCAAAGAAGAGCTCTAAAACACCCTCCCAACACAAATACTTTTGTGGAGGTGGGAGATTCACAGGTTTGGAAAAGGGAATTGGTTTTAAATGCTTGTTTTATTCCATAAATTAAAAAAATAAATAATTATATTTTGCTGATTGTTTTTCCTCTTTTTCTTCAAAAATATTCTTTATTATATAGGTTAGCTCTCTGGGTGGGGCAAGGGGTCAATTTAAATGAGATAAACCCAAAAATCTATAAAAATTTATTTAAAAAAACAAATCATACACGGAAGAGGTTACTTCTCAAAGTAATTTTAAGAGTTCACTAGCTGCTTTGCACAGAGTAGACACTTAACAATTGCTTATTAACTAGATGAAAGAATGAGAAATTGAACTAAGTAAATTTCTGTGATTATGATTCATTCATTCATTCATTCAGCAAATCTCCACTAAGCACTGACTGCATACAGAATGTTGTGCTAGCCACTGAGGAAGAGACAAATTTGCCATGGGGGAGGAAGGAAATAAAGATTTACATAACACCTACTATGTGCTAGGCACCATGCTAAGTGTTTTACAAATATTACCTCATTTGATACTCACAACAATTCTGTGAGGTAGGTGGTGTTGTTATTCCCATTTTACAGTTAAGGAAACTGGGATAAAGAAAGTTAAGTGACTTCCCCAGGGTGACACATTACTAAGTGTCTGAAGCTGGATTTGGACTCAGATATTCCTGACTCCAGACTCAACAATCTCTTCACTGCTCCACTTAGTGGTCAAAAGTGGTCATAAGACATTCACCACAGATTTCACCCTCCCAGTAGATTATAAACTACTTGAGGGCAGGGACAATTTAACCTTTCGTTTTAATTGTCTGTGTTCTATACTCTCTCTCTCTCTATACCATATATATATATAGATAGATAGATAGATAGATAGATAGATAGATAGATATAGATATAGATATATAGATATATACTCTCTATACTCTCTCCCTCTATACTATATATACTCTCTCTATATACTCTGTGTGTGTGTATAATATATATATATATATATATATATATATATATATATTATACACACACATACAGAGAGAGAGAGAGAGAGAGAGAATATAGTATATATCTCTATTGACAGTCTGTGTAGGTCTGTGCTTTCTTTGCAACAGTAAGCTTTCAGAGTTACCTGGGACCCAGAGAAGTTACTTGACCAATGCCACACAGATGGTATGTGTCAGAAGCAGTACTTGAACCCAGGCCTTCCTGACTCCATGGCTAGCACTCTATCTACTTTTTTTTCAAGTTTACCTTAAATTCTACCTCCTCCAATGAAATTTTCCCTGATCCCCTTGGTTGGTAATGATTAGACCCCTCATCTGCACATTGACCTTTGTCCTATGTCTCTCTAATTTCCCATGTAGTTATCATATATTGTACATGAATGAATAATAAAGTATTAGTGTACCAGGCATTGTAGTAGGTGAGTGAAACAGTTCCTACCCTCAAGGAGTTTACATTCTAATCTGGGGATATGAGATCACAGGGTCGGTTGCTATTGCAATCTGAAAGATGGGCAGGAATTCAAAAGAAGAAAGGAAGGAAAAGCATTCCATGCAGGAGGAAGAGTGAAAACAAAGGAGTTTCTGTGGTGAAGAGATCACAGGAAAAAAAAAGGTAATATTACGAGAAGGCTGGAATGGTGCCAAAGTGTTGAGAACCTTGAATGCTAGGTAGAAGAATCTGGCCTTCACCCAGGAGGCAAGAGGGAGCCATTGAAGATGATGGATCAGCTATTCATCGTGGATAAGCTATTAACTACTCCAATATCTTTGCCAACAAAACCTCAAATGGGGTCATGAAAAATCAGACATGACTGAAATGATTCAATAACAAAAATGTGCCTGATGCTGTTCTAGACACTAGGCATACAGAGACAAAAGTTAAACTGTCTCTGCCTTCGAGAAGCATACATTTTATTAGAAGAAAGAAGCTGTACAAATGTGAGTGTGTACTAAACATATTCAAGGTAACTTGGGGGGAGGTAGGGTGGCATTAGTAAGTATATTCCAGGGTTCAGGAAAAACTTCTTGGAGAAGCCTTCCCCTGAGTTAGTATGGAGCTAGGATTCTTCAGGGGGTATTTTCTCCCCTCTGAAGCTGGACAGGTGTTATCATACCTTCCAGAATCAGAATGGAAAACTGACTCTACTCTTTCTATTCTAACCCAGGCAGCTCCTTATTTTCAGGATTCTTCATCCTGAATCTAACTTCTATCCCTGCCTGTATTGGAAGAAAGTGTATTCAGGGAGACAGAAGGATGGGATGGTAGTGTTGGTGGTGAGGATGAGCAACAGACTGTGGGGCATGGATTACCCCAGATTCTGCAAGAATGCAAAAATATACCAGGTTTGTAGCAAGGAGGAGGAGAGTGAGGAGCTATATATCTGGAAATAAAGATGATGTAAAGACTAAAAATATGGGGGGAGGGACTGGACCTATATTTTCATAAACAAAATAAGACACCACCCTTCCTGGATGTCATTTAAATGCAGTATTCTTAAGGAGGCATGGGAAGACTTATATGAACTGATGCAAAATGAAATAAGCAGTAAACAATACACAGAATTATAGAAACAACATGAAAACAGCAAAAACAGAAATGGGACTCAGGCTTGACCCTAAAGAAAAGATACAACAATGTACCTTTTCCCCTTTTTTGAAAATGTGTGGGGCTATATATGCAGAATACTGCATATACTATTGGACTTATTTGGTGTATTGGCTAGTTTTCTAAAATGCTTTCTCTCCCTTGTTTCTTTATTATTCATTGTTATAAGAGATGGCTCCCTAGGTGGGAAAGGGAGTGAAATCTATTTAAAAAATGAAGGTATTGTGAAATCAAAATAATATAATAATATTATTAACATGAATAATAATAATATTAAAATGAATATACATTATTTCAGTGGAAGAAAAAGGAAAAAAACATCTTGGAATCTAGATATAGCTCAATATTATCCTCTCTCTAACCTGCTAGGAAACGCCTAGGTGTTCCCTCATGAATCAGCCTCTGACCTATTTCATTATATCAGGAAGGGCATACAATTGTATGTTTGCACAATGTTAATAGCTATGATTCAGAAAGAGAAAAAATTAAAATGATGGTAACAATAGCTAGCATTTAGATAGCAAGCTGAGGTTTGCAAAATGCTTACTGTACACCAACATGCATGTGGCATAATACAGACAGTGCTGGACTTGGTGTCAAAAAGTACTAGGTTTACATCCTGCTTCTAACATTTAATGGTCATGTGATCCTACTTAGTAAGTCACTTAACTTCTCAAAGATTCAGTTTTCCCTTTTGTAATATAGGGATAATAATGCCTGTGTATTACCTCAAGAGTTTGTCATGAGGCTCAACTGGTCTAAAAGCTTTTAAGAGCCTGCTCTGTGATGCAAAGACAAAAGTGAAGCAATAGTTCCTGCCTTCAAGGAGCTTGCAATCTAGTCAAGAGACTCAAGTAAAATAATGCCCTATGTTATTGCAAACTTTAAAGCATAAGGTGATTGTCAGTTATTCTCATGATCACTACATTATGCCAACTATCAGTGTTTGTTGAAGTAAACAAAATATGTGCATTTTGTATTTAGGTTCTATGGAAAGTGAGGAATTTAACAAGTACTAAACTTTTGTCATTTTTTAATTGCCATTTTTAAATTTAATCCAACTTTAAATAATAATAATACTGCAAAGCTTTTCCACACATTATCTCATTAGATATAATAGCCCTTGAGGTAGGAGTTATTTTCATGCCCATTTTACAGGTGAGGAAATCAAGATTGAGAGGTTATAATACTTACCCAGGGTTACATAGATAATAAATTTCTGAGGTGAGTTAAACCTGGATCTTATTGGTTCCAAGATCTACCTAATGGACAATGATATTTATCTTTTATCTATACTTAATTAAATCTCCTCTGACTACAGAATATTCTTTTATAAAATAATTTTTTATTGATATCAGTTATTTTTATATAATTTCCCTGTTTCCTGTCCTACTCCCAGAGTGTCATCCTTTATAATAAAGGATAAATAAGAAAGGGAAAAAGATAAGCAAAACTGATCCACATATTAAAAAGGTATGATGCAGTGTTCCATATCCATAGTCCCCCATCACTGCAAACTAAGGAACTGGTGTCAAAGGTAAATTTTATATAAAAACTGGTCCCAACTGGGACTATTAAATTCCTTTCCTATGAAGTAGTTTTCCTAGAGCCAATGGAGAAACAGGAATATAGCTAGTGGTGAATTAATGGTACAGATAGGGGGTTTTGTATCCTTTAGACAAAGGAGTGAGTAGGAGGCAGTTCCTACACTAAGTCTTTCTTGATTTTCCTTGGCTCTTAGCTTTGGTTCCCTCTTGACATTTCTTTTTTACTCTGTCTGAAATCATGATTACAATTTCTGATTTTTTAGGTCCAGCTAATGCATTTTAATTTTGTTCTAGCCCTTTTTTATTCTGTGTATTTCTTTTCTTTTTAGGTATGCTTCTTAAAGGCAACAGATTGTGAATTTGTTTTCTTAGCAAATCTGTCTCTTTCATTTTGTAGGATTGTTTAATCCATTCACACTTAATTTTTTTGTTGTTGTTGTTATTGCATTTTGGAGGGCAGTTGGGGTTAAGTGACTTGCCCAAAGTCACATGGCTAGTAAGTGTGTCAAGTGTCTGAGGCCGGATTTGAACTCAGGTCCTCCTGACTCCAGGGCCACCTAGCTGCCCCTAATCCATTCACACTTAATTAAAATTATTAGAGCTAGACTAACATTTTCCTCCATTTGTCTCTAATTATTTTTCCTAAATCAAGGATTTTGTTTATTTTTCCTTTTCCTCTATAAAGACATTTCTTTATTTGTATACCTGTTGTTTCCCTTGAGAAGAATGTAAATTCCTTGAGGGTGGAGACAATCTTGCTTTCCTTTTTGTGTCTCTACTTCCTGGCAGATGGGAGATGTTTAACAAATTTGAATTGAATTGAATTAATGAATGAGGGTAGCATAGTACTGTTGAAAGAATACTAGATTTGATTTTGAAAGGCCAGAGTTCAAATCCTGCTTTTGATGCTTATTACATATATGATCTTGAACAAATCACCAAGTCTTAGTCTCATCCATAAAAGTAGAGGTTTGGAGTAGATGACCCTTGAAGTGCTTTCCATATCTCAATTGATGATCCTGTGACCTGACACTTCCTTGTTCTGTGACCCTGACCAAGTCACCTTCTACCTCTGTGCCTCAATCTCTCTATCTGTAAAATGAGGGCATTGGACTAAATGGTATGTCTGAAGTCCCTTTTAGTCCTAACTCTATGATCCTATGAATGTCACAGTGAGAAGTAGAAATAAGGCACCTATCCAGGTTTCAAGGATCACTGGGGTGGGCAATCCCTCCACCAATATGGATCTCAACACATCTCACACCTGAGTGTGGACAAGAAGTCTGCCTCTTCATAAGTTGCCATGGCTGCAAAAAAATTCACCAACTGGAAGTCAGCCTTCTTTGTTGACATAAATTTCAGTTTATTGCATGCAGTAGTGAGTGCTGCCAAGCAGAAAGAATCATTCGGATGTGTGTTCATTCAGTCTGTCCTTGGCTTCATTATTCAAAAGGTTTTATGTTCCTATAGTTAGTTATCTGCAGCCTGGTTACAGGCCATATAAACCTAATAATGTGTACAAAGAGGAAAAAAGAGACAAATGATGGTACACAAAGTTTTTTTGGGTCTTTTTCACTGAGCAGAAGGGCAAATGTGTCACAGATACTTCTTGCTGAAACTAAAACAAATCCCATTTCTGTAAGGTTTTAAGGTCTGGTGAATACTTTTCTCATAACACCCCTGTGTGGTTAGGAAGTGCAGGTTTGCTTATTTCCACTTTAGAGAAGAAACTGAAGGAAGTGACTTCTGTGTCCAAGGTTACAAAGCTAATGAGGCTAGAATACTGGTTTTCCATTTCTTTCTCCAGTGGATTAAGGCAAACAGAAATTAAGTGACTTGCTCAGGGTCACACAGCTAGTAAGTACTTGAGACTGGATTTGAACTCAGGTCTTCCCGACTCCAGGCCCAGCAATCTACCCATTGAGCCACCTAGCTCAGACAGAATGTTTAACATGGGAGGAACAACAAATAGGTCAGTTCAACTGGACCATTTTTGTTGTTGTTCAGTCATTGCAGTTGTGTCTGACTCTTCGTGACCCCATTTAGAGTTTTCTTGGCAAAGATACATTTGCTTCTCCAGCTCATTTTACAGATGAGGAAACTGAGTCAAACAGGGTTAAATGACTTGCTCAGGGTCACACAGCTAGTAAGTGACTAAGGTCAAGTTTGGCCTCAGGTCTTCCTGACTCTAGGTCCAGCACCCTATCTACTATGCCCTCTAGCTGCCCCCTACCAGACCATGGAGTCAATAAAAAGGAATAATGTGTAATAAGGCTGGAAAGGTACAGCTACTATTACGACTAGTTTGAATTAATATGACACTTTAAGGCTTGCAAAGCACTTTGAAGATTTATCTCATTTAATCCTCACAATAACCTAGAGAGCTAGAAGCTATTATTATTCCCATTTTATAGATAAGGAAACTGAGGCAGAGAGAAGTAACATGCCCAGGGCCACATTACTAATAAGGATTCAGTACCCCCTAGCTGTCTGGGCAGACTGGAGCCTCTGGCTAACCTGGAACTATATTATGAAGTCCAAATAGAGGAGCCTGCATTAGATCCTAGAGGCAATAGGGAGCCAGAGGAGTATTTTGAGCAGGGGAGTGACACAGAATTATGCTTTAGGATTATAAATTCAGCTGCTTTGGGGAAGATGATAGATTGGGTAGAGGTAGTGTAGACCAGAGGCAAGAAGGCTATCACAATGATTCAGGGAGAGGTAATGAGGCCAGAAGGTGGTGGCCATGAAAGGAAATGAGAAATGTCATAACTCATACTGGGAGGGGTTAATACACACTGAGAGGGATTCTGTCCATTCTAAAGCAGGGACACTCACACCCAATATAATCTATCCCTAAGTAGGAACAATACGGCTCCACCCTAGAGAAGACAAAACAAAGTCACAAAACAGCTACAAGCTTTATTAAGGACAACTATAATCAAAGGTCACATTTACATAGTTACTTATAGTCACAAGACACTCCCCCAGCTGTCTGCAGTAGCTGGGCAGGTCCTGAGTTTTTGACTCTGAAAGACCTAAGATTCAGTCCTGGCTTTGCCCTCAACCAGCTTTAGGATACTAGGCTAATAACCTCCCCTTTGTGAGCCTCAATTTCCTCATCTGTACATTAAAGGGACTGGACTAGATAAGGGATTCTTAATTTTTTTTTAATGTCTTAGACCCCTTAGGCAATCTGTGGAAACCTATGAACCTCCTCTTAAATAACTGGAGGTAATGCTTAAATTTCAGCTAGAGGTTAATGAAAATAAAGATGTCATTTCTTTTTTCCTCTCCAAGTTTAAGAACCCCCTGAAATCTATCCATGGACCTCAAGGATTTCTGTGTAATCCAGTTTAAGTAAGAATCCCTGCACTAGATGAACTTAAGGGCTCTTCCAGCTCTGACACTCCCTGTTCTAAGCTCCCTCCCAGCTCTGACATTCCCTGTTCTTAGGGTCCTCCCAGCTCTGACATTCCCTATTGTTCTAAGGCCCACCCTACCAGCTCCCAATCCTAGAATCCCTTTCATGTGATGCCATGTGATTATTACAATGTACCCTGCAGGTAAGTAGAGAAGGAGACATCATTCCCATTTTGCAGATGAGAAAACTAACTCAGAGTCACATGGCTTATCACTGGCAGAGTCAGCATGAAAGCCCAGGGCTCCTGATTCTCAACTTAGTGTGGAAAAGTCTCATGTTTACACGAGGTCACAGAATCTAGAGAGCTAGAAGGGTCCTCTGAGGGCCCTCATCTGGCCCAAGTCCCTCACTTTGTCGAGGATGATACTGAAACTCAGGGAGGTTGTGACTCCCCCGAGGTCCCATAGGTAAGATGCCTCTAAGGCAGGATCTAGTCAGTGTTGATCTAGGGCTCCTCATTCTTCATGAATATCTAGTCCTTTAAGACCTATTGAACTCTATTGAACAGTCACAGAACTGAAAGTTAAATAAAAAACCCTGATTATCTCAGATAGTTTTTGGCTTATTGGCTGAAGCTATGGGGAGAATCCCACATATAACATCAGCTACCTAGAGCCAGGAAACCATAAATGCTTTGGACTTCAGTCTCCCCGCCTACATAAAGGGCTTAATACAGAACAATTCTTCTTGACCTAGCTTGTCCCCAAAACTTGGTATATACTTTAAGTCAAGTTGACAAGAATTTATAAGTGCCTACTATGTGCCCAGCACTGTGCTAAGTGCTGGAGATACCACTGTTGTTTGGTCATTTCAGTCATGTCTGACTCTTCATGACCCTATTTTGGGGTTTTTTTGGCAAAGATACTAGAGTGGTTTGCCATTTCCTTCTCCAGATCATTTGACAGATGAGGCAAATGGGGTTAAGTGACTTGTCCAGGGTCATATAGCTAGTAACTAACTGTCTGAAGTCAGATTTGAACTCAGGTCTTCCTGAATCCAAGCCCAGGGCTCTATCCATTATGCCACCTAGCTACCAATAAATATAATAAATTTAGCCCATCTCTGCCTCTCTCAAAACCAATTCAAGCACAAGTTAAGACATCATACATGATATCATTGGTCCTCTTTGAAAATGAAGGATGAACAACAATTCTGACTTGGTTGCTTTAGTGCGGAATGCTGAATATGAACTTGGAAAACCTCAAATTAACACCATCTGTGTTTATTATATTTTCATTTTTTAGACTTTTCCCAATTACATTTTAATATGGTTTGGGGCTGCCTGGGCAGCTCTTGTTAAGAGGGGCTTTATAGCCAAGAATAAACCTGGAAGTAGAGAGAAAGGCCAGAGCTCAAAGTTGGCCTCAGTTTGACTGATAAATTAGTGATAATCAACAGAGGGAAGGCACCAGCATTAAGAGGGAGCAGAAAAAGACTCATTTCCTCCTTGCTGAATGCCTCTTTTCTTTCAGTGTGCAGCTTAGGTAGCACCTCCTACATGAGAATTGTATAATTCCATTATTAGAACTCAATCCCTTTGGATTATTTCGTATATAGGTGCACACACACACACACACACACACACATATTTCTACAAAGTATCTATCTGTGGACAAGTCATATAACAATAGAATATAAAAGATCCTTGAGGGCTCAGCTTGTTTCGTTTTGTCATTGTATTCTCAGTGCTTGTCATGGAGAATACATTTAATTTTCATCATTGTCAAGCTGAATTGTTCAGAAGAAATCCAGCAAAAAGGTTTTTTGTGTGTGTATAAAAAACTTTTTGTATATGTATATTGTGCATATATTTTGTGTGTATATACATAACTTTGTATATGTGTAAAAGGTAATCATTAACATGCCCATTCCACAGATGAGTTATAAAGATAATAAGCTGTCATCTAGCAAGTGCTTTGATCTCCTTACCTATAAACCCAGAGCTCATAAAAATAATAGATGCCACTCATAGCTAATAAAGATTTTATAAAGAACTTTACATACATTTAGTCACTTGATCCATACTACAGTTTTGTGAAGGAGACACTTTAGCTATTTATATTTTCATATTTTCATTTTATAGATGAGGAAATTGAGGCAAACAAGGTTACATGACTAGCCCAGAGTCACACAGCTAGTAAGTGTCTGAGGCCAGATTTGAACTCAGCAGATTTGAACATTGTACCACCTAGCTGATAACTGATTATTAATATCAGTTGATTGATATTTATTTTATAACCTTATTCTTCTCATCTTGTTCAATGGAATTCAGATGGAAAGGGTCCAAGGACAAGTTATTTCTTGATCTTAGTCTTTTATTTTTGATGTTAAACTGTCTGCTTTTTGTTGTTGAGTAAGTATTACTGTAGAAAGTCACCCTCTATGTTTTCACTACCAGAATGTTTAAGGCAGGAGCAGATAGGAAGACATGGATGATAGTCACCTCCTCTTGGTTTCCATGTGATTTTGGTTTGTTTTTTTTTTAATGAACCATTATGGTTGTTAAAACAATTAAACATTATTCCACTCTGTGTACTCTCTGGTCCAGGCACATTGGCCTTCTTTTGGTTCCTCAAATGTGCCCTCCCATCTCCTTTGGGTTCCATGGCTGGAACACACTCCTTCCTCTTTGCTGACTCTCCAAATCCCACCCTTCCTTCAGCCCTAGCACTCTCTCATGGGAGGGCTTCCTAACAGGCCCAGTCACTAGTACCATCTCCCTCAAATTATCTCATATTTCCTTAATATATCTTATATGTTTGCATGTTGTTTCTCCCTACAGAGAATGAGCAGAATTTAGTTTCTTGCCTGTATATCCTTACCATTTAGCACAGTGAAGGAAGGAATAAATGAATGAATGAACAAATAAAGCATTCATTATTCTGTGACTGCTATGTGCTAAGTGTTGGAGCTGCAAATAGAAAAGACCTCAGTGTGTGGCACACAGTAGGCATTTAGTGTTTGCTGATTAATTTATATTAAAGGGGTACAGTTAGGGCACTGGGTATGAATTTGTCCAAAGCAGTTGTACAGTACAACCAACAAAAATCACAGAAATCCTGAGATCTGGTTCAAAGCTAATACTAGTATGGCAAAGGATAGTAACCACAGCAGCCAATATTTACACAATGTTACAAGTTTACAAAGCACTTTACGAAGCACATGACAAGCTGGTACTATGGGTATTATGAGCCCCATTTTACACATGGATGAGGAAATCAACCAGCCAGCCAACAAGCATTTATTAAGCACCAGAAGTCCAAAGAGAAAGCAAAGACAAGCCCTGCCCTCCAGGAGCTTAAAGTCAGATAGGGAAGACAGCATGTACAAAATTAGGTGCATACAAAATAGAAGGGGAATAGATGAAAGTAAAAAAGATCAGAGAGGTAAAGTAACTTGTCTGGGGACACTCAGCTGGTAAATGTCAGAGGGACATAGGAAATACCTGGTATATAAGATGTGTTTAATAAGTGCTGGCAGACTAATTGAGAAGCAGTATTTGATGCCAATTGATCAAGAAGCACCTGATTATTAAGCACCTGCTATCTGCTAGGCACATGGACAGCTAGGTGGTACAATGGATAGAGTGTAGGTCCTGAAGTCAGGAAGATTCCTCTTCCTCAGTTCAAATCTGGCCTCAGACACTCACTAGCTGTGTGACCCTAGGCAAGTCACTTAACCCTGTTTGCCTCAGTTTCCTCATTTTTAAAATGAACTGGAGAAAGAAATGGCAAACCACTCCAGGATCTTTGCCAAGAAAATGACCCAAATGGGGTAATAAAACATGACTGAAAATGACTGATCAACAACAAAAAGGTACTATACTAGGGGATAGTGTGTGTGTGTGTGTGTGTGTGTGTGTGTGTGTGTGTGTGTTAGACACCAGGGATACAAGCATGAAGAACGAAACATCCCCCACTTGCACAGAGTTTACATTCTACTGGGAGAGACAATATATGTACATGAGTCCACACAGGATTGAAACAACATAAATATAAGCTTGTTTGGGGAAGGGAATCAGAAAAGGTTTCAAATGAGTTCTGGCATGAATCTGGTCACAAAGTAGTGCAGCCCCTGAAGTGACTAAGTGGACACCAATGGGCTGTAGGTATAGAGGCAAGTGAGGACAGCCAAGGTGATCTTGGGAAGCAGTATTTGGCCTGGTGCATGTATGAAAGGAAGAGACTGGTTGAAGTCAGCTAAGGGAAGTGGCCAGTCCTGTGCCAGTGTGGAAAAAGTTAAGACACTCTGGGTTCCTGAGCACCAGGGAGGAGCATCATTAATGGAATGACGTTGGGAAACCTTCAGATGGACTAGAAGTGAATATGACCCTGGGGAGAGATATGTTCAGTTAGGAACCACTAATGCTTTGCTGCTAATTTATTGCCTCTACGAAGCACCTTGAATCCGGGGATCTCTGAATTTCTTTTACAAACCTCTCATTCGTGCTAATAAAATCCCACTGTGTGGATTAGAGGGGCAGGTGTTACTGCCCTAGTATTAAAGATGGGGAAACTGTGGGATAGAGAGACCAGGGGACATATCAGGACTAAGGTTGGAAAAAGAATCCAGCTTCTGCCTGTCTTCACCAGCCAGATCACAAAGGTACCTCAGAAGCTTTCTGAGCCTTTTATAGAAGAGGGAAACTGAGGTACCAGGAGAGGATTTAGGATTATGGGATCAGAGAGAGCAGAAAGGAGGCCATCTAGCCCAGTCCTCTCATTTTATAGGCCAGGAAACTGAGCCCCAGGGAGAAGAAGTGACTTAGGAGCAAAGACCTAGAGCCAAAAAGGATCTCAAAAGCCATCTAGTCCACCTCCCTCCCTAGTTTTAGAAATGAACAGAAAAAAAGGCACAGGAAGGTTAAACAACTAGCCTGAAAATCTCAGAGATTGGATTTGAACTCCAGTCCTTTGACTTCAAGTCTAGAGATGCTTCCAGGGCACTGCAGCTCAGTTTCATTACCCAGAACAAACAGAACACAAGTAATTTATTTTGAGGAAATACCTCGAAACTGATGGGACACACTCTAGAACCCAGTGAGGCAGGCTAGTGAGATAGGAAGAGAATTGGAGTGTGAGTTCCTGGGTCCAAATCCTATCCCTGTTACCTTTGTGATCCTAGGTAAGTCAATCCTGCTTTCTCTGGGTCTCATTTTCCCCTAGAAATTGAGGAAGTTGGAACAGGTAATCTCTCAGGTCCCATTCAGTTTTTAAATCTCTCATCTCTCTAAACTGCTTTTGCAAACATTTCTTCTTGTAATTAGGATGCAAGGGCTCTTGTCTTTCAGCACCAGGGCCATTCACCCAAAGGCAAGGTCAAGGGTGACACCTACTTCTGCTCCCCTTCTCTGCCCGAAGCAAGCCATCCTATGGTTTCTATTGGACAGAGAAAGCTAACTCTGAGAGGTTGATCTCGAGGGGGATTGGATGAGTGTAGGATCAAAGAGGGCCTGAGTCCGAATTCTGCCTGTGTGCCTTATCTGTGTCTTTAGACAAGTCATTTCACCCCTATGGGCCTTAGTTTCCCCATCTGTAAAATGAATAGGTTGAACTAGAGCATCTCCAAGGTTCCTTTTCAGCTCAAGAACCTCAGGCTAGATGACTCTGGACCCTGGCAGATCCTGTCTCCCCAGGCAGGTGTCTCCCCAGCTCCTAAAGAAAGATGAAAAGAGCCAGGGAGGAAGGGGTAGGGGGTAGTGAAATGGAAGGAAGGAACCGGTAGCAAGAGGGAGAAAGTAGAAAAGTAAGAAGGAGGGGTAATGAGAGGGAGGGGAGGAGGAACAGGGAGGAGGGAGGGGCAATGAGGAAGGAGGGGGCAATAAAGAGGAGGGAGGGGGCAATGAGAAAGAGAGGAGGGATGGACAGTAAGAACAGAAGGGCCAATGGGAGGGAGGGGGCTATGAGAAGGGAGGAAGGGGCCAATTAGGAGGAGATGGGGGCAGTGAACAGGAAGGAGGGGGCAAGAAGAGGAAAAGAGGGATGGTCAGTAAGAAGAAGGAAGAGGGCAGTGAGAAGGGAGGGGCAATAAGGAGGGAAGGGGCAGTGAGGAGGGAGGAAAGGGGCAAGAAGAGGGAGATAGGGATGGTCAGTAAGAAGGTTAGTGGATCAATGAGATGTAGGGAGGGAGGAGTAGTAGCAGGGGGCCATGAGAGGGAAGGAGAGAGTGAGGGGCAGTAAGAAGGAGGGAGGGGGCAGTGAGAGGAGCAGAGGGGGCAGTAGGAAGGAGGAAGGGAGAGGGCAGTGAGAGGGACCAAGAGGGCAGTGAGGAGGGAAGGAGGGAGGGGGCAATGAGCGGGAGGGAGAGGCAGTAAGTAGGGCAGAGGGGGCAGTAGGAAGAGAGGGAGGGAAGGAGGTGAGCGGGAGGGGCCCCTCGAGTTGGTACCTGGGGACTGTCCTGCAAAGCCTCCTCTAGCAGCAGCTTGTCCACGGCGGGCATGGTGCTTGCTCGGGCTGCTGCCCTGATGCTGTCTGTTTCCCGGGGGGCCGCGGCAGCCGCTGCTGCAGCTGCTCTAGGTGACACGTAGGGCTCCCAGCTGTGGCTGCCGGACCCGGAGCCAGCGTCCGGCGGCGGTGGCGGCGGGGGCTGGGATGCTCTCCCCAGCTCACCAGCAGCGGGGGCTGTCTTGGAGCCGCTCTGGGCTCAGACACTCAGTGCCCGTGGCTGGACAGTGGAGCCCACCCCTCGGTGCCCGGTCGGCCTGCCTGCCAGCCTGCTCGCAGCCACCCCTCCCTCCCCAAGCTCCTCCCCCCCAGCCCGAGCTGCAGCCAGGAGAAGAATCAACAGGAAGTGTGGCGGTCCTCGGGTCCTGATGGGAAGTGTGGCCGGCCAGGCTTCCTTCTACTCCGGAGCCCTCAGGGGGAGCCCTGCCTGCCTCTCCCCCCCGCACTAGCCGGGAGGAGAAGAGTCAGAGGGGAGGAAATGCTCAGATATGGCCTGCTGTAAACTCTAGCCTGGCAGAGCTGGGACAGACCTTGGCACATTGTATACTCAGTAGCAACTTAGAGAAGATAGAATGTTAATAGTAGGAGGGGCCTTAGAGCTTAGAATGTTAGTGTAGCAACCTAGAAAATAGAATATTAACAGTGGGACAGGCCCTAGAACATAGAAAAAAACTAGGTAACAGCTTAGGAAAGAGAATGTAATTGTAGGAAATAGTAGGATTTTTAAACCTTTATGTGTCGTGGTTCCCCTTGGACAGTCTGGTGAAACCTATGGTCCCTATCTCAGAATAATATTTTTAAATATATAAAGTAAAATACATAGGATCCCCAAATAAACCAATAATATTGTATTATGGTTTTAAATTGAGTTATTAATTTTTTTTAAAGTTCATGGACCCCAGGTTAATAATCGCTGCAAATGCTATTTAGAAGACTAAAGTGTCCATAGGATATATCTTTTGACTGGAGATTCCACTACTAGGCATGTTTGTCATTGACAAAAAAGGAAAGCCTCCATGTACACTACATATTTATAGCAGAAGTTTTTGTGGTGGTAAAGAAGTAGAAACAAAGTCAGTGCCTACCATTTGGCGGGATTAAACAAATTGTGGTCCATGAATGGAATATTACTATGTTGTAAGAAATGATGACTATAATGATTCTAGAGAAGCCCTGGAAGATTTATTTCAACTAATGCAGAATGAAGTAAGCAGGATCAAGAATACAATATGTACAATGACAAATACGATGGAAAGCCAATGATATAAATGAAAAGAACTGAAAATAAATATAGAAAAATTACAAAGAACAAAGTTGGCTTCCAAAGAGAAAATATGAGAAGACATCCTCGTACCCCTCTACTGCTTGGTAGAGATGAAGCATCCACAGGTATGGAATATTGTATGTACTCTAAGATTTTTTTGATATGTCGATTGCTTTTGATTATTTTTCTTTTCTCCGTATTTTTCCTTTTAATTAAAACAATCTTATTTATTAAGGATGACTCTCTGTGAGGCAGAAGAGGTTGGAGAAGGGATACAAGAAGAAATTTAGGTGACATAAAAACAAAAAATATCAGTAAAATTTATTGTTAAAAGTGCCATACAGTAACTTGGAAAATAAATAAAATATTAATGTTAGGAAGTCCTTTAGGGCACAGAATATTAGAAAATAGAATATTTAATCTTAGGTCACAGTATAAGGAATGTTTCAAATGAAAGGAATCTTAGAATAAAACAATGTTAGCAAATATAATGTTAGAAGTGAAAAGGTCCTAAGGGCATAACAATAGCTGACATTTTTATAATGCTCTCTTTATTTATTAGCTCATTTGATCTTCTCAACAATCCTGGGAAGTAGGTGCTATTATTATCTGCATTTTACATATGAAGAAACAGAGGCAGAGAGGTTAAATGACCTGTCTAGGGCTACACAATTAATAAATGTATGAAGTAGGATTCAAACTCAGGTCTTCCTGTATCCAAGAACAGTCCATAATACCACCTAGATTCCATAGAATGTCCAGTTGGAAAGAACCTAAGATCCTGGAACATAGAAGATGGTTACTAGAAGGAACCTTAGAACATAGAACATTAGTTAGAACTGAAAGGAAAATGAGATCAAAGAATGTTATAGAACACACAGTGTTAAAATTGAAAGAGACCTTAGAGATTATCTAAGACTCATACTATATTAGAACTGAACAAAGTATTGAATTTCTCTGGGTCTCAGTTTCCTCATCTGTCAAATGTGGGGGTTGGACTCAATGACCTCTAAGGTCCCTTCCAGCTCTAAATCCATGACCCTAAGCTTGTCTGATCCTACCTGGGAAGGCAAAAAGAAGAGGAGTGATTAAAAGTCAGAGAATAGGGGTCAGAGAATAAGGTCAGGAGGGCTGAGGCCCAGAGGGAGCTGGGTAGGCTAGGAGGTAATGGTCAGATTGAAGAATTTCTGAGTAACTGACCCAGGAGGTGGGACACTTGTGGCAGGATGGGTCATGGAGAAGGATGAATATATAACGAGACAATAGAATGTCATACCCTTCCCAGTAACTGTGGCAATGCTGGTTTGATCATTATTTCCTGAGATCAAGGGTAATATATTGATGTGTGGCTGGATTCAGCCATATTGTCCTAATTGCTATACCTTGAATATTTCACACACACACACACGCACACACACACACACACACACACACACACACACACACACACACCCAGAGAGAAAGAGAAAGAGAAAGAGAGAGAGAGAGAGAGAGAGAGAGAGAGAGAGAGAGAGAGAGAGAGAGAGAAAGAGAATATCATCCCTGGCTTCCTTCAAGACTCACTTGGAATCCCACCTTCTACAGGAAGCCTTCTCCATTGCCCTATCTGCTAGGACCATCCCCTCTGAAGTTATCTTCCTTCTATACTGCACATAGTCTAGATGTATCTAGTTATGTAAACGATGTCTTCCTCATTTGAACTTAAGCTCTTTGAAGTAGGGTACTCATTTTGCTTTTGTCTTTGAATCTCTGACATTTAACACAGTGTCTTGTGCACAGTAATGACTTAATAAATTCTTTTTCATTTGTTAATTGATTGAAAGTCCAGGTTATGATAGTTGAGTAGATGTGGGAGCTGGGAAGCCAAGTTGTCTGAAGGAACATCAACCAACTAAATTCATGTAGACTGAAATTGAAATTCATGAGTCCAAGGGCAGGGTTGGGGTAGAAGGGTAGATGGGAGTCAGGGAATGAACTTCTGGAGAGGGAATGACTTGGGGGCCAACAGAGGGCAGCCACCAGGATCTGGCTAAGGGGGGATATTTCTGGATAGAGTAAATATTAGAGAAGAGGTGGCTGATCTGCCAGGGGCAGAGAGAGAAAGGCTGAAAGTCTCAGGGAGCATGCTTATGCTTCCCCTTGGTCCACGATGTTGATTTTTTGGGGGGAGGGGGTAAGGTAGGAGGACACATAGGAGAAGGTATGTTCAGTATTAGAGATTCTGGTCAGGAATGCCATGTCTCCTGGGGAGATCAGGTTTGTATGATTGTAAGAAAATATAAGGAATATGAGAAGAAGAACAATTTGAAATATGAAGGGCAGTTTGTTAATAATAGAATGAGGTTCCAGAAGGCACAAAAGGAGGCTAGAATACAGTAAGAATAGACTGACTAACTGGGTGGTATAGTGGATAGAGTGCCAGGCCCAGAGTCAAGAAGACTCATCTCCCTGGATTCAAATCTGGCCTCAGGTACTTATTAACTGTGTGACCCTGGGCAAACCCCTTCACCCTGTTTGCCTCAGTTTCCTCATCTGCAAAATGAGTTAGAAAAGAAAATGGCAAACCACTCCACTATCCTTGCCAAGAAAACCCCAAATGAGGTTGGACATGACTGAAAATTACTGAACAACAACAAAAATCAATACACAGACTGAGATGAGGAGACTGTTGGTCCAGGGCAGGCAACTGCTGCCCAGGAGCCAATGGCTCAAAGGGAGTAAAACCACCACAATAATGAACAACATTTAAAGATCACTTTAAGGTTTGCAAAGCACTTTACAAATATCTCATTTGATCTTCACAACAACCCTATGAAATAGATGCCATAATTACCCCCATTTTATAGGTGAGGAAACAGAGGCAGACAGAGGTTAATAACTTGCCTAGAATCATACAGCTTGTGTCTGAGGTAGGATTTGAATTCAGGTCTTTTTGACTCCAGGACCTGCAGACTAGCAGCCCCTAGGTGGCTATGGTTGGTTTGCTCACTCTCCAATCAACAGCCAGAGCTGCTCTGCCCAAGGGTCAGCTGAGTAGACAGACTTCTGGACTCAAAATCTATTATGCCATGATGGAGTTAGTTTGGGATGTGTTGAATCTGAAATGATGAAAGTCCATCCTGATGAATTATCTGAGCTATTCAGAAGCTTCTCATTAGGAGACTTTTGAATAGAAGCAACTTGCATGTTGTAATCCTTATGGAGTGGATAGAGAGGCACCCTCAGATCTTTGAAGGCCTGGGTTCAAGTCTAACCTCTGAGACATTCTGGCTGTGTGACTGGACAAATCACTTTACTCTCTGTGCTTCAGGAAATTCTCTGACTAGTAGCTAGAGAGAAGGTTCTGACCTTTACTGGTAGAGATGGGTTCTTCATCTTCATCTTCAACTGGAAATAATCTTCATCTGGGAGTTCCCATATCAATGAACTTATAGATCTATGTCCTGTCTCTATTTAGAAGATACCATTTTGATAACCAATGCTATTTGGGTACCTTTCTCTGCTCTACATAAAATCCTTTTGCTTCCTCTCCCACTATTCTACATCTGTTAATTCTCAGGGGAGGGAGATTCCTCTTTTTGTAGCCAAATCCAGGTCTTTAGACCTAGAAATTTTCTTTAGCGTTCATCGCCTGAGTAATCTATCTGTCCTTCCCTGGAGGAATCCTTCCATTTGGCCTTGGAGAAAGACTTTTTCTGTTGCAGTATTTATCATGACTCCCAGGAACATCAGACCCATACTAAAAAAAGGGAACAATGAGGACTTACTGTACTTAGATAGCAAAAAAGTCATTTCAACATTTCCTTCCTTTGTGGTCAGTAAGGTCTTACCACCACAGCCAAAGGGCCACATTGTCACACTGATATGTGTACAGTAAAATCCTGGCACAGGAAGGCAACCTACAAATTATGAACTCCCAATAACCTGAATGTCCTGTTTCACACTGCTACTCTTTCCCCCTGCCCTTATCTCTCTCCAAATCATCCTGAACAGCAGCCAAGCTGCCCTAGATCAGTGATGCCACCTGGTGGCCAGAACTAAGTGTTACACAGAGGAAAGAGAATTGGACTGAGCCTCAAGAAACCTAGATTTTAGCTCTGGTTCTGCCCTAGAGAAATTACTTTACTTTTCTGGATCTCAGTTTCCTCACTGGTCTCAAAGTAGATGGTCTGTAAGGTTCCTTCTAGCTCTGAAATTCTGAGTCCATGGATATTTCTTTCCTCCCACTTCCTTTTATCTCTGGTAGAAGGGGCAAAAAGAAAATGCCCCCCCTTTTAACCACTCCCATCTGTCAATTTTATTTGAAATAATCTTTATCACAATTCTTCCAGCCTCTTCTCTACCTATCAAGGGACTACTCATCCCTAAAGTGGCCATCTCAAGCACCACTTCTTAGATTCCAGGAAATAGGATTTAGAACCAGAAGGATTCTTAGGTATCATTGAGTCTAACCCTTCATTTTACAGATGAGGAAATTGAGGGCGAGAGAGGGGAAATGTTTTATTCAAGGCTAAATAGGGAGTTGCAAAGCCAGGATCTGAACTCTGATTCTCGACTCCAAATCTTGTGCTTATTCCATTATAATCCAGTGGATTCCCCTTCCCTCAGGGATGGTCCTCTGCAGAGCTGTAAGGAGAAGGTGTTGCACCTGGGGCCAGTTCATACAGGTGGGATGAGGTACCATGTCACAGAAGACAGTTTAGCCACAGATGAGGTGCCACTGACAGATGGGGTGCCTTAGAGGGTCTGGACTAATCCCTTATGGAGGTTGGGGAGAAAGATTATGGGAGAGTAAGTGACATAGTTAATAAATTTCTCCCCATTCCACTCCCTTGTTCAATTGCCAAGTTGATTTTGCTGAAGCATAGATCAGATTATGTCACTACCCCCTCCCCCAATGAGCCCCAGTGGCCTCCTCCCTATTGTCTCCACAATCAAATATAAAACACTCTTTTTGGTGCTGAACGCTCTTCCCAACCTGGCCTCCTCTTACCTATTGTATTTTCTTATACTGCACTCTCTGACATATCCTCAGACATCTGACTAGGGGCAGATAGGTGGTGCAGTGAATAGAGTAGCACCCTGGAGTCAGGAGGACCTGAATTCAAATCCGACCTCAGACACTTAACTCTTACTAGCTGTGTGACCTTGGGCAAGTCACTTAACCCCAATTGCCTTGCCTTGCCCCCCTCTGAAAGAAAAAAAAAGAATCATCTGGCTACCCTGACTCTTTTGTAGTTCCTTGAATGTGACATTCCATCTCTGCAATGTTGCCTTGCCTGCCCCCATGCCTGAATTGCTTCTCACTTTTACCTCCTGGCTTTTCTGACTTACTTCAAGACTTGGCTCAGATCCCACCTTCAGCAGGAAACCTTCCCCATCCACCTACCCACCCAGCAGCTACTGTTGCCTTCCCCTTAGAGGCAGCTGTTGCTGCCTTCCCCTTAGAGGTGGCTGCTGGTACAATGGATAGAGCAGCCTGACATCTGAAGTCAGGAATAACTGTGTCCCAGTCCCATTTTGGGCACTTACTGGCTTTGTGATCTATGGTAAGTCATTGAACTGCTGTCCACCTCAGTTTCTTCAACTGTCAAATGGGGATAATAATAGCATTCATAGGGTTGTTGTGAGGATCAAATGAAATGTTTGTAAAAAGCACTTAGCACCATGTCTGGTATATAGTAGGTGCTATACAAAATATTTATTTCCTCTCCCTGCCCCCTTAGATTATCTTCCACATGCTCTGTATATTTCTTACACACACACACACACACACACACACACACACACACACACACACACACTCAGTTATTTACACGTTGCCTCCCACATGAGAATATTAGCTTTTTGACGGCAGAGACTATTTTTGTCTTTCTTTGTATCCTCAGTGCTTAGCATAGTGCCTGACACTGACCAGTTTGGAATTCTGAAGGGTAGGGACTTGGGAGTGGTTCCACTACAATATAGGATGGTGAAGAGACTCATGGGGACCATTGCTGTATTTCCTTTTTTTACGCCCATTTGTGGAATAAGGGGGTGGGGTGGGTGGGAAATGGCTCTGATGATGGCTGGCAGCTGCAAGGATCTTCCTCTTGATGCCTCTATATTGAAACCAAAGAAACATAATTCCAAAATCACAGTTTTAGGGTTGTAACGGTCCTCAATTGTCCTCTAGTCCAGTCTATATCTGACCAGGAATCTGCTCACACTCCTTCCCTCCCCCTCCGCCCAAGTAGTCATTCTGCCCCTGCCTGAAGATGTCTAGAGGAGGAAATCTATACCACATCCTGCAGGAGCCCAGCCCACTAATTGTTAGATTGGATTATTGGATTGTCATATTAGATTGGATTAGTGCTCATATTATTTCAAGCTGAAATCTGCTCCTTGGAAACTTCCCCTTATGGTTTCCAGTTCTGGCTTTGGACAAACCAGAATAAGTCTGATACTTCCTCCACATGATTGTCACCCAAATATGTGAACACAGCCTTCACATCCCCACAGAAGTCTTCTCTTCTCAAGGCTTGACATTCTCGACTGCTTTAACAGATCCTTGCATGGTCTCATCTTTGATCATTTCACCATCTTGGCTTCTTCCACATGCCATTTTGGCAATGTCTTACACCTTGGTCTGAAGGTAACATTCCAGATGTGGAATGACCAGAGCAGTGCAGAGGACAGAGGGACTTCTACATTCTGGCCACCCATCTCTGTCTACTGAAATGATTCTCTATGGTAAGAAGGGAGAAAACAAACATTTATTAGGCACCTACTATATGCTTGGCACCGTGCTGAGTTCTATACAAATATCATCTCATTTGTTCTTCACAACAACCCTGGGAAATAAGTGCTATTTTTAATCCCTGTTTTACAGATGGGGAACCTGAGGCAGAGAGAAGTTAAGTGACTTGCCCAGAGTCACACAACTAATATGTTTCTGAGGCTGGATTTGAACTTAGGTCTTCATGACTCCAAGGCTCGGTGCCTCTATGGTACCTGGTACATAGTAAGCACTCAATAACTGCTAATTGAATAAACTTGAATCCATAAGACTATTGAAGTCTTAGAAATCACTGGGTCCAAGGGCCCTTACTTTGCATATGAGGAAACCAAGGCATATAAAAGCCAAGTGACTTGTACTAGATTATGCAGGTAGTAAGAAGAAGAGCCAGGATTCCATTCTAGGTCCTCTGACTAAATTCATTACTCCTTCCTTGCATCAATTGAATTTTCTTATTGCAGAAGCCAGCACCCCTAGGAAACCTCCCCTGGCATCCCAGGGGAGGTGTGTCTACCACCTAAGGCCACAGACTATTTGAGAAAGTATTTGTACTCCATGGAGTTCAGTTGGAGCTGATGACTTCTAAGGTCCCTCTGTTCTCCACTGTGGTTTGGTTCTGTGACTTTCATGGGACCTGGGAAATCATTTTACAAGCAATAGGGAAATAGGGGCACAAACTTCTCAGAGTTACCAACTTTTAGCCCATTGACCCAAACTATGACTCTCCTTAGTCATCTGAGATGGGTTAGGAAGGATTCCAGGCATCCGTGGGTGGAACAGAGGATGCTGTTCCCTCCAGAGATGGCCACAACTATGAATGGGGACAGAAGTGGGAGAAAATATCCCAAGAACCCAGAGGTTTATGATCTTGCTCAGTTTATTACAAAGCCCTCGAGGCTCTTAATGGGAATTAAGGCTGGGCTTTGTTTGCACTGCAGGAAGAGAGATTCAAAGAGTCCTATGTTAGCAGTGGACAGTCACTGTAGAAGTAGAGGGGGCATCTCCTAGGCTGGGCCTATTCAGAGCATGGGAAATGCTCAGTCTTCAGCTTAGCCCCCTAGCTTTGCTAAGAGCCTCGTGAACTCTCAAGTCTGAGTTTATCAGATATAATGATAATGTTGGCAATAATTAATAACATTAATTAGCATTTATTGAGTACTTTAAGATTTCCAAAGTGCTGTACTCATTTGTATCTTATTTGATTCTCACAACAATCCTATGTGGTGAATTCTATCACTATCCCCATTTTATAGATGAGGAAACTGAGGCAGACAAAAGGTAAATGACTTGCACAGGGTCACACAACTAGGAAGATATCAAATTTGTGTCTTCCTGACTGAACCCAGCACTCTATCCACTGTGTCCCTCGGCTATCTAGGGGAATTAAATTCTACTCTTTCTGTTAACGACTTGAGAGCTTTCTGTCTACCCTCCCAGTAGTGCCACATGTAACTTGCCCTCAAGTGTTCAACCTTCCAGCCAGATAATTGTTTTCTTGTTTCACACACAGAGCATTCCTTGCCCAGAATGGCTCAGTAGGTAGAGCCCTGGGCGTAGAGTCAAGAAGACCCGAGTTCAGATCTAGCCTCAGACACTAGCTGTGCAACTCTGGGTAAATCACTTAACTTCCGTCTGCTTCAGTTTGCTCAACTTCGAAATGGGCGCGGGGGGGTGGGGGGTGGGTGGGGAAGAAATCTTCAGAGTTGTTTTGAGGATCAAATGAGATCATGTTTGTAAAGTGCTTGGCAAAGTGCCTGGCACATTTAACAAATGCATATTCCCTCCCTCCTCTCTCTCATTCTCTCTCTCTCTTTCTTGATTCCTTCCTTCCTTCCTTCCTTCCTTCCTTCCTTCCTTCCTTCCTTCCTTCCTTCCTTCCTTCCTTCCTCCCTTCCTCCCTCCCTCCCTTCCTTCCTTCCTTCCTTCCTTCCTTCCTTCCTTCCTTCCTTCCTTCCCTCCTTCCTCCCTTCCTTCCTTCCACCTCTGGGCATATTTGCTCAGGCTGCCCACCATGTCTGTAATACTCTTCCTCCTCAGCTCCACCTGGTATCATCCCTAGCTTCCACTCAGAAGCCACCTCCTGGCAAGTTTATCCTGATGTGTCTTGTTGTTAGTGCTTTCTGTCCATGGAAATTAGTTTGTATTCAGTGTGTGTGTGTGTGTGTGTGTGTGTGTGTGTGTGTGTGTGTGTGTGTGTGTGTGTGTGTGTGTGTGTGAGCACACATGCTCACATATATATATATTCCTTTCCTCCAGTAGACAATAAGCTATGGACTGTCTTGGTTTTCTCTATCTCCAGTGCCTCCCACATTGCCTGGAAGGAACACAGTAGATTTTAGGGGGAAATGAATGGAATTTTCTTTCTTTTCTTTTTTTTTTGGAGGGCAGTTGGGGTTAAGTGACTTGCCCAAAGTCATACGGCTAGTAATTGTGTCAAGTGTCTGAGTCCAGACTTGAACTCAGGTCCTCCTGACTCCAGGGCTGGTGCTCTATTCACTGCACCACCTAGCTGCCCCAATGAATGGAATTTTCATGGTCTCTCCCAGTGAGTAACAGGAGCATCTCATCAATGTTTCAGGCCTTTCTCTGTCTCTGCTTCCACTGTCCATTCGGTGTTCTCTTTCTCTGCTCACTTCTCAGGCACCTTCTACAGACCAATCCTGCCAAAATTTTTTTGACCTTTTCCAAATATTTGCCAAACTCTGTGGGCAGTGGTCAGGCAGGTATCGTCCTAGGCTTCTGGCCAGTGGCCATCTGACAAAAACTGAACCAAGATGATTTTCTGTAGACTCAATGAAGATGTTTAGGTTCACATTGCTTCTTTAAATCTCTTCTAATCGCCTAATCTCTCACTTCCCAATTAGAGCTGTTTCCTTGTGATACCTACCAGATCTGTAATCAAAACTCTATGTATCTAACTTGGCTTTCAGTCAGTGGCAGGCATCAGTACAGCCATCAAACTAGGAAGAGACCAAAAGATTTCTGTCTTAGCTTTTATATTCCCAATTCAATGAAACTGTTCCCCCCACCCACCCCCGGCCCTCCTCCCCTCCCCTACCTCTTCCTCATTTTCCCTTTTATGCTGCCATACTCTTGTTATGCTGTAATATTTCAAAGTGAACTCGAGTAGGGCATGGCTGACTATAGGCAGGGATTCCAGTTTCAATGATCAACCCCTCATTACTACTTCTCCCCTAACCCTACCCAATATTTTTCCCTTGAGGTAAAGTTTTCCATATTTAATCTTAGCTCCCCAAAGAAATCATTTGTAAGGTTTGAGCAAGCTCACTTCAAGAACTATTAATTTTAGGTCACCAAATTGCATAGAAGGATGCAGTTATATAAGAAAGAATTTAAATCTGGGTATACATGTCACAGTGGAAAGAACACTAAACTTGGAGTCTAAGAGCTGGAGTTCAAATATTACCTCTGATACTTGCTGGCTGTTGTAACCTTGGATGAGTCAACCTCTACAGACCTCTGTTTCCTTCTCTGTAAAATGATTTTTCTGAGGTTCTGTCCAACTCTACATCTATAATTCTATGGCACCTATCCTCCATGAGTCACACCCATTTAGATTTCACACTGTTCTCCATCCCTTCTTTCCAGATTTGTTTGGTGTCATACCATATATTATAGACTGCTGGCTGTTTCCCTGAGTTGGGATGCCATCTCTGGCTTTTGTGCCTGTCTAAAGTGTTCCCCCATGCCGGTATGCCCTCCTTCCTTATTTTCTGACTTACTTCTGGCAGGGGGCTGCTTTCTTTACCAATCAGATCTTCCCAGATCCCCCCAGCTGGTAGCACTGTTTTCCTCCTCAAATATCCTGAGAACTTTGGGTGATTTCATTTTTGTCCTCATCACTCTCTACCTTATATTTTACAATCTGAATTATGTATCCTTCACCACAATGGAATGTAAGTACCTTGAGGGACTTAAAAAAAAAAAAACAAAGCAAAACAAAACACCTTCACAGTCCCTGGTTTATTTCAGTTTGATCTCACACAAATTAAACAACAACAGCAACAACACAACAACAACAACCCCCAAACCCAAACATCTAAAGTTAGGAGGGCACAGATCAGTGTTTAAAAAGTTCCAAGTATTTGTCTTTGCATTCCCCCAAGCCTCACCTAGCATGGTACACATAATTAATAGCTGCTTATCCAAACCATCAGTACTCACAGGGTCACAGATATAAATAAAGCTGAAAGGGACCTCAGTGGCCATTTAGTCCAATGATCACATTTTACAGATGAAGAAACTGAGGCCCAAGGAGGGTAAATGATGTGCCCAAGGTCACAAAGTTAGTACATGATAGAATTAAGATTTGAGCCTGTTGCCTCAGAATCCCAGGCTATTTATTAAGCAGTCACTATGAGTCCGGCATTTTGCCAGACAGTGGGATACAAAGTCAAATGGAAATACTGCCTGCCCTCAGGGAGCTTAGATCCTAGTGAAGGAAGACAACATTTGTATTCTTATGTAGATACAAAATAGACATCTGGTGATGGGGTTGGGGGAGATTTCTCAGTCTGGGGCAGGAAAGTAGGAGGTGGGTCTTGAGCTGAGTTTTGAAGGAAACTAGGGCATCTGGGAGGTAGAGGTAAGGATGGAGGTCATTCCGGCATGAAGGGAAGGGCAGCCAGTACAAATGGAATGACACATGAGTAGAACAGCCAGAAAGCCTCTTTGGCTGGACCATAGAGTTCACTGAGGAATTGAATTGGGCTTATCTATCATTGGTGGTGATGGCGACCACCCATCAGGCAGAGCTTGGGCAAGGCATTTGTATGACATAGATAGGGTTTGAAAATTGAACTCTGAGCCTTGACCCCAATTTGTTCAATGTACTTCTGGATTTTACCTGTCCATGAGATAAATAACAACATTTAATGGAGAATGAGGTTTGGGGTCATGGAAAATAAGTGCATTTATTAAAAAGCAACACTGACAAACAAAGCCATGAGGACTGAAAACTTCAGGAGACCCAGTGGCAAATGGAGAAAAATATGGTGGGTGTAAGTAGGCTGCCATCTATAGCAAATAAAGATTTAATTAGGAGCCATGAGAGCAGAGGGATGGATGGTCCAAACAGTGGTACCCACAGATGAAGATGGTGGCAGGACAGCAGATACCATGCTGTGGAGATCACCAGGATGACAATGGATAAATTTCTGAGAAGGTTTCACTAAGTAATAGTCAAGGTCATGCAATAACATTTCAGAGATAAAAGGAGTAAATTAAATGCTGATCAATAATTGTTGAATTCAATTTTGTTAAGTTCAATTTCATCTAAACATCACAAACATTTATTAAGAGCCTTCTATGTGTCAGGGTCACAAAGGGAAAGGGGAGGGGACAGAGAGCCTACAAAGCAAAAATGAAAAACAATCCCTGATCACAGGAACCTTACAAGGCTCTGCAAGGGGGTGCATCACGTACTGGGGAAATGCATTTAAAACACATAAATATGAAATTATTGGAGTAGGGGCTGGGAAGAACTAACAATTGGGGAGAAACCTCCCTGCTGAGGCTTTCCCCCATCAGCATTGTTTTTATTTCCTCTTTCTTTCTTCCTGCCTTTAGATTTTTTCTCCCAGAACTGTGATTTCTTCAGTGTAGGGAGCTTTCCTTCTACTGATGCAATTTAGTCATAGAAAGTGGCCTGGGAGGGCACCAAGAGAGGGTGGCTTGCCCACGATCACATGGGCCAGTATGAGTCAAAGATAGGTTTTGAACCGAGATCTTCCTGACTGAATCTGACTCACTAACTACTCTGCCACACTGCCTCTCACTTCCCTTTTGTTTTTTAAATATATATATGTATATATATTTATATACATATTTATATATTTCTGTTGCTACCTTTTGTTTTTCGATCACTGACACTCTTCCTGTATCCCTTTCTTCTTATATCCTCTCTTTCCTCTCATTATTGGATTTTATTATATTAGGATTTATTTATTTGGAAGGAAGACTCTGTTAAGAGTCTTATCTTCACTTTCCCATGTTTCCCCTCCCCCCCATTGAATTGTTTTCACATCTTCTCATCTCTCTCCCTTTGACCTCATTGCTCTAGTCTTCAAGTCTACTTATACAAGAATCTGACCATCAGGACCTTGGAAACCTTTTCAGTCTTCCTGACAATTTTTCAGAGTCATAAGATGTAGACCTGGAAAAGAACCTTGGGTGTCATCTAGGCCAATCACCTAATTGTATAGATGAGGGAACTGAGGCATAGAGATTCTAAGCCACTCTGGTACTTACTAGCTATGTGAATGTGAGCAAATCAGCATCTCACCAAGTCTCAATCTCTTCTGTGAGATGGGAATAAAGCTGCATGAAATGCTTGTTTCAGGGTGTCAGGGAAGAAAACATCTCCATAAACCTGCAAGCATTTGAGAGATGAAGAGTTAATGGTTTCCACAGCAGATCTCAGTCAGTTCAAGCCCACCTCCCAGCCCTGTGCTCCTTCCTGTCTTCCTGATGACATTCTGCCCAATTTGTCAACCTCCCAGTCAATTTTTCCTTTATAGTACTGGCTGTGAGGGCATTAGGTCTTGTGACTCAACCATTTTGATAGATTTTAGCACACCAGAGAGAGTTTGCAACCAGATATTTCTCCAGCAATACATTTTAATTCAAATTAATTGACAATTATTTCTTAAATGAATAGTAATTGTTGATGAATTTGAATTGACTTGAGAGGGAGCTTGGCCAGTGGATGGCAAATCAGCCAGTCAGGAAGATGTGGGTTCCACTTAGCCTGTCAGTGTCCCACATAACCCTAGAGCTCTAAATTAAAGGGGTAATGAGGATGCATAGAGGGGTTTTTGGTGGAGAATTTTCTTTGTGATTTGCATAAGGCCACATTGCTGGCAAATGAGAGAGCTGGGATATAAGCCCAGGTTCTCTAAGTCCAAATACAGCATGGAAGAAGCATTTGGGTGACTAATGTTTGTAGTGTGGGGGTGGTTTGTACCCCATGGAATGTGGCCCAGAGAAACCTGTGCTGGAGCCCTTTCAGAAACTTCTAGGGACTCCAGGGACCATATGTTTAATGGGTATAATCCTTGTGCATTTACATCAACCTTCTTCATGTCTTCACAACAATGTCTATCTAATTCAATTCAGTAACAGACATTTATTAAGTACCTATTATATGTAAGGTACTGTATCATACACTGAGGATACAATGATAATATATGACAATCTTTGCCCTTGAGGAATTTATAATCTACTGGAGGGGCAATCAAAAACACATTTTTAAATTTAAATTTTATTTTATTCTGAACTCTCATAATATAATAAAATAGAAAAAAAGAGGAAACTGCAAATCTATTATGTACAATTTGCTATTCCTTTTAAATGCGTAATAATGTTATCATATAACTTTCTTTTTTTCCTTTGTCCCGCCCCCAGATGGCTACCATTAGATACAAATATGTAAATACATGTAAAGCCATTCCACGTATACTTTTATTTATCAGTTCTTTCTCATTGTCCTATATGCCAGGCATTGTGCTGGCTGCTGCATTTTTTTCAGAAGAGACAACATAAATAATATATAGGTGAACAGACACACAAAAATCTAAAAATAGACAAGGGGAGTAAGGCTCTAGAAACTGGGGGGGGGGGGGGAATTAGGAAATCCTTCATATAGAAGGTGATACCTGAGTCATGTTTTGGATATGATACTTCACCTCTCTTTGCCTCAGTTCCCTCATCTGTAAAGTAATGGGGCTTGACTAAAGGTCAAGACCTCTGAGGTCCATGTGATCTTCAGAGTCACATCCCTTCCCTTTGCCTCAGTTTCCTTATTTGTAAAATAATGGGATTTGGCTAGACTTCTGAGGTTCCTTCTAACTCTAGATCTGGGACTTTAATTCTGCCTCATTCTTCCCCCCTTTCTGCAGCTCACAGATTAAATGAATGGTAGAGACAAGATCAGAACTCAAAGACCATTTAGTCCAAACTGTGCAGTTTATATACTCAGGGGTCTTGCAACATAATAAAAATAACATGGATGAGTTCTAGAGTAGCGTCTGAGATGCTGCCTGTGGTCCTAGAAAATATCCTATGGTGGTTTTATTATCGTTGTTGTTGTTATTGTTATTATATTGGTATCAGGGTGAGGGGCTATATGATAGAAAGAGAAAATAGGAAGACAAAATGGAAAGGTCACAGAATGACAGGTGGACAATGAGAGTCTGCTAGTCAGTCAACAAATATTGATTAGGTACTTTCCATGTGCCTAACTGTGAATGCAAAAAAAGAAAAAAGAAATCCCAGAGTGCTCTACTAGGTGCTGGATTTAGGAAGGTCTAAGTTTAAATTCTGTCGCGGACACTTACTAGTCATATAATCCTGCACAAGTCATTTAACCTCTACCAGCTTCAGTTTCCTCTTCTGTAAGATGGGGGATAATAACAGAACCTATCTCCCAGGGTTATTGTAAAGATCAAATGAGATAATATTTATCAAGCATGAGGAATGTGGTAGGTGACTTTGGGCAAGTCACTTAATCCTTTTTGCCTCAGTTTCCTCTTCTGTCAAATGAGTTGGAGAAGGTAATAGCAAGATGAGGGGTATCTTGGCCCTATCTCATTCACGTGCCTTTTACCTTCAGAGCCTGAACCAATGAGTAAGATCAAGGTTAACAGACCTTGGTGGAAGGAGCAGGTATCCACCACTGAGTCATGAAGAGAGGACAGAGCTTCTGCCTATCTCCATAGGGTCCATTTATCCCACAAAGGATGAAAACTCAGTTGATTTTTTTGTTTTTTGTTTTAGTGGTGTCAAGCCTTGATGGAAACAAATTCTGAGAAGACAATAAAGCTTTCATTGAAGACTGGTATCAAGAACGGTAAGAAACCATCTCCATTGTTCTCAGACTCACTGAGGGACTGAACAGAAATTGTGGCTTCATAATTGGCTTGTTTTCAAAATACAAAATGGACACATCCTTTCTCTCCCTTTCCTGTTACTCTTTGTCCCTATGTTGTGAATGGATTTTGATTTTTTAAAATAAGCCTTTCTTTATTTCCTCTTATGTGGCTTTATTACCATGGTGTGTGAATCCTTAGGAAATTTATGTAACAAAAAAAATTGAAAGGACTCCTAGAAAAGAAAAGGTAGAAATAACAGCATTTCATGGCTCTTAACTGTCAATATGGATGTTTATAGGATCATAAATTTAGAGTTGGGAGGGTTCTTAAATATTATCTCATCCAAACCATATGTATACATATATATGTATATATATATATATATATATTTAAATTAGGGATTTATAGTCTTTCTTATGCAACTGCTTTTCACTGGTTTGTGAGACAATATTACCTAAAATCTTCCTTCATTTGCCTCTTGTAATATTTGGCAAATGAGCTCTTATTCTAGAATTTGGAGCTGGAAGGGACCTTCGTTAGAAGGGTCTATCTCTTTAAACCCCTCTCATTTTACAGATAAGGAAGCTGAGACCTATTAGAAATGTTAATTGACTTGTCCAGGGTCACCCAGGTCTTAGGTTCCTCTGATTGCAAATACAGTGATCTCTAAAATGTGATGGCTCTAAAATGATATTGCCTACTAGGATGATAAGCTCTGGTAGGGCTCCTCGATCCATAATTATGTGTTAGCATTTTTGTTGTTGTTCAGTTATTTTAGTCATATCTGACTCTTTGGGACCCCATTTGGAGTTTTATTGGCAGAAATACTGGAGTGGGTTGCTATTTCCTTCTCCAGCTCATTTGACAGATGAGGAAACTGAGAAAAAGAGGGTTAAGTGATTTGCCCAGGGTCACCCAGCTAGTAAGTGTCTGAGGCTGGATTCAAACTCTGGTCCTCTGAACTCTAGGCTTGCTGCTCTATCCACTGTGCCACCTAGCTGCCCCATCATTTCTTTTACCTTCCTGTTATTTGGAAAGGGGTGAGGAGGGTCACATGATAACATATTGCTTCCTTCCTTTTATCTTCTACTAGAAAGATGCTATATATTGTAAATGCTTATTCCCTTCCCTTCCCCAACCTAAGGACCTAAGTGAATATTAATTAATAAACATTTTATCCAGTACCCACCTTATGTAAATCATGGGCATGTTTAAAAAGCACAAATTAAGAAAAATAAAATATTCCTTCAAAATTCAAGGGCAGGGTGGGCACTATTTCCTTTTGTTATTCATTCCCAACATCCTTAACTTTCTAGGAGCAGTTCCCGGGAGAACTTTTGAAATCTCCTCTGGGTGTTAATAATGTGAATGCCTTGAGAGGAGGGATTTTTATCCTTCTTTGTATTTTTATCTCCATTCCCCAGCATGGTGCCTGGCCCATACGAGGTAGGGGCTTAATAAATGTTGATCACTGATTGCTTGATTAGGAAAAGAGCAAACAGCAGATTTTTCCAACGTGCCTTAAAGGAAGTCTTCCCCAAAGCAGAGAGTTGGATGAGATAACTCTTTAGCTTCTCTCCTTGTCCTATGATTCCACAATTTAATGACTGTGAATCATGAAGAAAAAAAAAACAACCAAAAACCCCTAGTGCTTGTGTTGTTTGGCCCTAAGCAGGATGGAGCAGAGCAGAGGACTGGATTCAGTGTCAGGAGAATCTGAGTTCAAATCCCTATATGTATAACATTGGACAAGTCACTGGGTCTCTTGGGCCTCAGTTTCCTTATCTGTATGTCACGGATACTTTGGCAGTCTGGGGAAGACTTCTCCAAATAAAGGGTATGACAGAGGATGGGATGGATACATGGTGTCATGGAAACAACCAACATGAACTTGGACAGACTTCAAGAGATAGTAGAGAACAGAAGGGCCTGGCTCACTGTGGTCCCTGGGGTCACAAAGAATCAGACACGAGTGAACAACAGCATTCAGAATTGAAAGGAATGCTAAGTTTAAATTAGAGTTCTGCCCTCTTTCTTAGAATTGATTCTTACATGTATTTCTACAGTGCTCTCTTGCCCCTCCATTCCACCCATGGAAATTCCTTAAGGTCAAGAATTGTGTATCTTCTAGCACCTAGTACGGTGCCTGGAATGTAATAGTCCTCTGCAGATGTTTGGTGAATGAATGAATGAGTGAGTGAGATACCCTTCTCAGGCTTTATAGCAGCTGCTGTGACTCACTCCTTTGGCTCTGTCCCTAGGGGTGGTGGCCCAGATTATCAGTTCCCATTGTCCCCACATATGCAGGAAAACCCTTTGGCACATTAATTTTATCCTTTCAGTTAAGGTCATTTAAAAATCAGAGTTGTTTACAATTCCTTAATTATGATTTTATAAATGAATAACACAAATATATCAACAACCCAGGGTGTGCATCTATTGCCAGCCTTTGATCCCGAGGCCAGCAGATGATGATGGCCCTTTTGATAGGCAAGACAAAATCCTAAGCACATAGTACACTGTGCTACAGTGGAAAGAACACTAGATTTCGATGCATAAAGAGCCGACTTCAAAGCCTACTTCTGTTACATACTACCTATGGACTATTGATCCAGGCATTTCCCCTCTCTGGGGTTCAGTTCCCTAATCTGTAAGCTGATGGGGTGGGACTCAGCAGCCTTTCTTCCAGTTGTAAATCCATGATTCTCTTCTTAGTTGTGTGACCTTGGACAAGTCACTCACCTCTCTTGGTCTCAGTTAACTTAATTTATAAGTGAGAAAGACCAGATCAGAGTTTGTAAACTTGGGGTCCATGAACTTGAACACACAAACATACACACAAGATAGATAACTGTATTTCAACATAATTTGTTTCCCTTGTAATCCTGTATATGTAATCCTAAAAGCATGATTCTAAGAATGTGTCCATAACCTTCTCCAGATTTTTAAAGGAACCTGTAATACAAAAATAGTTAAAAGTTCAGCACAGTGTTTTGGCATATAGTAGGTACTTAATAAATGCTTGTTGACTTGATTTGAATCCTTGGCACTAAATGATGTCTAAATTTTCTACCAGCTCTATGTCTATGTACAACCCCAGACTGTTTAGTCAACAAATGTTTTTTTTTATTGTTGTTGTTTAGTTGTTTCAATCATATCTGAGTCTTCATGACCCCATTTGGGGGTTTTCTTGGCAAAGATACTGGAGTGTTTTGCCATTTTCTTCTCTAGCTCATTTGACAGGTGAAGAAGCTGAGGCAAACAGGATTAAGTGACTTTCCCAGGGTCACATGGCTAGGAAGTATCTGAAGCCAGGTTTGAACTCAGGAAGATGAGTCTTCTTGACTCCAGAACTGGCACACCTAGCTGCCCTTAAATATTTATTAAATATCTTTTATGTGCCAGGAACTATACTGAGCTGTGGGGATACAAAGAAAGGCAACCCCCTAAAAACAAACACATGAAAAAACCACTCCCTCCCCTCAAGGAGTTCATGGTATGAGAGGAAAACCTCTGGAAGGTCAGTGTCTAATAAATTGTGGGTAACTCAAATTCAGGCACCCTGTTTCTCTCCTGTGCTATCCTTGAGCCAGCAGGATAGCATGAGATAGACTGGGTCATGTGCAGATCCTTCATTTTTGGATGGCTCTGGGCCTGCTCCTCAGCTCTGTATAAAGGCTAAAGGCAAGAGAAAGGCATTCTGCTCATTGAACCCTTCTGTGGTCCTGGGTAAGATTTCTGCTTTTCGCAGGTGGCCGGAGGGCAAATACTCCCAGTCTTTTCTTCTCTGGGTACCACTTTCTGGTATCCTGAGCTCAAATTCAGCCCATTTGAAAGCAAACAGATAAACAAAATAGTCTGTTCTGTCATCTTCAGATTCTGAAGGTTTTGTGGGCAGGGGCCTTGAGGTGTTAAGTAGGTTACACAGGGAAATGATACCTTTGTTTTTGGTGCCAGGATATAACTACAGTGTTGGTTCAATCGACACACACCTTCTGTTTCATACAAGTTGCATGCTATACACATATATACACACAAACACACACAAGATATACCAAAAATCTTCATCTTGACTCTCCTCTATCTTCCTGTGGCCTCTAGTCAGAGAGAAAATCATGGCAAATGTCATCCTGGTTTCCTTTTCTGACTTCCTGCTTTTTAATAAGCCTTTTGAGAAAGTTGCTGAATGGTGCCATACTTGCCACACGTGAGCTGACTCAGCTCAGTTTATTTGTGAAATGATTTTGTGACTAATACTCTTAGGCTTAGCATGATAGGTGATTTCATTCATGTTGGAATTCCTATAGAAATCTGACTGTATCTTAGTAGGGAAGTCTCAGAGGCCACTGAGTATCAGAGACAGGAGTTGAACCCCATTGTTCCTGACTCTTGTCTGGAATGCTATCTCCTACATCACACTCCCTCTCGTGTGTGTGTGTGTGTGTGTGTGTGTGTGTGTGTGTGTCTGTGTGTTCAGTAATTTTTTAGTTGAGTCCAATTCTTTGTGTCCCCATTTGGGGTTTTCTTTGCAAAAATACTGGAGTGGTTTGCTATTGTCTCCTCCAGCTCATTTGACAGATGAGGAAATTGAGGCAAACTGGTGAAGTGACTTGCCTAGGGTCACATGGCTACGAAGTGTCTGAGGTTAGATTTGAATTTAGGAAAATGAGTCTTCCTGCTTCTAGGTCTGGCACTCTATCCAGTATGGCACCACCTAGCTGCTGCTTGTTATTATAATAAATCAGATACCAGCCTTGCCAATAGCTTTCTCCTGCCTTTCCAGCCTTACTACTCTCTGTGCTCTCTGCAGTTCAGTTACACTTGCTTATTTACTCTTCTTCGCATATGATACTCTTTCTGGGCTCTGTATTTATACTGGCTGTCCCCTATGCCTGGAATACTCTCCCTCCTTGTCCTTCCTCTTAGCTTCCTTGACTTCCTTCCAGGTTCAGCTCAAATTCCATGTTTCCTGCTCCTACCCAGCTGCTAATGCCTTCTTTTCTTAGATTACTTTCAATCTACTTGGTATATACATCTGAGTGTATATATATATATATGTGTGTGTATATGTATATATACATGTGTATATATGTACATATACATATATATGTGTGTGTATACATATACATATATATGTATATGCACTCTAGTTATTTACATATTCTCTTCCCTATTAGAATATAAGCTTCTTGAGGGCAGGAACTGATTTTCTTTCTTTTGTATATCTATCACATAGTACAGTGCTTAATAATAGCTTATTGGTGACCATAAATTATTGGATTTATAAAAATTCTCATCAGCCCACAGAATTGGTTTGGACCTCCAGTCATAGTTACAGCTATCCCTGTCTCAGGATCATGGAGCCAAAAGGGGTCTCAAGAGGTCATCCAGAAGAACTCCCTCATTTGACAGAGGAGAAAACTGAGGCTCAGATAGTCCAAGTCACTTGCCCAAAATTATACAGGATTTCTACTTCCCCTGTGCACTGACAAACCATCCTTTCACTGACAGCAGAAGTGAGATGAGGGATTAGATTTATTCTGGTTGACCCCAGAGTGAAGTATTAAGAGTAATGAGTGGCAGTTTGTTTTAAGGGAAAAGTTCTTAATAATTAGAGCAATTCAAAAGTGGAATGTGATGCCTTGGGAAGCTTTAGGTTCCTTATTCAGCACGTAATGAAAAGAATGATAGTATTTGAGAGGTTGAGGGGACCTTGCTAGTCAACTCATACCAAAAGGAATGTCCACTGCTACATTTCTGACAAGTGGTCAGTCAAGTTTTACTCAAAGGCCTTCAATGAGGAGAAATCCATCACCCCTGGAGGCCACCCAAGGTCAGGTGTGCATAGGTGTTAATAGGAGTGTGCATAGAAGGGACTTTGATCAGGTAAGGGGTGAACTACAGGGGCTCTGAGGTCCTTTCTAACTCTGAGTCTTTTATTCTGGAGGGCTGAGGTATTGTTTTCTCTAGGCAGTCTGGTGAAGTAGGATACTTGGCAGGAGGTCAGAACTCCATAGAATCTAGTCTCTAAAAGTGGCAAGGGTTGAATTCCCTCTGTTCTGGGTCCAGTGAAGATAAATGGAAGGGTAGATGCTAGGGAGGGACCCAGGTATCAGTAGAAACCCTTACCAACTAGGGCACTCAGTCACAAGAGAGATATGAAGTGTTCTGGAATTTTTTTAGATGATTTTGTGCCATGAGGTAGAATAGTTAATACCTCTACATGTGGCAATAGGTCCCAGAGGGAGACAGCCTCCAAACCTAGTTCCAGGGAATGGGTGATGGACTAGAAAAATGGCCATAAACCATTATGATCCTACATAGAGACAGAGACAAAGACCTTCTTATGAAATACAAGGGGAAATAGTTTCTTCAGCTTATAAGAGACTTCACAATGTGATAATTGCCAGTCAATAAGCATTTATTAAGCAATTACTATGTTCTGGCACTGTGCTAAGCACTGGGGTTGCAAGAAGGGGCAAAAGACAGTCCCTGCTCTTAAGGAGCTCACAGACTGAGGCTATGGGGATGGGTTTTCAAAAGAAAACAAAGGAGGTGTAATGCAATGACCAATGAAGAATCTTTCTCACCTTGATATAGTGGAATGCAAAATGAGACATATTTTTTGGATATGGCCAATGTGTGGATTTGATTTGCTTAACTATGATGATGATGATGATGATGATTACTTTTGTTATTATTTACAAAGGTGGGTTTTTATTTTTTTGAGAGAGGGAAGAATTGGGGCTAGAGGGAAGCTAATGAAAAAAAAAAGACCATAAAAAATAAATGATGCATTTAAAATATGCAGAAGGCAACAGAAAAAGTCTAGAAGGAGACATATACAAATGTGATAGGTTTGGAACTAAAGATTATTATATACTTATAAAAAGATACCCTAGATGTATGTAATAGATATTTGTCATTTTCTATATAATCCCTATAACTGGTTCTTTGCATATGGAAATGTTCCCTTTGGTTGGCTTATCAGGTTCATAATAACAGCAAAGAATAATTGAGATGTGTTAGAGATGTAAATGTTCCTCGTGTTTATTTGTTAGAGAGCAGGTCCCCTGGGAAAGGGGATTAGTGCCATCTTTTGGAGGCTTAGGTAAATGACAACATCAGAGGATTGAACAGGGCTGGAGATGAAATTACCACCTGATTGGACCTGATGAGATCTTCAGGAGAAAAGGCAGTGACCAGAATTGCCTTCAACTCAGCTCTTCAGAGGGTAGTACCAATGTAGAAGGATCTACCTCATGACTGTTGAAGCCTTATCCAAGGTAGCATCGCCAGTTGATAGCACTTGGATCTCTAGAAGGATGGTTTTTTAATGGTGGATATCATTATAGGGGTGTACCAGAGTCAGCTCAAACTATTTGAAAGAACCAATTATTAAATTTTCTTTGTGAGCATTTGCACCTTGGAAATCAGCAAACATCACAGATCAAGGCTTGGTTTGTTGTTTTTGTTGGTTGCCTAGACTAATACGGTGATGGAGAAAAATGGTAATAATGCAGATTAAACTTAAAAATGTGGATACCTTTTTTTTTTCTTTTGGATGGCTGGTTGTTAAACATTTACCAGCACATCACTGCTCTTATTTTCTATAAGCTTAGAAATAAGTCTGGTATGTTTTCATTAGAATCAGGTTTAGAGGTCAAAAGACCTAAAAGTTAATCTGGTTCAATGCTTTCATTTAACATGAGAAAACTGGCCTAGACAAACAAGAGAACTGTCTTGCTTAAAGTCATCTAGATAGTCAAGTGGAAGAACCTGGATTGTAATGGACTTCCTCTGATTTTACACCCAATGCTCTTTCCACACGAATACACACATGACCTTTTAGAATTTGAAAATACAATCGTTCCTATTTTGAACCTGTTGAGTCTGTGTGTATGTAAGAGGAGTTGGTAGTTACCCTTGAGGGAATAGCAAAGGCTGATATTTCCAGATCACCTGAATATAAGTGGCATACCAGAAAAAGGAAAAGTTGCCAGTGTGTAGTTGGGTCTTTCCTGTCAGGACACAAGTCTTATTGTAAAAAGAATTAAGCTAGTCATATAGTGTGAATGATGTAGAGTCAAAACGTTGTACTGGGAGGAAAGGAAAAAATAAGGGGGTGATAAAGGAGAGGGAGAGGAAGAGGGGAGAAAAGGGGAGAGTGATAGTGAGAGCAATTGCTTTTCTCATAGCAAGCATTTTCATGCCCATTTTATAAATAAGGAAGCAGAGGCTGAGAGATATGAAGAGACTATAGCGACAGCTAGTAAGTCTGAGACAGGCAGGTGGGAAGTTAAAAACAAAATAGGAAGGAAGAAAGGAGAACAGAAATGGAGGAGGAGGGGAAAGCATAAAGAAAGGAGGGAGGGAGGGATTGAGGGAGTGAGGAAGGAAGAAAGGAAGATAGGAACAGAGGAAAGAAGTCAGGGAGGAAGAAAGAAAAGAAGGAAGATAGGAAGGAATAAGGGAAGGAAAGGAGGTGAAAAAGGAGAGAGAAAGGAAGGAAGATAGAGAGGGAGGAAGGAGGGAAGGAAATGAGAAAGTGAGGGAGGGATGGAGTGAGGAAGAAAGGAAAGAAGAAAGGAAAGAAGAGAGGATAGAAAGAAGATAAGAAAGAATAAAGGAAAGAAGGAAATGAGGAAAGAAAGAGAAAGAAAGACAGAAAGGAAGGAAGGAAGGAAGGAAGGGAGGAGGTAGTTTAATTATGTGGGGGAGGGACTTTTATAAATCATTGTCTCAGTTGGCAATGCCCTATCCTGAACCCTCTAGTCCAGTAAAAGATGACAACGTCTGATTTTCACTGTATTTGGATATGGAACTAGTCTTCACTAAGACAAAGATAAAATTTTGTATCTTGTCAGATCTGGAACATACTGAAATAACACGTATTGCACAGTTCTGAAGGGATTCAATAATTGAGCACTTGTTGTCTTGGGACTCTCAGATTAAAAATTATACTGCAGTGCCTTGAGATGTCTTCTAGCTGGGACAGAGTGATCTCAGGAGAGATTAAAAATACCCCTATTTTTAAAAAATGAAACCAGCACATAGATCCTTAGGTTTAATGTAGAACACATGGGTTTGGTTCTTTCTCTGAAATTTATTTTTATGCCAACAATATCTAAGAATAGATGTGTACAGATGAGCAGCAAAATTAAACATTATTATGTGTGTGTGTGTATATCTATATATATCTGTAAAATTTATCCAAATCATCTAGGATAAAATCAATTCAACAATAATTTCAGAAATGTTTTATAAGTACTTGCTCTCTGCAAAACAAATAAACAACGTGTCTTAAAGAGACAGTTCAGTATTAGTGAGGCAGAGAGTCCTGGACTAGAAGAGAAGATCTGTATTTAGATCCTGCCTCTGACTTTTACAAGCTTTGTGATCCTGGGAAAATCACTTAGCCTCTCCAAGCCTCAGTTTCTTCATCTGTAAAATGGAGATTGGAATACCTGCACGTAGTATCATCTTTACAGTATTGCTATGAGGTTCAAATAAAATAAGTGTAGAGTCCTTTGTTACCTTTAAAGCACTGGGTAGACATCAATTATTGTAATTATTTTTATTTGTAGCATTTTTGGAGGGGGGAAGGCAGGGCGATTGGGTTAAGTGACTTGCCCAAGGTCACACAGCTAGTAAGTATTAAGTGTCTGAGGCTGGATTTGAACTCAGGTCCTCCTGACTCCAGGGCCAGTGCTCTATTCACTGCGACTCCTAGCTGTCCCTATTGTAATTATTTTTAGAGCAGTGGTATGGCATAATAGGAAGAAAACTAGATTTGGAGTCAAGACACCTGGGTTCAAATCCTGTTTCCAACATTTATTAGATGTATTATCTGGGCAAGTCACCTACACCCTTCCTGCCTCAGTTTCCTCATGTCTGAAATGGTGAATAATGATGTTTGTAGGACCTACCTCAAAACATTGTTGAAGGGCTCCAAATGAGATAATGTATCTGAAGTACTTTAGCCACAGCGATTATTCCAGTATTTATTTTGGGGTTTTAAATGTATTTTCCCCATTTAACATGTATAGAAAATACAATGACAGGATCAAAGATTTTGAACTTGGGAGTTACCATCAAGTACAGTCCTTTGATTTCTCTGATGAGGAAACTGAGGCCCTAAGAAGTTAGGCAAGTTGTACAAGATTATAGATTAGTGCTCAGGCTAGAGAAGGAAATGGTGAAGCACTCCAGTATCTTTGCCAAGAAAATCCCAAATGGGATCATGGAAAGTGGACATGACTGCAAAGATTCAGCAACACCAAAAACCTGGCAAAGTCAGGATTCAGGCTCCAGTGACTTTCAATCCCAAGGACCCTTTTCCACTATATTGCCAGAAGCAGAATAGAATATCAGAGTTCAGAGGGATCTCAGAGGTCATCCAGACCAACCTCTTTCTGGTTAAGAAGTCTCTCAACAATGCATTGAGGGGCAGCTAGGTGGCGCAGTGAATAGAGCACTGGCCCTGGAGTCAGGAGGACCTGAGTTCAAATGCAGCCTCAGATACTTAAACACTTATTAGCCATGTGACCTTGGGCAAGTCACTTAAACCCCAATTGCCCTGCCCTCCCCCTCCAAAAAAAAAAGCAACAAACAAACAAAAACCCAATGCATTGAACAAAGAAGAAGGCCTTGTTTTTGGAGACTTGTGTATAGTGCCTCCTTTTAATGGCATCTTCTGATGTAGCCAGGAAGTTGTCCCTGAAGGCCATACCCATGGAGTCTAAGCTGTGGCATCTCCTGATGATCTGGGAGTCCAAAGCCAAACAACACACCTCATCCACAAATCAGTCTTGCTAAGTTTAGCAAGACTCTTTACCAAAATGGCCTCAGGGCAATGTTTTTGCACACAGGAACAGAAGAAAATTGTCTTCTGGCTCAAGGGCTGTAATCTGTATCAATGTGGGAACCTGGGTACACAGAGAAAAAAAGAATCTCAAGGTCTTTGAAGTCCTGGAGAAGAAAATTCTGGAGAAAGTCTTTGCCTGTGTTATATTGTCTGGTTCTTCTGTATCTTAAACCAGGGAATAGCAACAGATCATTCAGATATCGAGGAAACTTGTGGCCAAAGCAGTCTGTTGAGTTTGAGGAGTGCCTATCATTCTTCCGATCTTCCCATTAAATGCAATGTGGAGACAATTAGGCATCAGGGAAAAAAAAGAAGTGTTCATATAAAGTTAGAGCTTCTAGCTAGGAGGCTGTTTGGGGATGTGTTGACTTGAGTGAACAAAGGACATTCTATTTTTAAATATAGTGACTTACCCAGCTAGCATCTACACGCCTCTTCTCTTTCTTTTTATTAAAAGCTAAGTGTTGGTTTCACAACCACCGTTTATCTAGATGTGGTCAAGTTTCTCTATTGGAGCAGTATAAAGGAAATGGGGCAAATGAGACATGGGATGTGCCACATTCCGTGGTTTGTAGTATTGAAGGTGATAGTCTGGCCCCAGGCCTTTAACTCAATACAGATGCTCTCCGTAGGTAACTGTGCTCAGGGGCAGTCATGGTTCCCCTGAAAGAAAGGTTGCTTGTTGATGGTTCCTAGCTTTTTCTCTTGCCACATCCTCTTTAAAAGCTGCGTTGGCTGCCCCAGAGGTGATTGGATTGAAGAGACTGAATGCTGAATATCAGGAATTCAGAGAAGCCTGGGAAGATTTGTATGAACGGATGCTGGATAAAGTAAGCAGAATCAGGAGAATGTTACATACACTGACTAGAAATGAAGAATGCACTGAAGGAAAGTTTAATTCTGAGTAATTGTAATAAACAATCCTGGTCCTGGGGAACGGTAATGAACATATTTCCTTCTTTTTGGCAGAAAGATGGAGCAGAATGGAAGCAGTCTGTTGAAGATGCTGTCAGAGGCAATCACTTTATCAATTATTTTGGCTTAACTTTTACTTTGTTAAAAGGGAAGATGCCATGCTGAATAGGAAGGCAGGGAGCCATATGAATGAAACAAAACATATCAATAAAACTTTTTTTTTTAATATCACCAGTCATTGTTTTCTTTTCTCATAGATTACTCCAGATATGGACTAAAATGTAATTATTCATTTCCCTAAAAAAATCAGGCATATGAATTCCTGATAAAACCCATATGATGCCTTGGCTAGTCACGTAAACTAGCAATGGTCAAAAATTCAGTCTTAAGTGTGCCTCGTGGTGACATTTTGGGACGTGAACAGGCATTTAATCAAGGAGAATGTGATCTCCAGGAGGTCAGAGATTATTTTTAACCTTTCTTTGTATCTTCAGTACCTTGCTTAAGTAGGTACTTAATAAATGCCTATTGAATAAATGAATGAATGAGGGTCTGGATAGAAGGAAAGCTCCTCAAGGACGAGAAATGTTTAATTTTTGTCTTTTCATTCCCAGTGCTTGTCACATAATAGATTGCTTAATAAATTCAGTAAATGCTAACTCCTATCACTAATTTGCTGATGCTTATTGAGAAATGAACCAATAATCAGCATATGTACACATGCATGTATAATATTTGTTGCTGTTCAGTCATTTCAGCCATGGCTGACTCTCTGTGATCCCATTTGGGGCAAAGGTACGGGTGTAGTTTGCTATTTCCTTTTGCAGCTCATTTTATAGGTCAGGCAATTGAGGCAAACAGATTTGCCTTGGGCCACACTGCTAGTGTCTGAGGCCAGATTTGAAAATGTGTAATATATACAATGATGGGATCAAAGATTTTGAACTTGGAATTACCAATGAGTCACACACAGACACACACACACAATGTACACACACATATAAATATACACACAAATATATGTGTGTGTTGTATATGTATATACACATAGAGATATACATATTTATATACCTTTAATGTAAGAAAATTGCTTTGTACAATTTATTTTATTTTATTTTCTCAGTGACCCTGTGAGGTATGGGCTATAAGTGTGATTATCTCATTTTTTTTTTTTTACAGATGAGGAGACTGAGGCTCTGAGATGAAGTGACTTGCCCAAAATCACACAGCTGTTGTTAGAGGCAGGATCTGAGCTAAGGCCTTCCTGACTGAGAAAGAATGATCAGGTGAATGAGGGAGGGGCTAGAAGACCTAGGTTTAAATTCTGCTTTTTGGGGGCAGCTAGGTGGCAGAGTGGATAGAGCATCTGGCCTGGAGTCAGGAGGACCTGAGTTCAAATCTCAACCTTAGACACTTGACATTTACTAGCTGTGTGACCTTGGGCAAGTCATTTATCTCCAATTGCCTTGCCAAAAAAAATTCTGCCTCTTTAACTTACTACCTTTATAGCTTTGAGTGAGTCTCTTCAATTCCTTCATTAGTTAAATGATAATTTGAATGAGATGACTTCTGAGGTCCCTTTCAGTTCTGGATTCATAAGGAATGGAGTGTCTGCACTTTTGACTGGACTCCCCAGGGTCTGGTTCACTTGCTGAAGTAGGAACTTAATAAATGCCTATTGAATGAATGAATGAATGAGGGAACATAGAAATGGAGCAATCACAGAGATTGACCCCATGATGTCACTGGTATATAGCTCCCAGGTGAGGAAACTGCCTCTACCAGCAGTTGAGAGATGGGAGGTGGTTGAGGCTTTTCATTAGCAAAAAAGTGGTCCTAAATCCAAGATGGTGATTGTTGCTGCTGTTGCTTTGGCTGAAAGATTATTTGTGTGTATATATATATATGTATATATATACATGTACATATGCATTTATCTATGTATATATGTATGTGTATATATATCCACACACATATTATAAAAGCAGGAACGTAGCCTAGTAGAATCAATCAGCCAATCATAAGTATTCATTAAGCTCCTACTACATATGAAACACTAATTAATTAAATGAATTAATTTAAGGTTTAATTAATTAAAAATTAATATAACTTAGGTACACTGAGAGTTTCAATGACTTGGGCAGTGGCAGTACCTGAACGTAAGACTTGTAGGCCAGTTTTCTTTCCACTACTCTATGCAGTTTCTATAGCACTTACTAAATGTTTACTGGCCTGATGAACACAATGCCAGGTCATAGGTCCAAAGGGCCAATAAGAAAGCATCTCTTGACAAAGAAGAGATGGTCTTAAGGTGCCAAATAAGGTATGTGTTTTTTGACATGGCCAATTCGAGAACTTTGTTCTATCTGACTAGATATGTTGTTTCAAGGCTTGTTTCTTTGTTTCAGTATGGGCAGGTAGAAGGGAGAAAAAATAGATTTTTTTCATTGAAAATAATAAAATTTAATTGTTGATTGGTTGAAGTGGATTTGTTATTATACACTGGAGAAAAAAGTGAATCAGTGTGTGAGGAATGCTATTGCAAAGCAGTGGGACACTGAGATCTCAGAGGGGCTCCATATGTTGGTGTATATGTGTGGATAAGGGATTAGGGCAATGAAGTAGATTCAACTAACTCCCAGCTTTAGCCTCTCTTCCAGTCCCCCTGTGTAGGTACAGGGAACATGCCAGTAGGGGAAAGTGGTGAGGAGAGGCTATTATTTGGATATGGTCTTGTCCCTTGCATCTGAATCTGGCATTGTCTGAACTCCTTCTGGACTTTTGAAAATTAGGGGGCAGGTAGAGGTAGGCAGAGTTACCCAGAGCACAGAATGTGAAGGACTAGGGGTAACAATTTCTGGACATTCAGGAATGTCTGTATCATCACCCAGACAAATTCTCCTCCCTGCTCTTCCGTTCTTAGCACAAAAGAAATCTTTTTTTAAAAAATTTGTTGAATGAATAAAATTGCCTTCTATTAATTGCTTTCTGTTTGTGACTAAAAAACGAAGACCAGATGTGTAGGATAAGTCAATCCTTCAGAAATGCTTGAATGCACATCTGAGACCTTTGGATGACAGATAGTTTCAAAAGTGACTGGCATTTGGTAGATGCACAGTGAATATTGTTTTGCATTGACCTGCTTTTAAATATTAGACTTTTCCAGCTCTTGAAGGTCATGAGGCTTCCTAATAGAATGTAACCATGAATTTATCTCATGATGGCCAGGATGACGATTTTGAAATAATCCTTAGTTCTTTGCATTTCCTTTCAGTAAGTAAGAAGCAAAGTACTCAGCAGGAATGAGGAGGTGTGGGAGGCTTTAGAAGGAAGAGGAGGTTTGGAATATCTTCTAAGGGATATGAGATAGGGAATCAATTAGGAAGGAATTAAAAGGCTGCGTTGCTACAGTGAGGGCCCATTGGGGGTTGGTTAATATGAATTTGTAACAGACCTAGCTAATATGGTGGTGAGACTTCTACCAGTTTTGTTCAGCAGCTCATAAGTAAGAGTGGAGAAGGCACATGGTGGGAGTAATCCAGAGCTGAAGTCTTGCAAGAGAAGAGTGGCAATAGCGTAATGACCTTGCTGAGTTCACTTAGCTTTGCTCTTACTTGGATTCATTTGCTTGCCAATCTAAATTACATCTTGGAAGTAAGATGGACTTTATAAGCTAGCTTTCATGGGATATCTTTGCAGAATATTCCCCAAATTGGTTTGGGGGCATAGAATCCCTATGGGAGTTAAGGAGGAGTTACAAGGACTTTTTTAAACCTTAAATCAGTTATCTGGTTAGAACAATATGCTAAGATTCAGTCTCAGGCATGGGAAGTTAAGAGAAAAGACAGTCTGGAGGCATGCTACTTCCCTCCCTTATCTGGATATGATGGCTCATGGCTTCATAGCTAAAGAATTGTCAGTCTGCCTTTATCAGGTAGAGGTTTCCTAATCACTTCCTATGTGCATGCCTTCCATGAATGGTCATTGGTCATGTGTGCTCTTTATGTGTATATTGTCCTTCATTAGAGGTAAGATAACCTTTGGGAGAATGTATACCATGTCCATATGTGGGAAATCTTTTCTTGTCATTTTCCTCCCTATATTGCTTGATGAAATATCCTTTCTTGGAACTAATTTAACCTTTTACTGGCCAATAAACATGTCTTTGTAACATCTCTCTGTGTTGTTGTAGAGCATTTGTGGAACTCTGTTTTTGACCAAGTGTTGATCCACAAAATGCCTTGAAACTGGGGGAGCTTTCATGTGCCAGAGGGAGTCACCCAGGGGTTATGCCAAAAATGTACATTTTGGGGAATTATTATTATTATTATTATTATTTCTTAATAGTCACAAAACCTCAGAATCTCAGAAGAAGAAAACTCATAGGCCATCAAGAGAAATCCATACTTTAATAAGAATGTCCTCTGTCTCATACCTGACAAATGTTTATTTAGTCCTAAAGACCTTCAGTCAAGGAGAGGAGAAAAGGAAGAGCTAAATTCTTCCTAATGCAGCCCATTCCCTTTTGGGATGGCTTGAATTAGGACGTTTTCCTTACATTGATACTAAATATACCTTTTAAACTTTGATTTAGTGCTCCCAGTTTCCCCCTCTGAGAGCATGTTAAAAAAAAGTCCAGTTTGTTTTCCACATGGTAACCCTTTAAATACTTGAAGACAGTAGTATTCCCTCCGCAAGGTTTCTCTTCTCCTGGAATAATATCCCCAGTTCCCTCAACCATTGCCTATGTGGTATGATCTCCATGTCTTTCATAGTTATTGTTGCCTTCCTCATGATCCCCTTCAGTTTGTCAATGTGGTTATACCATCATAGGATCTTGGATCTATAGCTGGCAGGAATCTGAGGGGTCATCTAGTACAAATCCTTCATTTTACAATTGAGGAAACTGAGGTCTAGAGCAATTAAGTGATTTACTCAAGCTCACACGGATAGTAAACATGAGAAGTGGAATTTGACCAGAGGTACCCTGGCTCCAGAACGAGGACTCTTTCCATATCACATTCTATTAGTGGTTAACAAGCCATCATATATGGATAAGGAATCTGAATCTGGAGTCAGAAGACAAAGGATGGTGAAAGAGGTCCTAGTAAGCACTTCATAATAGCCAATATTTGCATAGTACTTTAAAGTCTAATCTGATCCTTACAACAATCCTGTGGGGACAGATAAGGAAACTAAGATTCAGTGAAATTATATTCAAGGTCATATAGCTGTTAAATTTCTGAGACAGGATTTGAACCCTGACTTCAAGTTTCTATTCACTATATATTCACTTCTATTCACTATACCATGGTGTTGATATCATTTAGTAGTTTGTCAGTCATGTCTGACTCTGTGATCCCATCTCAGGTTTTCTTGGTAAAGATACTTGAGTGGTTTGCCATTTCCTTCTCCAACTCATTTTATAGATGATCAAACTGAGGCAAGCAGGGTTAAATGACTTGCCCTGGGTCACTCAGCTAGTAAGTAGAGTAAACAAGGCTGGATTTGAACTTGGGAAGATGGATTTTCCTGATTTCAAGCCCAGTGTTCTATCCATTGCAGACCCACTTAGCTGCCCTCACTATACCATACCCCCTCCCATTTGCAACCTGTAAGATATTGGGCCATTCAATTCATCCATCTGGGCCTCAACTTCCTTATCTATAAAAGAGGACCTTATATTAAATGATCTATAAGGACCTTCCAGCTTTAAATCTTATAGTCTATGAATTTTTGATACCTTAGGTCACAGTCAGACTGGAGATCAGGACTCCAGAAAGTATGTAACTATAGCTAGGGATGGGGATTTTGCTCAAGGGTATTGAATTTAATGAGTGTTAAATGTTCCTTTGGGGCAGCTAGGTGGCAATGGACTTGGAATCAGGAAGACTCATTTTCATGAGTTCAAATGGCTGAACAACAACTTTTGACACTAGTTCTAATGCCCTTTCCATTATTGCACTGAACTTTCCTGCCTCTCTACTCTGTATTTATCTTGTTTATACTAATATGTATTTTTAATTTCTCTTATTAGAGGGTAAGCTCCTTGAGGGCAGGAACCATTTCTGCTTTTTTATTTGTATCCTCAGTGCTTTGGATAGTGCCTGGCGCATTTGTTGTTGTTCATTCATTTTCAGTTGTAGACAATTCTTTGTGACCCCATTTGGGGTTTTCTTGGCAGAGATACTGGAGTAGTTTGCCATTTTTTCTCCAGCTCATTTTACAGATGAGGTAACTAAGATAAACAGAGTTAATTGACTCACCCAGGGTCACACAGCTGGTAAGTGTCTAAGGCTGGATTGGAAGGAAGGAACTCATCAGGAAGATGAGTTTTCCTTACTCCTCAAATCTACTGCACAACCTAGATGAGCTATACCTGGCACGTTGTAAGTATTTAATAATTGCTTGTTGATTGTTTATTGAACTATTGAAAAGTATAACATCCAGGCTTAGAGATTTGTGAAAGTAGAACAATCCTCCCTTCTCTTATCCCCCATGGTCACCCATTCTGTATACTAGGTCCATATCGTCCCTCTTTCTCTGGTCTTTCCCCCACCTTCCTCTGCCTCTTGGTCACCTCAGACCATTGGATCCCACTCTCCTTTCTCCAGACAAGAACAGTTGTCCTCATTTGTTGCACCCTTGCAATGGCTTTGCATTCTGGATGAAATATTCTCCATAACATTTCTTTTTTGTTTTGTTTTGTTTTTGCTTTTTGGAGGGCAATTGGGGTTAAGTGACTTGCCCAAGGTCACATGGCTAGTAAGTGTGTTAAGTGTCTGAGGCCGGATTTGAACTCAGGTCCTCCTGACTCCAGGGCTGGTGCTCTGTTCACTGCTCCACCTAGCCACCCCCTTTTTTTTCTGTTTTGTTTTTGTTTTGTTTTTGCTTTCTGGAGGGCAATTGGGGTTAAGTGACTTGCCCAAGGTTCCATAACATTTCTGAATCACAAAAGAATTTGTCATAAATTGTACTCAAAAGAGATCTATAGCAGATATCCAAAAGATGAAATGATCACTGTAGCCTTTCACAAAACCAGAGGAGGGAATTCACCAAAGCTTGTCTTCTAATAGAGCGGCTCCATTGCTTTTAAAGTGTAACTCTAGGTGGAGAAAAATGTCTTTAAAGAAAAAGGAAGCTTTGGAAAAACAGGATTTGGGAGAGGCAGAATTCAGCTACCCATCAGATCATAGATCTAGCTAGGAAAATGGCCTTGCAAATATTTAATGATCCATGCATGACAGAGCCTCAGCTTTGTCTGTCATCTGAAAAATGGTAAATTATAGACTTCCTGGGTCTAGTGAAAACCAAATCCAGTGAAAATATGAATGATTTCCATTTATAAAATATGTTCTATTATTATACAGACTGTAGTTAGGAAATAGAAGAAAAAAGAAAAAAAATTAAGCATCATTCCTCTAAGGCATCCCTTAATAAATAAGTGATATTAGCTAGGTTTAAATAACTGACATCTATCTACCTGTGTGCTCTTGGGTAAATTACTTGACCTCTCTGATCCTACATTTCTTTTTTTCTTTGAGTGGGGAAGGTAGGGCAATTGGGGTTAAGTGACTTGCCCGAGGTCACATGGCTAGTTTTTTGTGTTAAGTTTCTGAGGCCGGATTTGAACTCAGGTCCTCCTAACTTCAGGGCTAGTGCTCTATTCACTGCAACACCTAGCTACCCCCCTACATTTCTTTATGAGTGAAATGGGAATCGAGGGAGGGGAAAGTAGATTACATAACTTTTCAAGTCTCTTCCAACCCTAGATCTATGAGCCTATGATCCTTTACCAATCTATCAAGGACTCATGATTTTGTCAGGATCTAGCTCCACCACAGGGTTATTGTCAGGAAAGTATTTTGCAAAGTTATGCATAGATATGTAATAACTCTTATGACATAAATATGTATATATACATAGATATGTATAAATAAATAATAGCTTTTATTATACCTGTCTAGGTACAGTCCTGGACCAAGGGTGACAGGTAGGCTTCGAGCTGAGTTGATTCAGCACTTTTGCAACAGATAGTGACAAAGCCACTAACACTAGAGTGATGCTGTGTTGCCATAATGGAGCTATAGGAATGATATGTATAAAGGGTACATAAAGGTTCAGTCATTCTTCAGTCATTTCTGACTTTTTGTGGCCCCATTTGGGGTTTTCTTGGCAGAGATACTGTAATGCTTTGCCACGTCCTTCTAGAGCTGATTTTACAGATGAGGAAACTGAGGCAAATAGGATTCAGTGACTTGCGTTGGGTCACACAGCTTGTTGGAGGCTAGATTTGAACTCAGGGAGATGAGTCTTCCTGACTCCAGGCCTGACGCTCTATGCACTATGGCGTCCCCTAGCTGCCATATTTAAAGTTATGATGGTTTATTTAAGGAGGAGGATATGGCTTCTTTACCAATAGTTATAGACTGGACACTACTATGGAGACTTTTAGTAGTTTCATTATCTTGAGAATCAGAAATAGGTTGAGTTTCTAGGATTCAGGAAGGTTGCGATTTTATTTTAGAGTATTTAGAAGACTTCTTTGACAGAGACAAATCACCATGAATCTCTTTTTGGGAACCTCAACTCCTGGGAAAAGCCTCCCAGGGGAACCATGGATATTGCCATATTTCTCCTTCCTTAGGCATCCTGCACTTGGTGACTGTGCTTAGTACCTTCCTTCTGACTAAGGTATCCATTTTCTGAATTAGGTGAGTCTGTGATGAGAAAGCCTTCTTGAGAGAGCCTGGTGTTGTATCTTTGATAAGTAATCAGTGTGAGACTTTCCCATCAACCTGTGAGGTAGCATGAAAACTATGGACATAATGAATGAAGGAAAACAATCTGAAATTAAATTGGAAAGGCAAGCAGTGCCAGGTTGAGGAGACCATTGGGGGTTGCCCTAATTCATAATATATATGGTGATATATTTTGTATATCAAACATTTTATTTACTTATTTGTTCTATTCCTTATCCTTTATTTTTAAGATATATATTTTATTTCCCTCCCCCAATTACATACTAAATTTTTTAACATTTTTTAAAATTTGAGCTCCAAATTCTTTCCATCTCTGCAAAGGTAAGTAATCAGATATAGGTTATACATTTGCTATTATGTAAAACATTTACATATTAGTAATTTTGTACAAGAAGACAATTTAAAAAAGAAAGAAAGAAAGTGAAAAATAGCATGCTTCAGTCTGTATTCAAACAATATCATTTCTTTCTCTGGAGGTAGATAGCATGCTTCATCATTATTAGTCCTTTGGAATTGTCTTGGGTCATTGTATTGCTGAGAATACCTTAGTCATTAATAGTTCTTCATTGTACAATATTGCTTTTACTGAGTACAATGTTCTCCTTGTTCTGCTCACTTCACTTTGCATCAGTTCATGTAAGTCTTTTCAGGTTTTTCTGAAAGCATCCTGCTTATTATTTATAAATATTTTTTGAACAAACAGGTCCTTTTCTCCTTCTTTTTAAGTTCTTGGGATATAGATCTAGCAGTGGTATTGCTAAATAAAAGGGCATAAACAGTTTTATAACCCTTCTTATCCTTTATTTTTTGAAATAAATGTTTTATGATTTCTTTTTACATTGAGACCACTTTGTATTCAAATCCCACTTTTGATACTACTTTTGTGATAACCTCCATAGACCTCTGTTTTCTTATCTATAAAATGAAGATTTTTAATAAAACGATCACTGAGGCTTCTTCCAGCTCTCCATATGATTCAACAATTGTACCTAGCCCCTCCCCCCTCCAATGAAATCAACCTTCATAATAAAAAAGTATCATTCTACCAACCATACCAAACCTATAGACCATGTCCACAATGCCTTATTCTGCTCCTATAATCTACAAACTTTCTGGTAAGAGGAGAAAGATATATTCATTGTCAATCCTTTGAACTCAAGATGAATCATTGCAATGACTTGTATTCTGAGGTCTTTCGATGTTCTATCATACATTTGAGATGTGAAGGAGAAGGATACAAATGTTTGAAGCAGGAATCTTTATGGATGATTCTCAAGGATGCCTGTGTGGTGGGGGTGATGGACTACACAACCTCTGAAGTCTCCTGCCATTCTTAGATCTTACAGTTCTCACACAAAGTACTTCTACCGTGCAGAGAAGAGTACATTTCTTGCATTTAGAAGGTCATGATGATTACATTTAGGGTTCTCAAATCACCCCCAAGGTTAAGGGAGTAGCATCTCAAACAGGAACATCAGAAACAGACCCAGGCTATACATGTGAGTTTGGAAAAATCATTTACCCTCTCTGGGTTTTAACTTCCTCACCTTCTGCCTTTGAGGTCTCTTCCAGCTTTAAATCTATGTGCCTATGGGCAGTTAGGTGGCAAGGTGGATAGTCAGGAACACTCATCTTCCTGAGTTCCTGACCTTAGACACTAGTGTGTGACCCTGGGCAAGTCACTTGACACTGTTTGCCTCAGTTTTCTCATCTGTAAAATGATCTGAAGAAGCAAATAGTAAACCACTCCAGTGTCTTTGCCAAGAAAACCCCCAATGGGAACATACAGAGTCACACATGATTGAAATGACCCAATGACAAAAATAATAAATTATCTCAGGAAGACTTTATTGTCAGACTCTTCCCTCATACCAGAAGACTGATCTTTCTCTCTTCTCCCAGTCACTGAGGACCAAGTATATAACCATGGCTTATTTGACACATAGAAAGGGAAATAGATCTTCCTTGGAAGACTTCCCAGGTATCACTATTGTGGGGGAAATACCTGGTGATATGATCATGTCCTGGAAGTTTCCCAGAGATCTCAACAATAACTATAAGCTTTCTAAGCATCTTAGGCAAGCCTGGGTCTGAATTGTATTATGATGACTAAACTGCTACAAAATGTCAGTCAGCCCATAACTATTGAGAGGGAGGTTGACTCTTACTCCTTCTTGATGGTGGAACAATACTGGTTAACTTGGTGCTGTCCCTTGCTGTAGTGCTGACTCACCCAGGATTGTCAACCGACCCTCCCCTTTAGCCAGTGTGCTGGTAGTAATAACAGGTAACATTTTCCACAGTACTCTCCTCATGGGTACCCTGTGAGATAGGCAATGTATCTATTAGTATTCCATTTTCCAGATGAGAAAACTGGACATCAGTGACTTCCCCAGGTTGCAGGGCTTGAACTAAGGTCTTGCAACTTCCAATTTAAGATTTTTTCTACTATACTAGACTCTCTGCCTCTGATAAGCAATTGCTATCTCTTACACTCCTAAAGAAGAATATACTTTAAAAGGTCCCCCCTCCTTATTTTGCTTTTAAGGCTCATCAGGTACATCAGTTTTTCAGAGCAAGAGATATTGATGGGAGGTCCTATAGTTCTTTTGGTGAAGTTAAAAGGTTTTCTGAAATGTTTCCTTGGTGCTCGCTATGCTTTTAAGCCATTCTAGCCTTTACTTGGGTCATACTTCAATTATTCCAAATAGAAGGGGTCTACATTTGATTGCATGAGTTATTTAATGAGACAAATACATGTATAGATGGAAGGAGAAGAGTAAAAATAATCATTCTTGTTGGTTCAATTTTCATTGAAACATGGACTTCAGGCAAAAATGATACTCCACCCTTCTGGAGCACTGTCCAGTTCCCGGAATATTTTTGTGTCATTACCGTCTTTGATTCTCACAGGCATCCTGAAAGGTAGATAGGATGATTCCATTTGACTTGCCTATGATCGGGTGGGGGGGGGGATATCTAGTTTTTTTTAAACTGCCTTTGCTTGGATGCTGGCTAGGTCTATGGTCCCCGATAACTACGTGACTCGGAAACAGAAAATTTCTTGTAACTTCAGTTAAATTCCTAAAAGTGAGCATTTATTACATGACTAATATGGATATGTTTTGCATGACTGCACATGTATCATCTTTATCAAATTGCTTGCCTTTTCAATGATGAGGAGGGGAGAGAGGGTGAGAGAGAACTTGGAACTCAAAATTGTAAAAAATGAAGGTTAAAAATTGGTTTTCATGTAATTGGGAAAAAATAAAATAGTAAAATTCAATAAAAACCTCAAAGCAAAATAAACATTACTAATCAACCAGAGGAGAAAAGAAAGTAAGCCTGTGTTCCAAAACTTATTACTGGCATTCCTTCCTTTAATAACAGGAACAACAACAACACTAACGATACCAACCACACCTCCATAGGGGCTGTGTGGGAAGCTAAAGAGGAGGGATCCCTGCCTCACTCTCAAGATTCTGCTGTATTATCATACTCATGAAAGTAAGGACAAGAACAAAGCAGAATGTGGGTTTTATTGTACTTGCTCTGTCTTTGTTATACTCATCCATCAACAATAAAAGTACAAATTCTTTTTGTGCTGTTCTGACCCACCCCAGAGATTGCCTTCTAAGTGCAAAAGTAAAATTCACTGAAAGAAAAAGTTGGGGTAACAAAATAAGGGCTCAAAAGTAGAACTTTTACATTTTCTTTTTTCTATAATATTTTTCCCTAATTACATGTAAAATAATTTTTAATTTTCATTTTTAAAATTTTGAGTTCAGAATTCTCTCTGTCCCTCCTTCACCTCCCCCCCCTTATTGAGAAGGCAAGCAATTTGATATAGAACTATGCATGTGCAGTCATGCAAAACATATTTTCATATTAGTCATATTGTGAAGGAAAACACAGACAAAAAAAACTCTAAGAAAAATAAAGTAAAAAATGTATGCTTTGATTTGCATTCAGACTATCAGTTCTTTCTCTACAGATGGATAGCATTTCATAACTTTCTTCTAAAAGCAAACTTTTGTTCTTAAATATTTCAGGGACTATAGATTTAGAGTTGAGAAGGACCTTAGCCTTTATTTAGCTCAATCCCTTCATCTTATGTATGAAAGAAATAGACCAAGAGAGTTTAAATGACTTGCCCACTATCACACAGAGAGCAAGCAACAGAATTAGGTACGATTTGAATCAAAGTCTTCTGGCTCCAAAGTCAATGAATACTCTTTTTCGTGGATCATGTTGAAGCCTTACTTAGTCAGGCATTTCAATAAACTTTTCCTAGAAGTGTTGTTGTTGTTGTTTGGTCATGTCTGATTCTTTTCTTGGTAGAGATATTGGAGTAGTTTGCCATTTACTTCTCCATTTTACAGATGAAGAAACTGAGGCAAACAGAATTAAATGACTTACCCAGCATCACACAGCTAGTAAGTGTCTGAGGTCAGATTTGAACTCAGGAAGATGTCTTCCTGACTCTAGACCCAGCACTCTATCCACTGTACCAACTAACTACCCAAGAATTCTTAGAATATTCTACAATTCTGGAGGTTTTGAATTGAAAAGATTTATGGGTCCACCTCATTCAGTCACCTTCACTTTATAGATGAGTAAACTGAAACCCATAGAGTTGTAACTAGGGCAGGGTAACCAGGACTTTTCCCCATGACACCAAGTTTACCAAAATAGGATCAACAAAATTCAGCACCCAGTTGGAAAGAATAGTTTGTTTAAAAAGGAAGCTGCCAGGTGGCAGGTTGGAGGTGGTGCTCCTTTCTCTCCCTCCCTCCCTCTCTCCCCCTCAACCTCCTCCCCTCCCCCCTTTCCCATGTCTTACACCCTTCTAGAATGTCAGTCTCTGCTATATTGATATCTTGGGGACTTTGTCTCCCCAGCATGGGGTGCCTTCTGCCCCCAAATATGGTTTGCATTATTTGTCCTATGTACAAAAATTTCTAGTTACAGCTTTGGAAGTCCAGAGAAATTAAATGACTTAAAGTCATATAACTAATGGCAAACCCAGGACTATAACCCACGTCACTTGCCTCCTAATCCAATGTTATTTCTCCCATTTATATCATTGTTACCATTGTAGAAAAGCAATTTGGAATGAAGGATGACTATTGTGAACACTCTATAGTCAAAGGACCTAGGTTTAAATCTTCCCTTTGACCTTCATTACCTCTTCAACTTTGGGTTGCAATGCAACCTCTCTAGGCTTAATTCCCCCATGTGTGAAATGAAAGAATTGCTCTCAGTTCAGAATGCTAAGATCTTTTCCAGCTCAAGATCTCAGATCCCATGAACTTTTGTATTTCCTCTTGACTTTGTAATTGCACACAGTTCATCCACACACTATCCCTGAGAGGTAGTTAACTATTTTTATCCCTGTTTCATAAGGGAATAGTCACAGAGGGTAAAAACAATGTTCACAGGAAGTCAAGGAACGCAGCTTGGAAGGGACACTGTGATTCCAGATGACTGGTCATGTGGCTAAATCCACAGGGTCTCTCCTTTCTTTATCTTCAGGGTCTGTAGCTGGGACTGAAGAGACTCCCCAGAAAGATCAGATGAGTCAGTCCATGAATCAAGCCATAGGCCCTTTATTTGGTGCATTTTAAGGAAGGTCTCAAACTGAAAGAGAGGTCACATTGCTTAACATTCGATGCCCAAGGGAGCATGGGATGCAGTGACTGCATAGGAAGGGTACTTAGCTTTTTCATCTTTGTCCATTTGTGAGCATAAGGTAAATACTGAGAACTGTTTTGATGTATTTCTTTTTTTTATTAATGATTTGGAGTATCTCGTATATGGTTGTTGATATATTGTAATTTGTTTAAGGACTCTTTGTTCATGTAATTTGACCACTCATCTGTTGAGGTTATCTACATTTGTATTAGTTCCTATATATCTGAGGTATAACTTAGTTCCTTATCAGAGAAATTAGATGCAAAGATTTCTCTCCACTTGCTTCATTCTATCCTTATCCTACTGTGTTAATTTTGTACATGCAAAAGTTTTTCAATTCCATGTAATTTAAATAATCTCATTAATCTTATGTTGCATCCTTTATTCTGTATTTGTTAAGAAATCACCTAGCCTTGGCAGGGAGCCTCAGTTTTCCTATGTGAAAAACAAGAGAGTTGGACTTTGTGTCTAAGCTTCTTTGCTACTCTAGAGCATGATTCTACGATTTCATAAATCCTTTCAACTGGACCCCTGGCTGGCCCCTTCATCCAGGGAAGCCTCTCTACCTCTTCACAATGGGGTGGGGCTCATTACTTTCAAAGAGGGATAGAGAGGAACAGGGAAGGAATTCATTTAGGGAAGTCTGGGAGTTTCTCCAATGATGGTTCTCAGGTCTCATCATGACAATGGAATCTACAGTGTTCTGAGGCTTCTAGATCTGAGTATGAGGACAGTTTGTTCCACTGAAGGAGGTATGTATATGTGGGGGGAGTTGGGGACAGCTCCAGATTCAGAACAGCTCAGGTGGTTTACAGGAAAAGAAAGGATCCTTGCTAGGCTTTCTATATGTGAGGTTATGGTTAAGAGGCACCAGACATGGAGGAAGTTGGAAGTTTCACTTTTAAGGTTACCTTCCCTTCACTCTGTACTTATTTTGAATGTTCTGATTTATATATAGGATCACAACATCAGAGATGACCAGAAGGGACCTTAAAAGTTATTGAGTGTAACTCCCTCACTTTATGTTCCAAACAGGGGAAAGAACTTGCCTAAGGTCACATAGCTAGAATCTGAGACAGGATTTTAATCCAAGCCGTCTAACTCCAGAACCAGCATGCTTTTTTGCTGTACCAAACTCTACTGTTATTTCTTCTGTTAGAATAGAAGCTCTTTGAAGACAGGGACTGTTTTGACTTTTTTTTTTTTGTATGGCCAAAACCTGGAACATGGTAAGTATCTTAATAAATGCTTGTTAATTTATTCTGGAGAGAAGTTTTTTGACATAGAAGATCCAAATATGGGGAGATTTCAGAAAAGGCTCAGAGCAGGAAGAAGTGCTACCAGTCAGGAGTAAGCAGTCTGTTGGACAGGAAAAAAAAAGACTAGTACAGAAAAAAAGAACAGATTTCCCCCCTGGATTATAGCCACCTTTAATGATCTCTCCACTGACTTACAACGCCCAGGGAACCCATTTCCCCCCAAAATTCCATTTGTGTTGCTAAGAAGGAAGAGAACAGACCTCTTCAAGAAGACACAATTCAAATAGTCCTAACTGGTATAAACAAATGGAGGGACCAAATACTTTCCATCTAAGAAAATTTCTTCAAAGTGTTTATAATGACTTGACAGATAAAGCATTTGGGAAACATTTGCAAAATGTTTTGAAATCATTTGGCTGTCTTAATGTCTTAAAAGGAAACTCATTTTGTTTTTAGTAAGTGAAATCTTTGCTTTGCTTTGCCAACATTGCTTTTTCCTACTGAAACTCAGAGGTTTGGAAAATCCTCTAATATCTATTCCAATCTGAACCTGAATGAATAAAAAACCTAACAAGTGTTGTATAGCCTTTGATTGGAGATCTTCAGTGAGGAGGAATCAGGGGCATGCTGGAGTCAGCATGAACTGGCTTAGAACTGATTGTTAAATTTTATACCACAGAAATCAACAAACTCTACAATCAGGGCTGAATTTAGGGTTTTGTTGATTGTCTAGAATTTTAAAAGTTTTGGTAATGCAGAAACTTACAAGTAGATTCATTTTTTTTTCTCTCCAGAGACATGATCTTTAACATTTACCATAACACTCCTGGGGCAACTCACTATCTCTCAAGGCAACCTTCTCACTTTGGGGCAGCTTTTCTTAGGTTGAGCTTAGTTCTGGCTCTTACGTGAATGAATGAAAATGCTTAATGACTTAGAGGAATTTCACCAGTCTGTAAGGAAATATATTTAGTACCTGTATGGCCATGCACAGGTCACTTAATCTCTCTGAGTCTCAGTTTCCTTCTCTGTAAAATGAGGGTAGTTGGGATAGGTGATTGCTAAGGTGACTTTCTGTAATTCATCTGTATCTTTTCTGGCCGTGTCTCCCTGGGTCCTATGCAGAACTCTGAAGGGCCCCCTCTAGGTATTTTTGTTTTTTTATTTTTAAAAAAGGATTCTATGAGTGCCAGTACAGTTTTCAGGCATCCATCTGTTGTCCTTTGATTTTGTTAGATGATGAGTCTTCCTCCTTCCCCCCTGACTTATCTTTTGTGCTATTTCTTGACTCTAAGTCTTTTATAATTTATCTATGATTTCTCTCTCCATTTCCCTTTGGACAACCTGCGATTTGGATTCTTTGGAGTTTTGTGGTGTTCAGTGAGTCACAGCCATATGGCATTCTAGACGCTTCCATAGTTATGCAGAGATTGTGGACCAGCTCATCTGTGGTTCACTTTGTCCTTGGTTCCTGAGGGGAAGGTAGCTAGGTGGTGAAGTGGATAGAGCATTGGAGCTAGTCATGAAGAGCTGAGTTATCAGCTGTGTGACCCTGGTCAAGTCACTTAACCTCTGTCTGCCTCAGTTTCCTCAACTGTAAAATGGAGATAATAATAGCCCCTACCTCCCAGGGTTGTTGTGAGGATAAAATTAGATAAAATACATAAAACACTTTGCAAGCCTTAAAGCATTATATAAATCCCCATTATTATTAATAAGAGGGAAGTGCCAGCTTCCCTGGCCTCATCTATGAAGGCCTATGGCATTTCGTCAATATGGGTGAGTACCACTACCACACAGCCACATCACAAAGATGCATTTTGGGGTCAAAAGAGCAGGTAGGAATCATTGAAAGGGCTTTATTATTTCCTAGATGCTATCTGATCTGCTTCATGCCATGTAGAAAGGGGACTTAGGTTTGAATCCTAGCTGTAATTGACTATGTGGGTTTGGGCAAGTCATTAAACTTGGGCAATCATTTAATAGAAGTATTGACATAAAGAAAGTTTGCATTCTTTCAGCTATAATTAAGTATCTTTTTATTCTGTGTGGCCAATGGTGAATTTGTTGTATAGCCAATAGTCGATGGAAACCTTAATTGGCAGATAGGACAACCGAGTAACAGGGTCCTGAATTTTATGATAGAGGACCTGAGTTTAAATCCTACCTATGATTGAATGACCATCTCTGACACTGACACTGTGCCCTTAGGGAAGTCCTCTCCTTTCCCTATCTATAAAATTGTACTTTGGACTAAATGGCTTCTGGTTCTAAATCTAAGATCCTGGCTTATAACTTTGGAAAAATCACTTTACCTTTCTGGCCCTCAGTTTCCCAATTTGTAAAATAGGGACTAGGTTACTTCTGAAGTCTCTTCTATCTCGGAATCCTATGGAACAAGTATCAAACAGCCCAGGAAAAGCAACAGGAATGTCAGAATCATCTTTCTAAGAGAATTAAACTGAACTCAGGGATACTGCTGGGGAGGATAACATCAGGGGAGGGAGCAGGTCAGGGCCAGGTCACTGAGGAGTTCACCAAAATCGTAGTTGCAATGGAGAAGAAATGCATCACCTGTCAGTCTTCTATTTTAGCTTTTTTCCCCTCACTAGGCATTGAGTTCAGTTGTTTCTACCTGCAGGAATACAAGTACTATCATCATTCTCTAAAGTTTGGGATAAAGCCCTATTGGTCTCACCCTAATTATGACTCAGTCCCATGTGCCTGAAGGATCAGAGAGAAGGAAAAAGAGAGTTCAAAGTTTTCAAATGCTGATTTAAGGTAGAGCAAACACGTTCTCGTGGTGGCAGTGGGGAGTTATCATTAATGAGTAGTGGGTAACCAACTGAGTGTATAATGAAGCAGACCAGGTCACCCCTATACTCAAAGGCTTTTAATAGAAAAAGAGTGCAAGGAGTACTGAGAGTCTCAATTTGAATTTATTTGAAAGGGTCTGAATTTTTACTAGTTGAAAGGACAACTTTGAGCCTCAAAGAATTATGCTATCTCAGAGCTGGGGTGGGGGACTCAGAGACTAATTACTCCCATTTATTAACTTGAATAAGAATCACCTGTACAAGTGACCTGAGAATCAGGAATCTAGGGAGGCAGCAGGTAGCACAGCATCCTTCTTATTACATGCTGACTTTAGGATTAGGAAGACCTGAGTCCAAATCCTGACCCTCTGATGCGTACTTGCTATATGACCCTACGTGAGTCACTTATTTTTTTCAGCTTCAGTACCCCTCTGTAAAATAATGTGGTTGGAATTCGTAGCCACTAAGGTTTCTTCTATCTAGTACAATGACTTGAAGAACTCCCATGTAGGGGAATCCTTTGCCTCCCAAAGTAGGACATTCCATTTTGACATAGCTTGAATTGTTAAGAAATCTATTCTGGATTCAAACATCAAACCTAAAATTTACTCTTCAAAATTTCTATGTGTTTGCACCAAGTTTTTTTTTTCCTGTGGGACCAAGTAGAACAGATATGATCTTCATGATAGCTTTTTCCATGTTCTTGTTGCTTGGTTATTTCAGTCACATTTGGCCCTTTGTGCCCCCATTTGGGGTTTTCTCAGCAAAGATCCTGGAGTAGTTTGACGTTTCCTTCTCTAGTTCATTTGATAGATGAGGAAACTTGAGGCAAACAAGGTTAAGTGACTTGCTCAAGGTCACACAGCTTGGAAGTGTCTGAGACCAGGCTCCAGACTCTAGGCCCAGCACTCTATCTACTATGCCATCTAGCTGCCCTGACTTTTCCCATGACAACCTGTCAAATGCCTGAAGACATGTATCATGTCTTCCCTCAGCTTCTTTTCTCTAAATGAAACATCCCCTAGTCTATTCAACTACTCATTATAAAACAGGGAGTTGAGACCCCTCATAACATGACTGCTTTACTGAGTGGTCTCCAACTTATCAGTATTTTTTTTTAAATATGATAGGAAGAAATGAATGTTTCCTTTTAGATGTGATGTGACCAAGACAGAATATAGTAAGATACCAGCTCTGTAGTGCTGGATACCATCTTTCCTAATGGACTCTTAAATTGTCTTTATGTTCTCAGGCTCCCATGTCACACTTTAGATCATAAATATCTCTAGGTATTTTTTCATATTCCTGCTGTTGGTCTAAGGATGAACAAATATATTCTTATGAGTGATAGCAGCAGAAAGTTATTGGTGAATGAGAGGAGGATGAGAATGAGTGTTTGTAATGATAATGGGATAATAAGGTCTTTCCCAACCATTAATAGGCCTCAACTGGAGCCCATTGGAGGAGGGACTTGCCTAAGGAGGGAAGTTTGCTTGTAGGAAGGCTTTCATACCTTTTGCTAATTTCTAGTTAGACACTGAGTCAAGAGGGTTGTGATGCCCTCTGGCTGTAAGAAGTATGGGGGCTCACTTATGAGAAGGATCTTAAGATTTCCTGGTGGAGATTCTGAGTGGCCATATGTTCAGAGCTCCCTGACTGCTTAGATACAAAGACTTTTTCTATCGAGGGATGTATGTAAATTGTATAGCATTGTTGCTTTGATTCAAGCCTTCAGAATCTGTCTGTTGGTCTTTATTTCTCTGCTTGTATTTTCTTTTATTCTTTTTTTTTTATTAAACAAATGCTTTATTAACTTCTGGTTTACATCATTCATTTCCACCAGATTATGAGTTACATTTTCCCCCCATTTTTCCCTACCCACCACCCCAGAATAGCAATCCCACTAGATATCCCCTCATCCAATCTGCTCTCTCCCATATCTTCTCCCATACCCCCTTCGACTTTGCCATTAGGGCAAGGTGAATCTCTGAGCCCCACTGCCTGGACATCTTATGAAACATTTAATTTTTAAAACTTCGATTTTCAGATCCATTCCCTTTCTCCCCTGTCACCCACTCCCTCTGAGAAGATAAGCAATTCAGTATGTGTTGTACATGTATATCTATGCAAAACATTACCATAGTAGATATATTGTAAAAGACTGCTTATATTTCCCTCCCACCTGTCTCACCTCCCACCTGGTCCATTTCCTACTTTGATCCTGTCCCTCTTTGATAGTGGGTACTTCCAACCTCCCCTCCCCCCAGAATGCCCTCCCCTCCATCATCCCCCTCTCATCCCCCTTTCCCCTACTCAGGAGAGTGAGTGAGGGTAAGATATTCCATTTAGTATGTATGTGATTCTCTCCTTGAGCCAACTTAAATGAGAATATGCTTTTGCCTTTTTGCCTTCCTGTTCTTCCCCTCCCCTGCAACTACTTCCCCTTGCCTCTTCTACATGAGATAGTTTGCCCTACCCTGTCTCTTTCCACCTCCTCTTGCCACTTTCCTCTCTCACCTCTTGACTTCACCCCTTAAGAATCATCCCTTCCTTGGGGCGGCTAGGTGGAGCAGCGAGCAGAGAGCCAGCCCCGGAGTCAGAAGGACCTGAGCTCGGATCTGGCCCCAGACACCCAACACACAAACAAAAACCCAGCCACGTGAACCTGGGCAAGTCACCCAACCCCAATTGCCCTCCAAAAAAAAAAATAATAATCATCCCTTCCCATCAAATTCAACCTGTGCCCTCTATCCATGTATACCTGTGAACATATACCATGTACCCTTCTTCAATTATTTTCATAATGAGAAAGGTTTCATCAAACACAGTTATTGTTTTTTCCATGTAGGACTGTAAATAGTCCAACTTTGATAAGTTCCTTTTGATTTCTTTTCCTTGATTGCCTTCTCAAGCATCTCTTGCTTCTTGTGTCTGAATGTCAAATTTTCTATTCAACTCTGGTTTTTCATCAAGAATGCTTGAAAGTCCTCTATTCCACTGAATGACCATATTTTCCCCTGAAACAAGATACTCAGTTTTGCTGGGTAGGTGACCCTTAGGTTCATTCCCAGCTCTTTTGCCCTCTGGAATATCATATTCCATGCCCTTCTATCCCTCAATGTAGAAGCTTCCAGGTCCTGTGCTATTCTGATTGTGTTTCCACAATATTGAAATTGTTTCTTCCTGGCTGCTTGTAGTATTTTCTCCTTGATCTGGGGATTCTGGAACCTAGCTATAATATTCCTGGGAGTTTTCTTTTTGGGATCTTTTTCAGGAGGTGATCAGTGGATTCTTTCAGCCTCTATTTTGCCCTCTGGATCTAAAACATCAGGGTAATTTTCCTTGAGAATTTCTTGAAGGGTGATTTCTAGGTTCTTTCTTTGATCATGGCTTTCAGGTAGTCCAATAATTTTTAAATTATCTCTCCTGGATCTATTTTCCAGGTCAGTGGTTTTTCCCATGAGATATTTTACATTGCCTTCTATTCTTTCAATTGCTTGGATCTGTTTAACAGCATCTTGATTTCTCATAAAGTCACTAGCTTCCATTTGCTCCAGTCTAATTCTGAAGGAATGATTCTCCTCAATGAGCTTTTGAGATTCTTTTTCCAACTGGCAAATTTGGCTTTTTAAGGCATTATTTTCCTCATTGCCTTTCTGAGCCTCTTTTGCCATTTGAGTTAGTCTATTTTTTAAGGTGTTATTTTCCTCAGTCAGGCTGTTGACTGTCATTTCATATTTTTCTTGCATCTTTTTCATTTCTCTTCCCAAATTTTCCCCCACTTCTCTTATCTGCTTCTTAAGGTCCTCTATGACCTGTAGCCAGCTTGTATTTTCATTTGGGGCTTTTGGTGCAGGAGTTCTGACCTCACAGTCCTCCTCCATGCTTTGAGCGTCTTTGCCCCTAAAATAGGAGTCCAATGTTGAACTTTTCTGTTTATTTTGTTTCATTTGCCTAGGCATATTGCCACTTAATTATTTGATTTTTGGGCTTGTTGCCACAGTAGGACTCTACCACCAGACAGAGGAGCTTCCACCCAAACGTGGGGTCTTCACAACTTCTGCCCGTTGGGTGGCCTCTGTAAAGCCTCCACCCACTCTGGCAAGTTGGATACCCACCCCAAACTTCCCCCCCAGACCACAGTCCAGATCCAGGCAGTTTAAAGCAAAAGCGATTAACCCCCAGACTGATTGCTGGATCTTCCTACAGTTTGCAGACCAGGAGCTAGAGCCACTACTGGTGCTGCAAAATGGCTTCTGTGCAGCTGTTTCTTCAGCAGCTTTTTGCCCCCAGGGGAGGAAGCCATGTGTTCCCCAAATACTGGTCCCAAAGTCATAAGGCACTAACCTCTCACTTTGTCCTAGGCATATCTGTGCTGATAATTCTGGAATCACCACAATTGCTGGTGTTCTGGCTGAAGGCCCGGCCGCCCTGGGGCTAAAACCACGGACCTGGTCTAGGTTCTGCGGGCTGCGCTGTCAGTTCCCAGTGTGCTGTGCTGCCTGCTCTCAGAGCGCTGTGCTGGCTGCTCCCTGCAGGGCTGCTGGGCTGTCCTCAGCAGGAGGTTAGCTTCTCTGTGCCGTTCTGTGGGTGCTGTGGCTCCAGAAGTTGTTCGGAGCTCCTTTTCACATTGTTTGAAATTTGTGTGGGGCAGAGCACATTGGAAATGCTGTTTCTACTCCGCCATCTTGGCTCCGCTAGATCTGCTTGTATTTTCTCTGAAGTTCAGGGCGTTGACTTTTTCCCTGAACTAGTGAATGTAATTAAAAGATTGTTGACTCCTTAAGCAGCTACCTTTCCTAGTAAAGCATATCTAAGAACCTGTGCTAGCAGACATTATGGGGATGCCAGTGTGGTTGCCACTACAGTGCTGGGCCCATAGAACAGAATTACTTCTGGATTTAGAGTCAGAGAATCTGGATTCAAATCTCAGCTCTTCTACTTATTACCTACTTTAATGTGGGCAAGTCATGTCTCTCTGGGCCTTAGTTTCCTCATCTGTCAAAAGACCTCTTCCAAATCTATGATCCCATCATCTCTATATTCCCTTCCAGTTGTAACTGTCTGCAATTCTATGAACAGTAAGAAATGTGTATCAGTTTGGTTGAAGGGAGGAGAGAAAGCCACTCTGGGTTTAAATATAGAGGAGTATGGGATTTCAATTCCAAGGACTGTAGGCTTTGCCAAAATGGCTCCCAGGGGGACCCAGAATAGAATCAGTGGCACAGAGTGATTGCATTATAAGTCCTGGGCAGGGATATCTCAATCCCTGCCTTCTCTGCTACTGGCATCATTTGTCCCCAAGCATTTCTTGCTCCATTGGGTTGCAAAAGGTATAGATGTGAAAATGATTTGTACTTGAGAATAGTGTAGAGTTGGAAGCTTACCTAATGTGGATAAAACCTAACTGATTGTTTCCACTGCAAGAGACCACTCATTTAAATTCCACAAACATTTCTTAAGCACCTAAGAGTTGGAAGATGATGTTCCAGACACATGGTTCCCAGGGTATATCTTTAGCTTATGTTTTCAGATCAGAGACAATGGTTTCCTATATACTTCTTACTAAGATTAAGAAATTCAATATATTTGACTGTTGCCAAAGTGATAAAAAAAAAAGCAAAGCAAAAAGTTACAGTTTACAAGGAACAAACAGAACATGTTCTGTTATTCTATTATCTATTATTCTATCTAAATTCTATTGTCTATAAATGGTGCAAGATTGTCCTTGGTAAATAATGGCAAATAAGGAAGCTCAGAGATTCAGCACCAGGAACACCATTAGTGTTCATTGTTCAACCCTAGAATCCTTAGTGTTCAATACTACTCATTGTATAAAGGAGGAAACTAAGGAGTGGAGAGGGATGTGACTTAGGTAATAAATGGCAGAGCTGGAATTTGAATAGGAATTTTGACTCCAAACTGACCCATTTTTCCCACGCTGCTTCTCAAGATCTACAAATTTTTTTCCTTGGGAATCCTATACCCACATTTTTAGTTGTATCTCAGTAAATAATAGGGACTGTGGGCAAGTCACTTAACCTTTTCATGCCTCAGTTTCATCATCTGTAAAACAAGAGGTTGGACCTCTAAAGTACCTTACAATGTTAAATCTATGAACTAAGTGCAGTAATTACCTAAGTCTCAGAAAGGCTAAGTGATTTACCCAGGGTCCCACAGCCAATTATTGTTGGAGGTGGGCTTTGGTTTTAGGTATTCCTGACTCCATGTCCGGAACTCTATCCAACCACAAACCTATGCTGTTTTCTATTAATATAATAATGTATTATATAACAATAATCCATAAAAACATGCTTTGCTGCTGTTGCTGTTGTTCAATAACATCTGACTCTTTATAATCCCATGGATCATGGTATGCCAGGTCCTTCTATTCCCCACTGTCTCCCCAAATCTGTCCAAGCTCATGTTTATTGCTTCCATGACACCATCTATCCATCTGTGTTCATATCTCTCCATCCTCTGCTGTCCCCTTCTCCTTTTGCCTTCAATTTTTCCCAACTCAAGGTCCTTTCCAATGAGTTCTGTCTTCCCATTCTGTGGCCAATGTATTTAAGCTTCAGCTTCAATATTTAACCTTCCAGTGAAGAGTCTGAATTAATTTCTTTAAGTATTGACTGATTTGATCTCCCTGCTATCCAAGGGATTCTAAAATATCTTCTCCAGCACCACAATTTGAAAGTGTTGATTCTGCAGTATTCAGTTTTCCTTAATTTTGGTCCTAAAAATTATTTTTATTTGTTTTTCCCCGTGGGGATAAGGAATATTATATGTTGATATATATGTATAACATCATTATAACTATATATGTATTGCTATATATAAAAAGACTATAATGCATGTTGTTATATAACATACATATGCTATATATTCATATTATACATATGCATGTGTTGTTATATTATATGTTGCTATGTGCATTATGCATATGGAGTCAGGAAGACCTGAGTTCAAAGTCAGCTTCAGACACTTATTAACTATGTGACCCTGGGCAAGTCACTTAACTTCTGACTCAGTTTCCTCAAATGTAAAATGAAGATAAAAGCAGCACCCACCTCCCAGGGCTGTCATGGATCAGATGATAAGATATTTGTAGTGCTTAGGGTAGCACCTGACACATAGATGGTACTGTGTAATGTTGTTGTTGTACATCACAGATAATCAAGCCATAGCTTCCTAAATTAAATGAAACAAGGAAACGAAGCCCAAAGATTTAAATTGCTTTTTTCCAATTTGCCCAATTCATAACACTGGCTGACTTGGAAAACTTGGTCCCCACCAGGTTCCACAATATGACACTGTTGCTTCTGTCAAGCAGCATATCGCATCGAGAGGGCTGAACTGGGGTCACAGGACTAGGGTCTGTGGGAATCAGCTCTACTGACTGGGTGACTTGAGGGACCTCCCTCCCCTTCTCTCCTCAGCTTCTTTACCCATAAATCTAAGGGGTTGGTCTAAATGACCTCTAATCTTCCCTCCAACTTCCATTTGTATTGTCCCATGAACAAAGCTCCATCCTCTTGCTTGGGGACTGGTACTTTCAAAGTGTCAGCAATGTGACAAGGCACATGCAAGCATCTCTCCTTATTCTAGTCCATCTTCCATTCACAATCACATTGATTTTCCTAAACTGAAGGTCTGGCCACATCTTTTTTTTTTTTTGCTTTTTGGAGGGCAATTGGGGTTAAGTAACTTGCCCAAGGTCACGTGGCTAGGTTTTTTTTGTTTGTTTGTTTGTTTGTGTATGATAAGTGTCTGAGGCCAGATCCGAACTCAGGTCCTTCTGACTCCAGGGCCAGCACTTTATTCACTGCGCCACCTAGCGGCCCCATCTGGCCACATCTTGAGGCCTCATCAAAGCGTACTGAACCCCTAGTAGCAGGAAAACCATGCCAATTAGGAGATAGAAGATGGGACCAAATTCCAGATTTATCAATTATTAGCTATGTGACCTCAGGCAAGTTTTTACCCCCATGTGCCTCAGTTTCCTCTTTACTTAAAAAAAAACAAAACAAGGAAGTCTGACTAGATGACCTCTGCAGTCCTTTCCAGCTCTAAATCTATGACTTTGTGAAAAGACCTTAGAGGTCATCTTCTCCACTTTCCCTCATTGTTACTGCAACAATAGAAAATAGAACCAAGGAAAAAGCAGCCTGTTAGACCCAGCCTTGGCATTGCTAGGACCAGCCAGTCAGGACCTCCTTGGATATCTAAAGTAAAAAAACCTTTATAGTCTTATTATTTAGAGCTAGAAGGGGCTGGTAAGGCCTGTAAGCCCAATGCCCTTATCTACAGGAGGAAATGAAGGCCTGGAGGGGTCACATAGTTAATAAATGTCTGAGCTGGGATTTGAACTGTACATCCATCATTCTTTCTGTATGCCCCCTCCTGGAAACAGTTACAAAATAGGGATTGTGTTTTAAAAGCACTTCTGCTTTCCTGCTGAAGATATTAGAAAGGTAACTTAGCCCTCCGATCACAATGTTCTACTGCTCACAGGCCTTCCCTAGCTCTTCTTTTCCTAAGGGATCATTTTCAGATGCCTTAACTTGACATTCAAGGCTTTCCATTTCTGATCATAAACTATTCTTCCTTCTTCCAGGGTCCATTTCAAATTCTGCCACTTTCATGAAGTTTTTATGTGGCATCTGTATATCCTCCCCCAATCTGGTATTTAATTATATTCTAAACGGGTGAGAAAAGAAAATTAGGAGAATGTTAGGATACAGTTTTGCCTCTGACACTTGCTAGCAATGGAACTCTCTACAGTTATTTCACCCCCCTAAGCCTCAGTTTTCTTATTTGTAAAATGGACGTAATCCATACAATATCTACCTTATGTGGTTTTTTTTTGTGAGATGTGTAAGAGATGAGGTATAGAGAATGCTGTTCTTGAAATACCAACTCTGAATTTTTTCTTTAAAATTTTTTAAATTTATACCTTTTCTTTTTATGTTGCATTAATTTTCAAATAGATTCCTGGCCTTCATCCACTAGTGAGCCAATCCCTTGTAATAAAAATTGAAAAAGAAAGACAAAAATAAAAAACAAAAACCAACCCAGTTTAGTAAAAAAAAAAAAAACCAACAGACCTATTGACTGTGTCTGGCAACGTGTGCAATATTCTACATCTAACATCTCTCACCTCCTCAATGAAGGGAGGGAATTGTGTTTTCTCAGCTCTCCACTGGGGCCAGGCTTTGGCACTCTAATTACACAGTTCTCACTTCTGTCTAATTGGTCTTTCTGCTTGTAGGGTAGTCATTGTATACATGGTTTTCTTATTTCTGATTACTTCTTTTCCTTCCATTAAAAAAGAAACCTGAACTTAATAAAAAGAAATGAAGAGAAATCCTTACCTAATTATAGTAGAGTAGAAAGAGAGGGCAGTATAGGAAACTGTGAATATTATGTATAGCTTACTTAAAACACACACATACAGGTGTGTATGTATGTGTGGATGTGTGTGTTTCAATCTGTAGCTTTCAGAATTGTTCTGCCTTAGATTCTCCTCTGTGCATTTCAAAAAACTCTCTTTTCTTTGTTGTTCTTTTTAATTTTTGGTAATACTTTCTCTGGCTCCCCACTTTTCTGTCCTCCCCCTGCATTGAGGAAAAAAGAATAAGCTCAGTTGTTTTCACATTAGCCATGATGTCTCATTCAGCACCTTGAACCCATTTCCTCTCTATTAGAAGATACTTCTAAGCTTCATCTATAACCAAGCTTTATCATTGGTCTTCTAGATTCCTGGCCAGAGTCTGGCCAATGTTTGTCTTTACAATACTGTTGTCATAATATACATTGTTCTCCTGGTTCTGCTCACTTCCCTCTGCCTCAGTTCGTGTAAGTCTTCCCAGGTTTCTCTAAAACTATCCCCCTTGGGGCAGCTAGGTGGTGTGGTGAATAGAGCCCTGGCCCTGGAGTCAGGAGGACCTGAGTTCAAATGCAGCCTGAGACACTTAACACAAAAACTAGCCGTGTGACCTTGGGCAAGTCACTTAACCCCAATTACCCTCCAAAAAGCAAAAACAAAACAAAACAAAATAAAAACACCAACAGAAACAAAAACTATCCTCTTGTCATTTCTTATGAAGCAAAAATATCCCATTGCAATCATATACCACACTTTGCTTAGCCATTCCTCAACTGATAGATACCACCATAGCTTCTTCTTTGCTATAACAAAGAGAGGTGCTATGAATATTTTTGTATGCACAGGTCCTTTTCCTCTTTCTTTGCTCTCTTTGGTGGTACAGACCTAGTGGTGGTAATATCAGCTATGGATGAATTCAGCTGGGTGGCTCAGTGGATAGAGTGCTGGGTCTGGAGTAAAAAAGACCCAAGTTAAAATCCTTCCTCAGACACTTCAATGCTGCATGACCTTAGGCAAGTCACTTACCCTCTGTTTGCCTTGGTTTCCTCAACTGTAAAATGAGGATAATAAGCAACATCTAACTCCTGGGAGTGTTGTAAGAACCAATGAGATGATGTTTGTAAAGTATTTAGCTCAGTGCTGATACATAGCGGGTACTTAGTAAATGATTCCTCCCTTCCTTCCTTCCTTCCCTCCCTCCTTCCCTCCCTTCCTGCTTTCCTTCCCTCCCTTCCTTCCTTCTTTTCTTCCTTCCTTCTTCCCTTCCTCCCTCTTCCCTTCCTTCCTTCCTCCCTCCCTCCCTTCCTTCCTTCTTTCCTTCCCTCACTCCCTCCTTCCTTCCTTCCTCCCTTCCTTTCTTCCTTCTTTTCTTCCTTCTTTCTTTCTTTCCTTCCTTCCCTTCCTTCTTTCCTTCCTTCCTTCTTTCCTCTCTTCCTTCCCTCTTTCCTTCCTTTCTTCCCTCCTTCCTTCTACCCTCCCTCCTTTCCCCCCCTCCTTCCTTCCTTCCTTCCTTCCTTCCTTCCTTCCTTCCTTCCTTCCTTCCTTCCTTCCCTCCCTCCTTCCTTCCTTCTTTTCTCCTCTCTTTCCCTTCCTTCTTCCTTCCTTGGACAATAAGAAACATGATATTATTGGACACTTGATCATCTTGCCTCATGGTGATAACAATGAAAGTGAGCAAAAAGAGCACCTTTAAGATAATTACAGCAGATGTGCTAACATCTGTGGCAGAAGATGAAGAATTACAGAAATCTGATGAAAGATTTGATGTGATCAATAAGACAATTAATAGCTTAATGTTTGCTACATCAGTACCAATGTCAATGTAATGGAAAGATTAGGGAAAATGTGGTTCAGGATCAAGAAATAAAGGCTATTTTTTGTGTGAAGTTCAAGATGAAGAAGGATTCCCCAGAGGTGAACATAGGTGGTGCCATGGACAGTGTAGGACTTATGGTCAGGAAGGCTTGAGTTTGAATCCTGCCTCAGATACTTACCAGCTGTGTGACTCTAGGTCAGACCCTCAACCTTTGTGAACCCCAGTTTCCTCATCTTCGAAACTGAGATAAGAAAAACCCCTCACTCACGGAGATAGGAAGATTGATCAAAAGAGATCGTGTATGTAAAGTGCTTTGTAAATTTTCAAATGCAATATGTATATGTGTGTGTGTGTGTGTGTGTGTGTGTGTGTATACACATACCATATTAGGTGGTTTTGCTTACTTGTTTTGCTTTGTTTCAGGAAAGGGTAGAGAGTGGAAATTTTTTCCAGAAATGACTATGATGTAGACAAAAATCATCAATTAAATATATTATTCTAAAAAGAAGAAAGAAAAGGGCTTAATTTAAAAATCACCCCCTTTAGAATCTTCTCTGTCCAGATTTCCAGCAAAGAAGGCCAAGTTTATTTTCTTTGGCTAATGATTAATCACCCACTCCTTACCTTCCTTTTTTTTTCTCTACTCATTTTTCAAGCAATTTAATCCTGACCCTTGATTTGTAGTGGTTGGTTAGCCATGGCAACAGGACCATTAGTTAGGTCAACAGCCACTGAAATTAGAGACATTGTTTGCCAACCACAGTGCTAGCCATGCTGGGGTGAATAGGTGGGGTGGGTATGCATTCACCAGCCCATCTGATGTAGAGGAGGAACCTATTGGCTTGGACTCAGGAGTGGTGACTACAAAAGTTTCCCGGAGATGTTGTTAAATAAATAAAGTAATGTATTTTTCTAGTGAATTTGCAAAGAAGACATTGAAGGGAGAGATAAATACCCATTTAAGTTCATCTGAAATGTTTTATGGAAAAAAATTAATTCTGGGTGATATTAAATCATACAGGTAATTGGCTTGTTGTATAGAGTGTTGGGCTTAGAGTCAGGAACAGGGTTCAAAAATTAATTGATGATATTTTATAGCCCAGTGACCCAGGGTCAATCACTTTAACTCCAAGCCCTGGGCAATTCTCTAGGTCTTATCTACAAAGTCATAGATGAATCTTTTTTTTGTTTGTTTTTGTTTTTGTTTTTGTTTTTTTTGCTTTTTGGAGGGCAATTGGGGTTCAGTAACTTGCCCAAGGTCACACGGCTAGGTTTTTGTTTGTGTTAAGTGTCTGAGGTCGGATCCTTCTGACTCCAGGGCCGACACTCTACTCACTGTGCCACCTAGCCACCCTGTCATAGATGAATCTTGACCTGCATTAGGAGAGGGAGTTATTGCCCTAGGAAATTGACAGGTTGAGTAAATCATGGACCCTTTATATATTTGTCATATTTAATTCTAGAAAAAGGCAGACATTTTTCAGAAAAATCATGAATTTGAGAATATTGGAAGGGGAGGTAGTGTGCTATGGTTGGAGGGCATGGTCCTGAAATCAGAAGACCATAGTTTGAATCCAGCTTCTGATGTGTATTACCTGTCTGACCTCAGGGTTAGCCTCTCTGGGCCTGCTTTTCCTCATCTGTAAAATTAGGAGGTTGGACTCGACCTCTGAGGTTCCTTCTAGATCTGTGATCCTACAATTTTTCTTTTATGCTTCTGAATTTCCTTCCATTCCCTGGTATAGAGAACCAACCCCTTTATTGTTTATCAAAATTCTCCATTTACATTTGAATTTGTAGAACAGCAGTCTCCTGAAACATCCATCAAAACCAAGCCCCAATCACATGCTAAACCTTTGTGTTATGTAATTCTAGAAACTAATAAATGGGAAATGCTTATAGTCTGTATTATTTTGCAAGTTGGGTAAATGCATGTTTTAACTTTAGAATTTTATATGGCATCTCAGGTGTTTCTATGTATGTGTATATGCCTGCTAGTATCAAGGGGGCTTCAGTTAAATAGCTCAGGACTCCAGTAATTACATGTAAAGCTAATAACCTTTCATTTTTCATCTGCCCTCTTGTGAAATTCAGAGCTGGAGTGAGCACCTTGACATACAGAAAAAAGCTTTACAGAATGTATCTGGGGCAAGAATCATGTAAGGTGACCTCACATCAGTGCTTTATGATTGATCCATTTGGTGACGGGGCAGGGGAGAGAACCTCTGGATACCACTTCACAGGGGAGAGTTAGAGACCTGGGATGCTATAGCCCTCATGGGCAGAGACAGGATTCTCAAATACTACCCACAAGCTGTAATGATTTAGGAGTATTTGCCCTCATTCAGCATACCCAGTAATCACCACAGCTCAGCCCCAAGGCATAGGATTCCAGAGCTCCCTGGGAAATCACTGAAGATTTTTGAGCAGAGAATGATGGGGCAATTGTGGGAGGCAGAGCAGTGACTCAAGAATCAGGGAACCAGGCTTCAAATCCTGGCTCTACGTCTGATCAACTGGGGTGACCTTGGGAAAAATCACTTCATTTTTGAGCTTGCTTCCTTTTTTGTAAAGTGGGAGTACTAATAATACTCCTACTATGAGATTAATTTTGTTGTTCAGTCCTTTTTAAAAGTTGGGTCTGACCCTTTGTGACACCATTTGGGGTTTTCTTGGCTGAGATACTGGAGTGATTTGCCATTTCCTTCTCCAGCTTATTTTAGAGATGAGGAAACTGAGGCAAACAGGGTCAAATGACTTGTCCAGGGTCACACAGCTAATAAGTGTTGTGTGAGATGAAAAATCCCATTTAAAATTTAATAAAAACACAGACATTTCTCAGGATAAAAACAGGAAATTTTATTCTCTTCCCCCAGGAGAAAAGGGCGGTCCTGCCCATGACTGACCAAGGAGAGGAGGCATGCAATGTGGGGTGAAGAAGGTTTTTTTAAAAATTTATTTGTTTATTTTTAGTTTACAAGATTCAATTCCATAGTTCCTTGAGTTTCAAATTTCCCTTCTCTCCCTCCCCCCACCCCCCATAACAGCATATAGTCCAATATAGGATCTGCAAATGCTTTCATGTTAGACATTAGTCAAGTTACAAAGGCCGTAACTAGATGGGTACTAGATGGTACTAGATGAGATGAAAAATGGTAAAGAGGAAATAAAACCAAACAATGAAAAGAAAAAGATCAATTAGTTTGCTTCCATCCGGATTCAAGCTCAGTTCTTTCTAGTTATATCTTTGGATGTCGTATTTCTCTCCTTCATGAGTTTTTCGAGATTGACTTATATCACTGCATTGCTGAGAAGAGTCCAGTCTGTCATAGTTGGTCATCACACATATGTTGTATCTGTGATTGTATACAAATTTCTCCTGATTCTACTCTTCTCACTCAGCATCAGTTTAAGCCTCTCCAGGTAAATATGAAAACTGTCTCCTCCTCATTTCTTATAGCACAATAATATTTCATTACATTCACATACCACAACTTGTTTAGCCATTCCCCAATTGATGGATACCCCTTTAATTTCCAATTCTTTACAACCATGAAAAGAGCTGCTATAAATATTTTTGTACATTTGGGTCTTCCTCCCACTTCTATGATCTCTTTGGGATATAACCCTAGAAGTGGTATTGTTGGGCCAAAGGGTATGAAATTATTTATAGCCCTTTGGGCATAATTCCAGATTGCTCTCCAGAATGGTTGGATCAGTTTACAATTCCACCACCAATGCGTTAGTGTTCCAGTTTGCCCACATCCTCTCCAGCATTTGTCATTTTCCGCGAACAGGGTTTTTAAATCCTAATACAGCATGATCATATTTCCCCCATTGTCCCTTACTCCCATGGGGGGGGGGTGTGTGTGAGCTCAGGCTGTCCCTGACTCCCACTGGCCGGGAAGAGGGGCCCACATAGGTGGGAAAGCAGACAAAGGACTGAAGCTAGGTGGGGTCGAAAGATTCCTAAAAGGAGTCTTGACTGACAGCAGAAATGAAGTGGGGGGGGGGAGGGTGAAGTTGATAGTCAAGACTGACACCAATTTATAAGACACATTCTGAGAAGTTTTCGAGTTTTCACTCCCCAGACAGTGTGTCTGAAGTCAGATTTGAATTCAGGAAGATGAGTCCTGACTTTAGGACCAGTACTCTATACACTATGGCACCACCTAGCTGTCCCTGAAACAAATAGTAAGGATGAAATGAGAGGAAGTGAGTATCTAAATATTAGCTATGTCTTATATCCTTAAAAGGATTGGATTAATGTCTGAGCAGTCAAAACAGAAGAGAAAGGATGTGAGTGAAATGGGCATGGAAGCCTTATCAGGATGTTAATATAGTTTGTATAACATCACCAGCAACAACAGAAGCAAGCAGAAGAAACATTAGGCTGCTAAGCCCAGCTGCTCAGTGGTCAGAGAGCTGAGCCTGGAGTCAGGAGGACCTGAGTACAAATCTGGCCTCAGACACTCACTAGCTGAGTGACCCTAGGCAAGTCACTTAACCCTGCTTGCTTCAGTTTCCTCATCTGTAAAATGAGCTGGAGAAGGAAATAGCAAACCACTTCAGTATCTCTGCCAAGAAAACTGCAGATGGGGTCATAGAGAGTAGAACACGACTAAAAATGACTAAACAACAAGAACAATAGAAGAAATGTTAAGCTTTTAAAATTGAATGATAAGAACAAAAATTCTATAAGCTATAGGAATGGAAATTAACTTTCATTCAAATGTTGGAAGATTTCATTACCTTCAACTGAGCTAGGAGGCCACGAATAAAGCTACTGCTGTCTTTGATAGAATCGTCCTTCAGGGCCAGGGAAACACCTGTACAATAACACAGGGAAACACTGTGTGATTGTTATATTCACCCCATGCTACCTTCTGCTCCATTACTAGCTTTTTTCTTTGTTTTTCAATGTCTTCTTTTTGATCTGCTTTTATTTGGAAAACAGTCACATCTGGTCTGGTTTGAAGAAGGAAGAGAGGAGCTGGGTGGGGTATTTTAATGCCAGCCTTCTTTCTTCTGCTCCATACCCTGGACAGTCCAGCTACATTGGCTTCATTGTAGTTCTTCAGCCTCGACAGCTCCATCCCCCACCATGCTTCCGAAATGACTCTTCCGCATGATGACAAAGTTCTGCCTCCACCTTCTGGTTTTCCTGGAGCTCAAATAGGACCTTCCCTAAGAATCCTTTCCCTTCTGTCCCTAATCCCCCATCCCCACTGTCAGTACTAAGATCTTCTTCCCCTTGAGATTCCTTACATCTTCTTGGTACCTAGAGATTTCCATGTTGTCTCCCTCATTTGAATATATGTTCTTTGAGGACAAGGATTGCTTTTGCCTTTTTTGTATCTTCAGTGTTTAGCATAGTGCCTGGTATACAATAGGTTGTTGTTTAGACATTTTCAGTTATGTCTGACTTTATGGTCTCATTTGGGGTTTTCTTGGCAGAGATACTGGAGTAGTTTGCCATTTCCTTCTCTGGCTCATTTTGCAGATGAGGAAACTGAGGCAAACAGAGGTTAAGTGCCTTGCCCAGGGTTACAAAGCTAGTAAATGTCTGAGGCCAGATTTGAACTCAGGTCTTCCTGACTCCATGCCCAGTGATCTATCTACTGCATACCTAGCTGCCTATACTTTTTAAGAAAAAAAAATTTAGTTCCACATTCTCTCCTTCCCTTCCCTCCTCTCCCACCCATTGAGAGGGTAAAAAATCTGATACTCATTACCATATGCAGTCATGCAAAACATATTTCTTTATCAGCCAGGCTATGAATTAAAAAAAAAGAAAGAGAAACAAAGAAAGGACAAAAATAATATGCTTCCATCTGTACCCAGAGTCCTTCAGTTCTCTATCTGGAGGTGGTCTTCCAAGTTCCATCTCTCTAATCATTATACCACCCTGCCTCTTTGCAACACTCTGCAATGTCCAATAAAAACTAATTTTTATCTCTAAGTAAAATTTGTGTGTGGCAGAACCTCTAGTTCTCCACTTCTCTAGAGGACTGATGATGTAGACTGTAACCATCTTGAGGGCTAGATTGGTTCCTGACTTTGAATCTCTTGTACTTAGCACAAGGGAAATGTTTGTTGATTAGCTCATGTATTATAGTGATCTGTCCTTGTGCCATTTCTACCAGACTGTAAGCTATTTGAAGTCAGGGGATCTATCTTATCTAAACTTGGAAACTCATAAGTATGCTCTCTGTCCACTATAAGGGATTAATAAGTTTTTGCTGAATCAAAAAAGCAAATAAATAAAGCTTGAAATCTTAGGAAGAAAATAAAAGGTGTCATTGATTTATAGCAGCTCTCAACCTTTCTGAAGCTCAGAGTTTTCATATTATACATTAGCAGAGGCAAGCGTCCAAGTCAGACAGCAGCCAATGTGGAAAAGAGGTTTCTTATGCTTGGTGGAGGTCTAATGGGATGAAAGTTACCTCTTCTGCTTTCAGTCTTGGATTTGGATTGGGAGATCCCTGGATTTTGATCTGAGCCCCCAGAATTGAAGGGAAAAAGGAAGAGGGAGAGGAAATGTTAGCCATTGTCAAGGACAGACATGCTTTTTAAAAGTGGGAAACAGGAAGTTATCCTTGGGTTATTGGTTTATGTATGTCACCGTGTTTTTAACTAATAGCAAGCCCCAGTGTGCAACTCTCAATGAGGGGGTGACATATGTATCCCAAGGTATTGGGGAGTGGAAAAGGTGCTTGTTCACATCTGTTCTCCTCACACACCATACAACATACAGACACAAAGGATACACACCCCATATACATTCACCATATACCTACAATAAGCAAACACATTACAGATATCCCATACACACAGACCACATAACTCACAAATAATGTAACACAATTTATGCACACACAGATTATACACACAATACACACTAATTATTTACCTACTCCTAAATCTATACGCAGAGAATATGTGTACATCACCCACAACATACATGTTGCATACACACAGAAACTATGTATACATGATACAAATACACAATCTAAAAGTGTTGGACTCAAAGTCAGAAGTTCCAAGTTTGAATGACGGCATCAGCTCTGGTGAATCATTTACCCTTCATAAGCCTCACTTATTTCATGAACAAATCGGACTAGATGAATTCTCAGCTCTCTTCCAGACTGAAATCTATGATCCTCTGACCCTTCTACGTGAATGTCACAAAGACAAGATATTCACAGTCTGTATACTGAGGTCAAACCCACAAAATGCACCCCCCATGGAATCTATACATGTGAACACATGTGCTATATATCCACTAGCATACAGACATGACAAAGATACAAACAGAGACATAAGCACACAAGCTCACAAACCACAATGCTATCACTAACACGCGCATGCTATACATGGGCACCATGTATCTACCACTCTATAAGACAACTATGCTATGGTAATAACACTTTAAAATTTGCAAAGTGCTATACAAATATTTTCTCATTTGATTCCTCCAACCACCCTGGGAGGTGAGTGCTATTATCATCCCTGTTTTACAGTTGAGGGAGCTGAGGCAGATAGAGGTTAAGTGACTTGCCCAAAGTCACATAGCTAGTAAGTGTCTGAGGCTGGATTTGAACTCCTGCTCCCAGACTCTACCTAACACAGAAGTCCTGTACACATAATGCATCCCTATTACCACATCCGCAGACTTACACATGTACCCACATAGACACAATGTACATGCATTAGACACAAGAATCACACATGCTACCACGCCTATTTCCTTGCACACACTCTAGGCACACAGACACACAGTACAGTCAACACATGTCTATAAACTTGCATATTTTACACATATCCAGTATATACGGAGACATAATGCACCCATAATAGATATGACCTATACACTCTCCTGCTCCCACTCACATATACACACGTCCCCACCCACTCTAGACACGCGCAGAAACCACGCATATCCACGAGGTGGGCCGCATTGCTCCCTCGCTTTAGTATCCCAAGTCACCCCTGGGTCTCCATTCCCCCCCTCCCCAAGCGGGGGCCGCCCCCTCCATCTTCAAACTCTCGGCCCTTCTCCGCCAAAACCAATCAGCGGCCTCGGAGCCTCGGATTGGCTGGCGCCGTTCCCCGGGCGACGGGGCGCGGCCCGGGCTTCCCTGCTTCCCTGCTTCCCTGACCATCTGTCTGAGCCGAGCCAGAGCCGGAGCGGGAGGGGAGTCCTGGGTCCAGGGTGGGAGGCGGCTGCGGCAGCGGCAACGGCGGCGTCCCCCTCCATCCTCTCCCTCCCTCCAGTCTATCCCGGCCCCTCCTCCCCCTCCGCCGCGGCCAGACACCGCCCCGCCAGACGCGTCCTGGTCTAGATCCTGGTCCGGGTCCCAGAGCTAGCGGAGCCGGAGCCGGAGCCGGAGCCGGCGCGGGAGCCCGAGCGGGAGCCATGGGCTGCGGGAACTCCACAGCCACGAGCGCCAACTCGGCCCGAGGTGAGGCGGGAGGAGGAGGGACCCTTAGCTGCATTCTCACCCTCCCTCCCATCCGACAGGCAGGGAAACTGAGGCCCAGGGACCGGGAGGACTGGGAGGGAACGCAGCATCCAAGGTCACCCAGCCCCCCTCCCCGCCCCCCCTCCCCCGGGCAGGACCAGAGCGGGGATTCAAACTAAAACCAGAGTAATCAGGTTCTGTCCTGTACTAGCCGTGTGACCTTGGGCAAGTCACTTCCCTGCCCCTGGGTCTCAGTTTCCTCCTGTGTAAAATGAAGCGGTGATACTGGATGGACATCGAGGTCTTTTCAGGCTTTAAAGCTCTAACCTTTCGGTCACTCAGTTTTCTCATCTGTAAAAGAAGGGGGTTAGACTAGTCTCTGAGGTCCCTTTTACCCTTAGAGCTGTGACCTCTTCATGCCTCACTTTTCTCATCTGTCCAGCTCTAGATCTAGGACCCTCTGATTTGTTGATTCCAAGTCTAAAGATTTATTCTTATTCAATGCACCATTTTTGTTTTGTTAGGGATGAAAAGAAAATTGTAAAGAGGGTTACAGAGGTACCCATCCCCTTTCCTTTAATTTTTGGAGGGGCAGCACTGTTTCTGGAAAGAGACAAAATTGCATTTTAGGGGCACTGGGTTCATGGCCTCGGGTGGGAGGTGGTTTGCTGACAATGAAATTATGGATTGGGAGGCAGAGGCATTGGGTTTGAGACTAAGCTCTGTGCCTGAGCTATATCCTCTGCTTGGGTGATCCTGGACAAGTTACTTCTCCTGGTAAGGTCTGGTTTGATGGTTTTAGAGTGGGAAGAAGGTTTTAGAAAATACAACACTTTGCATATAGTAGCCACATAATAAATGTTTATTTGAATTTCAGGTTATTCCCTAGTATTCCTCTCATTTTCCACAAGGGGAAACTGAGGCCCATAGAGAACAAGTGATTTGCATAGGTTCATCCAGGAAGCAAAATAAGAAGACAATCGGGGCACCTGATTCCAGCCTCTTTCACGATGCTCTGGGCCTCAAGTTTCCCCATCTGGAAAACAAGGGGATAGAATCAGTTACCGCTAGCTTTACTTCCAACTGGAAATCTGTGATATATGACCATTCAGGGGTGGGAAGAGGAAGGCTTGGTGTCTGAGATTAAAGATTGAGAGTTTCCCTCTAATTTGAAAATCCTACTGGAGAGAGCAGTTCCTTCTTCATCCCCCTTCCCATTGTTCCTCATTCCCCCCCAACATACACACTCTTGCAGAAACCTGTGTTTTTTACCCAAGAGCAGAACATTACCTGCCTTGAAACCAACACTGGAAAAGTACAGCCGGGGAACCCAGGATGATTTTGGCAGGTGAAGGGTGGGTAGGATTAGGAGAAAGCAGAGGACAAAAAAATTACTTGTCAGCACTCCTGCTTCCTGAGAAGATTATTCTCTTACAGTAATGGGGTGAGAAGTGTTGATAGTTGGGAGATCAGACTTTATGGAAAAGGTAATTAACTAAGTAAGGAAAATTCATGGGATTCTGATTAAGAAATAAGATTTGAAATATCAGGGTTTTATTGGGATATAAACAATGTGTTAATAGAGCTTTTAAAAAATTAACAGGGACTTGCTGTTAATATTTTTTATTTAAAACATCTCACTAACAATTCGCTTTTAAACACTTGTTTTGGTTGGCAGAAGTCTTCCACAGTCTTGAGGGCCAGCCAACTCATGTGTCAAGTGACCTCTCCTCAGTTCTATCCCTCCTACTTTCTGTAACTAGCCTCTTAAGATTTCTGATAGGCAAGGTCTGCTTTGGGTAGTATCTACCTATATGACCTATTTAATTTCCTCTTTTGATGACTGTTTTTATTTCATTTCATTCAGATATGTCAAATGCTATATTATAACCTGTCCAAAATATGCAAATAGCTGCCTGCCCCTGGAGCGTTCCACTGGTAGCCAGTTGAGAGCTCTGCCAATGATTTTGTGACCTTGGGCAAGTCACTTATTTTAATTCACTCTAAAGAGTTCAAGATACAGTGAAAAACTCTGATCCTTATTTTTTAGGGTCTTTAATAGGATGAACTCAGACATTTTACCAGTTAATTGGAAAAAAATATTCCTTGTTGATATAAATGATTACATATCTTGGTTCTAACTTGATAAGAAAGAAGGATTTTGGGTCCTTTTTGGTCAGGATCCAGAATCTATAGGAAATACTAGTTTTAGAGAAATAGTTGAACCTAGATTTTAATATGTATAAATTGCTATAATAGCATCACAGTTATCATCTTTATCTGCTCATTGATAAGAATCTTAATTCTATCTCAGTGCCTGTTAAATTTCCAGCCTCGTGTCTTTCAGGAAGCCATTGGGGAGTGGTTATCCTAGGGTTATATAACAGTTTGAATGATTAACTCAGAGGATGGTGCTAATGAGACCCCATTTGATCTCTAAAGGGGCCTGTTAGCTATATGAAAAACAATGTATTCGAGGGCCTCAGACTACACCCCTGCTGCTGGCTGGCTTTCTCACACTTGAGTGCCCTTGGCCACCAGGGGAACGGGGTGGAAAGGTATGGATGACTCAGTACAAACTCATCTTACTATACTTAACTTTAAGAAAACCAAAAATTTTAAAAACATTCACAAAGGTGATTATTTGCATTATAAAAAGATAAGCTATTAGTTCCCATAAAAATAGATCCAAAGCAATATATTTAAGTGATTGTTTTTAGACGATTAATTAGTAGACTGACTTGGAGGACAAAAAACCTCCCTTCCATTATGGTTTTATTGCTGGGAATGACATAGAAGATAATGGGTCAGTCAGCTTTGCTTTTCCATTTGACTTGCAGCTGAAACCTTTATATTTCATTTCTCCCTCTCAGAAGATGAGCTCCTTGAGAGCACAAACTTTTTTTTCACTTTTCTCTTTGTATCTCCAGGATTTAGCATAGTGCTTCACACATAATAAGTCCTTAAGAAATGGTCATTCGTTGGGATAGAGAGAGAATACATTTATAGATGTGTGGTAGGAGCCACTTTGAGTATCAGTCAAAAATGATGATGTTATTTGTGAATTTCTAAACTGAAGGGAAACTAATTTGAGTTATAGAAATGTGGTTTGCAGAACTTTAAAAAACCTATCCTCTAGGAGGTGAAGGGAAGCACATTTTTGTTAGGATAAGGATCCAGAGTATCAGTCTTGTTGGTGAGTGGGGCATCATCAGCTTCTGTTGTTGTTAGTGAAGGACGACACACATAAAAGCACATTCTTTCCTCCCCTCATTTCGATCTGCCAGAAATGACTTTCTGTCCAAAGAACAAGCTAGGGAGTCTGCTCTGTGTAACGTGAAGGAAAAACACAACGAGCGGAGAGTTTGCACCACCTCTTTGATGGATCTGCCCTTGTATCAGAGAAGTCACTTCCCAAACATTTCCCTGCTTGGGAATCCAGCTGGCTGACTGGCTTCGGGGTTTGTTCATCGATGCTTTGATGTCATCCTTGGCTGGTGGTAAGGAATTTGTTTCCAGAAAGGAAATGGGCCACAATGAGAAAAATAAGATGAAAAAAAAAAGTACAACATAGAAATGTGGATGTTCTTCTTGCTTGAGAGTTTTATCATGAATACCAAGGATTAGCTAAGCGTTTATATGCTGTGATTTTGAGGCCGCAAAAGTACATGAAGCAAATTAAATAATTGATCTTATTCAATAGGCAGAGCACTCGGACTGGAGTCAGAAATAACTGAGTTCAGATTCTACCTCCGGCACTTAATAGCTGTGTGATCCTGGGTAAGTCACTTAACTACTGTCTGCCTCAGTTCCCTCGATTATAAAATGGCAGTAATAATAGCAGGTGATAAGAGCCCCTCCCTCCCAGGGTTGTTGTACAGAGGAAGTAATATTGCACAGTACCTGGCACACAGTGGGTTTACTTCCTTCCCCCTTTGCCCTCTGAATTAAAAAAAAAAAACCTTTAAAAGTCTTAAACCGCCCTAAAAATCAGATGGTTTGAGATTCATAGTTATATGTCTAGAAAAGTGTTTTAGATAGATAGATGGATGGATGGATGGATGGATGGATGGATGGATGGATGGATAGATGGACGGATGGATAGATGGATGGATGAATAGATGGATGGATGGATGGATGGATGGATGGATGGATGAATGGATGGATGGATGGATAGATGGATGGATGGACAGCTGGATGGATGGATAAATGGATGGATGGGTGGATGGATGGATGGATGGATGGATGGATGGATAGATGGATGTATAGATGGATGGATAGATGGATGGATGGACAGATGTTCTAGAAATCTCTGCACTTAATTTTCAAATACTTCCACGTACATGAGCAACCATCATTATGGTCATCACCAAACCCAACATTTATTTAGCGCTCTATGGATTGCAAAATACTTTAAATATATTAGCTCTTTCAATCCTTACAACAACTGTAGGAGGTAGGTACTACTATTATCCCCATTTTACAGAGGAAGAAACTAAGGCAGAGAGTGATTAGGCGTCATTCACTGCATCACAGGCCATTGCCAGTAGTCTGGACTTTTGTCTTGCCACCGGACAGATGACTGTGGAGGAGAGAGTGAGGCTGACAATTGTTCCAAGCTCTGCCTCACATCAATCCAATTCACACGCAAATCAAGACATTGCTCATTGTGATGTCAATGGTTCTCTTTGAGAACTAAGTACAGACAACAGCTGGTAAGTTCTGAGTTAGGATTTGAGCTCAGCTTTCCAGTCTCCAAGTTTCATGTTCTATCCACTGTGCCACCTGGCTTCCATAAAGATTCTTCTACATTAACTTTAGAAGCAGGTATCTTTTTTTTTCTTTTTGGAGGGCAATTGGGGTTAAGTGACTTGCCCAAGGTCACATGGCTAATTTTGAACTCAGGTCCTCCTGACTCCAGGGCAGGTGCTCTATTCACTGTGCCACCTAGCCACCTCCAGGTATCTTCTTTTTTCAAAAAAAATAAGTTTTATCTTTAAGTTACATTTTTTAATTTTTAGAAACATCTCTTTTCAAAGAAAGCATACAAAATTTTTTTAATGTTTCCCAAATGTAGGTCAGTCAGAAATCTTCCTTCCAAGTCCTAGACATGACTTGACCAAAGTAATCATGGATATTTTTTCATTCTCTCCCTTTCTCCTCTCAGCCCATGTCATTTTTTTTAGTCAATTGAGGGATATTTGTTTTTTCCTTATGGTCCTATTCCACTTTTGAAATGAAGAATAAATAACATTTATGCCATGTTGATCCTGGACACTATACACCCTACAGAAATGAAGATACCAATACTGTACTCAATAGAAAAGAGTCAAGACATCAAAGTGACTTGAACAAGTCATAAACTAGATAAACACTGCTTATGTAATTAAAAGTTCACCATATATTCACCATAGTTGGTCAAGATGAAGTTGTCCCTAAAAAGTATATCTATGAGTTTGTTATTACTTTACACTCATTTATTGAATATTTATGTACCGGGCACTATATTAGAAAGTGTTTGGGAACAGACAAGGGAAAGAAATAGAAATATCTGAAATTAGAACAGTGATGGATTTGGAGTTAAAAAATCTGAATTGATCTTAGCAATCACTGGTCCATCTGGCTTACTTCAGGTGAAGTTCTCTAGGCCCCAACTCCTGGAAAATGAAGGGGTTGGTCTATTTAATCTCTTAGGGTTCTTCCAGTTCTAAAATCCCAAAATTCAATTCCCTGTCTAGAGGAGTCAATAGTTTAGTTAGGGAGACTAAAATCAAAGCGAGAAAGTGGTATATTAACCAAAGCAAAATAGCTCAGTATACATTGAATATGGAGGAAGGAAGGAAGCATTTATTATATACCTACTATGTGGCAGGCACTGTGCTAAATGTTTTACAAATATTATCTCATTTGATCCTCTCAGCAACCCTGGGATGTAGGTACTATTATGATCTCCAATTTACAGTTGAGAAAACTGAGGCAGACAGAGGTTGAGAGACTTGTCCAGGGTTACAAAGCTGGTTAAGTGTCTGAAGCTGTTTTTTGAACTCAAGAAGTTAAGAAGCTCAAAGCTCAAGTAACTAGGATTGGGCATCTCCATGCTTTAGAAGCCTTTCTTCTCTATCTTCAATGCTATCACCTAGCTATGTGTAAGCACCGAAGGGACCTCATTTATTGTAGTGACCAGGACAGTATGAATTAGGGAAGTTTTCCCAAAGGAGCTGAGTTTTCAACCTAGGTAGAATTGAGGGCCACTATAGTCACATGCATTAAGATAAAACAACTAAAACACTGTTTCGTAATGCTTTAGAATATTAGCACTTTCTGGAATTAGAAAATAGCTTTCCCCTAACTTAGAAAAATGCATTGTGAAGGCTTGGTATCTTTATGGAATGCATTTTCTTTTTAGTGACTTTTGAAAATGCAGTTAATTAGCTTGACCTTTCCTTTGCTTTGTCTATAAAATTGTCTTGGTTAAAGAATCAATTTAAAAGTCATTACATCTGAGAGAGGAATTACACCTGCTCTCTCTCTCTCTCTCTCTCTCTCTCTCTCTCTCTCTCTCTCTCTCTCTCCCTCTCTCCCTCTCTCCCTCTCTCCCCCCCCCCCCCATGGCAACTGGCTATTAAATAAAGGCAATTTAGCTCCTTATTTTATTCTATTTAATCCTTGGCTGAGCGGACAGATGAGCAACCCTACATCTTGGGCTCATACTATCCAACAGGCCAATCAGGGCTCTTTTCATCCAGTCTTATTCCTTTAGGCTATGGCTAATGGGACATCATGTCTTAATGAAAATATGGGAAAATGACATCCAAGGTCTAGATGTTCCCCAACATCTGGATGGTTGACTTAGTCCATGTCAATATGGCACATTTTTATGAGTGTTGTAATGGATCTGTTACAAAAGCATTCTGCCCATGATTTTTGGACTGATTGATTAGCTATGATAATGCAGTTGGAAGTCTTTGTATTCTGTTTTTGTGAAGGCTTGTGGTCAGAATGTTTTCGTGTTGATTCTGCTATTATCTGTATAGACATAGTTTACAGAGGCAATTAATCCTTTTAATCTCCACAATCATCTAGACCAACAATTCAGCCTTTGAAGTAGTTGGGTTTGGTTTCAGACCTGAATGGTATCTACAAATTTAAATTAACTGCAGATTGGTTACAAATTCTTTCCTTAAGTTCAGGTCTAGCTGAAGGTCACATCTATGACTCTTAGAATGTATTGCTCCATCCAAATTTAGTTGTCTTAATTACTCTCCCTTATGCTAGGTCTGTCCAAATTTGCATTTACTTATCTATGTTTCTGCTGTCCCTTCTTCTCCTCCTATGTAAACTTCTTGGAGGGGGAGGGACTGTTTTCTTTTTTCCCAAGTCCAAATTGGACTGAAAGTTCACCCCATATTTATGGAGTGCCTAGTATGTGTTCAGAACTTTGTTAGTCATTGCCAGAGACAGACACAGTGTGTTTTGGTCCCCTGCCCACAAAGGACTTACAATTGGAGAGATAAGACAAACAGATATTATAGAACAGTAAGCAAAATAATCCAGAATTAAATGAATTGAGGCAAAGTGAAGTGAGAAGAACCAGGAGGTTGTTGTGCACAGTAATAGCAATGTTATAATGATGATGAACTGTGAAAGACTTAGCTACTACAAGGCAACTCCAAAGGACACATGATGAAAAAAGTGCTTCTCACCTCTGGAGAGAGAAATGATGAACTCTGAAGGCAAATTGAAGTATATATTTTTTGTTTTATCTATCTATGTATTGTGATATGGCTAACATAGAAATGTTTTCCATGATTTCACATGTATTTTTGCTTGCCTTCTCAGTGGGTGGGGGAGGAATAGAAGGGACGAAGAGAATCTGGAACTCAAAATTAAAAAAGAAAAAATGTTAAAAGTAAATAATAAATATACTGAAAAAAGAAGAATCAAATGGAGTGTTCAAACAAGGTTCAGGATTACAGGCTAAATTAGAGGGAGGAGAATCAAGAATTAAAGACCCCAGCTCCCAAGGAGACTTTTGTAGAAATCTGGGTGACATAATAGAAAGTGAAGATTAAAGTGGGATGAGGGGGAGTTTAGAGAAGGGATGGGCAGGAGACATTTTAGGAAGCCTGGGATACTGTTTGAGTATGTAGGATGAAGGGGAAGGAAAGGTGAGAGGTAATTTCTTTTCTTTTCTTTTTTTTTTTTTTTTAAAGCAATTGGGGTTAAGTAACTTGCTCAAGGTTACACGGCTAGTCATTATTTATGCGTGGGTGCTCATTTTCTGAGGCCGGATCTGATCTCGGGTCATCCAAACTCCGAGGCCGGCGCTCTTACTCACTGCGCCACCTAGCCGCCCCTTTAGGGCAATCGGGGTTAAGTAACTTGCCCAAGGTCACACGGCTAGGTTTTTGTTTGTGTGGATTAAGTGTCGGAGGCCGGCTCTAAACTCAGGTCCTTCTGACTCCAGGGCCGGCGCTCTATTCACTGCACCACCTAGCCGCCCCGAGAGGTAATTTCAAGATTTTAGATCTGTGCACTTGGGTCAATGGTGATTCGTTGATAAAGATGGGAGAATCTGGCTTTTGGAGAATGATGATGAGTTCGAGTTTGAAGTGATTTGATTCAATAAACATGCACATACAGCAAAATTTTACATCTACTATGTGCAAGGTATCTCCTTTCCCCCGCTTTCCCCTAAGTGATGCTGAGACATCCCAAGTGGAAGTGCCATGTAACCTCTGTTGGTACTGGTTAGCTGGGTGCTTCAGCAGAAACCACTTGGTTGTGGGATCTGTGGACTGAGTTGGGTTTATTTCATTGCCATCCATTTCTATCATCTCTTTTAATAGAGTTCACAGTACACCAACTGTTACGGCTGAACAATTCCATCATGTTAAAGGCCATTTTAATAGAATATGTTCCCAATTTTGGGCTTGCCATCCCCATCTCATTGTGGAGGAGTAATCTCTCTGCATGGTTTATATCTATGTACACATGAAGCTAGGTTTATCTTTGGTTGCAAGCTGTTTGACCTTTATTTGAATTTTTTTTGCATAGTAAAATTACAGCATCTAAACAAGGACAACTCTGAACAAAGCTATTTTTTGTAAGCTCATTATACAGATATATCTTAGACATATAAGCCTTTTCCCCCTCTAAAGTATTTGAAGAAATTACCGGGAAACTCGCATTTTTTAACGACTTATTGAAAAACAAACATTGGACCGAATAAAAGCATGTCTTTTATTTGTACTCGTTAACTTGAGATTTAATAGATAGGGGATTGAATATAGGGCTTCTAGTTGCAATAATAAACTTGAGGTTAAAAAGGATTCTGTCATTTTTCTAACTATATTTATAAAGATGAAACACCTTTTCTTCTTATAGTTTATATAGTTTCTTCTTATATTTTCTTTTTATAATTTATGAGACAAAGGGAAAAAAGTTTCCCACTGCTTTTTGTCATTTACCATAAAACACTAATAACTATAGGTATAATCATTTATTTTGGAAGAAAGATGTTCAGCATAGGTCTCAAGTATTTTTCAATCCCAGATAATTATCTTGTAGAGAGAAGTTAGCTGTCACCTGCCAGTTTTGGAAAGGAATTTTTTTTAAAAAATCTGGTTTGGTAATTAACTTTTCCATGAAGGCTTTCAGTAAAATATTATTTAATTTGTATGCTCTTGACAAAGTGCAGTGATCAAAAGAAGCCTTTTATGGTCAGTCTTACTCAGTGTAAAAGTGTCTGACTACTTCATTCTTTTAAAGGAGAAGAAATGTTTCCTTAACATTATGGTTTAGTACTATTTCATCATTCATCTAGGAACAGATTATACTTTGATAATTTTGTGAAAACAAAAAATATTTGAAAGAAAATTAGCCACTATGATTCCCTTCCTCTTGTAAAATTATAATATAGACTGATTAGGTCACAAAGAAACATCTGCCTATAAGAAATAAGATGTAGCATGCATCTATTATAATGTTAAAAATGCTGCCATAACTAATTAGGTGCTTTCCAGCTGGTGTGTCTTAATGTTTCCCAAGAGATTTACATCTAGGATCCTGAAATGTAGACTATATTCCATTAGGCTTGTTTTTGAAAAATGCTAATTATGCCCCATATTGCTTTTTAGAAGGATACTTTTTTGGGGAGGAAAATTGGTTTGTCAAATGTTGGTTTATCCAGAGTGGTTGGGAAATGGGGTATTTGGGGTTAATTGGTATTCTGATGAACTGATTATTATATATAACCATGAATTTTAAAAGAGTTGGATATAATAAAACAACTCTAAAATTGTACTGTGTAGTATAATATTGGGGAAAATAGGTGCTCAATAAATATGCAGAATCAAATGGAATGTAATTTAACTTTTGATGATTTAAAGAGCTCTTCAGTATCCCCCCCCCTCCCCAGGTCAGAGATTCTTAATCTGGACTCCCAAGGAATCCAGAGGTAGATTTCAGTGGGTCCATATATTTGAATGAGATAATGTTTTATCTTTATTTTCATTAACCTCTAATTGAAATTTATGATTTCCATCAATGTTTTAAAACACCTCCTGAGAAGGGTTTTATGGGTTTTACTACACCACCAGTGGGTTCCATGGCACAAAAACTGTTAAGAATCTCCGATCTAGGTTATCATTAGGAATGTGAATAACTGCATAACATCCAGAAAGTAATTTGGTTATTTGAACTTTCTTGTTTTTCACATTTTGTATAATTAGAGTTCGCCGTTTTTTTTAGGGAAGAAAAAGTGCTTTTAGCTTTGGGTTTCATGTGCTATGAGCATCGTTCTAGAAAGAGATTCCCTTCTCAGCTCAGTCACAAATTCTTTGAATTTTGAGAAAGTGACCAAGCTTCATGGCAGGTTGAACTTCACTCAGTGCCATATGCCTTTCTCATACTGAAGGAACTTGGACTTTGGGGACAATTCTTGGCTCAATATCAAAATATCAAATAGCTCAACATCAAATCAATGCCAAAATCAATCAATGTTATGTATGTTGAGAATATAATTTTTATAATAACCTTCAAGATGCAAACTTGCAAATAGGAGATTTTATATATTATAAATTATATAATTATCTAATTTATTATATATTATTAAGTATATTATAATATACAATATATTATTAAGTATATTATAATATACAATATATTATATAAATTATATATAATATATAATAAATTAATTATATAAATTCATACCTCTTCTGTGGTATGAATTGGTACCTCATTCTATGGCATGAAAACCCTACTAGACTTGTTTGACACAAGGGTCATGTAGCTTGACTGATCCAAATTCTTAAAACAAATATGAAAAGAAGGCAGGGAAAGAAAAGAGAGGTAAATAGACTGAGCTACTGGTTTGGCAGAGTGGGAGATGATAAGGTAAAAGCCTTGCCTGAAAGTGAGTCAGATAGTTGGGAGGGCTCAGGATACTATTTTGCCTATGAGAAAAGGGAAAGCCCTGAAGAGATATTGTCAGAGAGAAAGGTGGAGATTTAGTTTCTGATCTAGCCACCAGGAAAGAGAGTGGCAGTCCTGTGGGGTTCTTTCCTATATCTTTCCCCTGCTTTTGGTTTAGTAAGGCACGTGTCAGAGAGCTCAACAAAAATTGCTTTCTCTCTATGGCTTACCCCTTAGCTCCCGCTGAGTAGTAGAGGCAAAAATGTATCTTCTACAATAGAAGTTCTGAACTAAATTTGATAGATATGGTGGGTTCTGTTCCTTTTTAAGGAAAGGACTGTTTTGGAATCAAGAATGTCCTTCTCTGTTAGCAACATAAAGTCTCACGGGGCCATAACTTTGCCTTTTTCTAATATCTGTTGTTCTGACTGTCAGTGAGGAGAGAAGAGAACCCATTACATCCCCCATGTCTAAAAGATGCCAAGGTATTAATTGATAATTATGATACAGGGAAACTCTTAACAGTAGATAAATCATTCACATTTTTGAGATGTAGTATTAAGCCAACATTGGGTTAATGTGAAGTGATTGAAGAAATATGTTGTTTTTTTAAATTTGGTTTGGTAGTTCCTCTATGAAGAATTTCAGTATGAATTGGATATTTTTGACAAAGTACAATGGTCAGAGAAGCCTTTTGTCTTACTCAGTACAAAAGTGTCTGACTACTTCATTCTTTTAAAGGAAAATAAATGTTTCTTAACATTGAGGTTCAGAACTATTTCATCATTCAGCTAGTAACAAATCACATATTGGTAATTTTGTGAAAATGAAAAGTTATTTGAAAGAAAATTTGCCACCATGATTCCCTTCTTCTTGTAAAATTATAGTATAGTAGATGGACTAGGTCCCTGCCATAGTCTCTGACTATGGACAAAAAAACATCTGTCCATAAGAACATCTCTCCCAGTGATGCTAAACAATGAATTTGTCTGAAATTGCTCACTTTCAGGTCAAAATATATTTTCTGTTACTTAGATTCCTTACTATACTTCTATTTCTGTTTTACGTATTATTGTTAATATAAGTGGAAAATGTATACTGTGTGGGTTTGAATATGGCCTATATCCCTAAATAAGATCTTTTTGAAAGAAAAAAGAAATGATCAGTATACACTGAAAAATAGCAATGATTATTGGTTTTCTACCTGGCAAGTCTGGTTTATAAATAAATAAATATAATATTAGTTATAATTGTTCATTATAACATGAAGCCATCCTATAAGCACATAGTGCCTTAAAGAAGCCTGACTTTAAACATAACAAAATTATTTCTGAAAATCCACCAATTTCCTAATCTTAATCTATAGGAATTCCATTTTTAAGATTGTCTACTGGTCTTCAGAAACCAGGCAAAACTAAATTTAGATTTGGATTTTATTTATCATTTTTTGCTTTCCTTTTCTCAAATATTAATGGCTATTAGATTAAATTGCTGTCTACTGTAATGTAATTTTAGTGCATGATTAGAGTTTAATTTTAAAACTGAGCAGTGATGCTAATACTATTGTGTTTTTCACATTTTAGGTCCTGCTGGAGCTGTTAAAGATGCGTGAGTACTTAAAATTTTGTATTACTGCACTTTTTTTTTTTTGAAAATCACACTGATTAGAAGTTAAGTGTATGTCAGCTTGAGTCGAAAGGCTAATGTGCAACCAACTTTCCTTTCTCTATGGGGCACCTGTGCAAATTACTTCTTTGGTTTATGGCCATAGTTTATTTACTCTTTGTAGAACAGCATGTTATTGTTTATGATCACGTTTTTAGACTCAGACTTGACCCCAAATTTAATCAGAGAGGGCTCGCTCTCTTCTGAAAGCCAAATATGTCAAGCTCTGCTTTTATCCTAATTTGGGTAGAACTCCTGCATTAGCAAATAGAAATGATTCGTCAAAGATAACAACACATCTAACCCCATTGTATTTCAGGAAGTGTAAAAGTCTACACCCTGTTATCATCCACTAGTGTGAGCCATCTGAGAGATGATGAAATGAACTACTTGCCAAATGTGGGTTGAAATAATGATTTTTAGTTAAAGGATTTTTTCCTAGAAGTTTAAGTATAATCGTTATTGGGTCAAATCCTAGACAGTATACTTCCTACTTGTATGGTATTAGACTCTCAGAATTTCAGCATTCCAAGGAACTTCAAAGGTCTGCTAGTCTAACCCACAAATCAACAGAAATATCCTTCTGTGATGTTCCTGACAAGTTATGGGTTAGACTATATGTTTGCTGAGGATCCTTCAAATGCCAAGTTTCCAGGGCACTAACTCCCAGCTTCCCAAGGCAGCCCATTCCCTTCTATGAAAGCTTTCAATCATTTATAAGTTTTCCCTTTTATTGACCCAAAATCTATCTCTCTGCTGCTTCTGCTCCATGTACCTGCTCCAGATACCTCCATGTACCTCCCCCTCCAGGGGCAAGAAGAACAAATCCAATCTCTCTTCCAAATGATAAGGCTTCAAGTAAGTGAAGGCTTCTCCTTAAAGCTTCTGTTCTCCAGCTCCTTCAGCTCATCCTTACATGGTCTGGTTGCCAGTTCCTTCAGCATCCTATCTACCCTGTTTTGGACCCACTCTAATTTATTGGTGCTCTTCCTAAAATGGGGCTCCCACAACTGGACACCCTCATTGAGATGTGGTCTGATCAAGGCAGAATGTAACAATGGTGTGACCTCTTTTTACCCAGGCACCATGCAGCTATCAGTACAGCTTAAGTTGACTTTGGGCTTTTTGGCTGTCATGTCACCTTATTGGTACATTGAGCTCGAAGCCTACTAAAGCCCGTGTGGACCTTTATGGGAGCCCATGAATTGCAGTGGCCCCCAAATCCCGCCTTGTGCTGTTGAATTTGACTTTTGTGAACAAGAGAGGCCAGATCTGTGATTTTATTACTTTATTGGTACATAAGGAAACTCCTTTGACTGATGTACGTCTTGCTGTTCAGTCATTTTCAGTCCTGCCCAACTTTTCATGACCCTATTTGTAGTTTTCTTGGCAAACATCTTGGAGTGACTTGCTATTTCCTTCTCCATCATTTAACAGATGAAGAAACAGAGGCAAACAGGGTTAAATGAACTGTCCAGAATCACCCAGCTAATAAAGGTCTGAGATTAGATTCGAACTCAGAAAGATGAGTCTTCCTGATTCCAAACCCAATGCACTATTGTGCCACCTAGCTGCAGTTCTGCAATGTGCAGTCTTAGGGAGTTGCCTGGGGGTATTAAGAAGTTAAGTGACTTTCTTAAAGTCTCACAGCCTTAATATGTTAGAAGGAAGACTTGAACGGAGATGTTCCTGATCCTGAGACTGGCTCTATGTCCACTGTGCCATTCTACATAAATGATAAAAGTATCACACATTAAAGAGCACATTTGTCACTTATTCTGCATTTAGAGTGAGAGTCCAAGGACGTGGTATAGTTTTCCTGAATTTAGAGCATGGCAAATAGCCTAGCTTTCTTTTGTAAATGTTCACAAGCTTCCTCTTTCTTAGATTCCTTTCAAGAGAACATTTCAAAATCTATTTATTGAATAATAGGCAGAATTTGCTCCCCCAATTGCAATAATTTTCAATTCAAAGTATAGCATTTTTCATGACAAAAGAATAAGTATCCAGATTTTTATGTGGAAAATTGGACAGTGTGATGTGATAGAGGGAGTAGTGAATTTGAAATCAACCCCTTGGTTGACATCCTGCTTCTATTACCTACAACTTATATCATTTAACCTTTTGGGGGCCTGGTTTTATCAAATGAAAATTTTTACATGTATGTGTAGGTACGCATACATGTTGTTCAGTCAGTCAGTTCTATCTGACACCTCATGACTCGGGACCATAGCACACTAACACTGTCCACAGGGCTTTCTTGACAAAGATGCTGGAGTGGTCTGCCATTTCCTCCTCTAGTGGATCACCTTTTGTCAGAACTCTCCACTATGACCACTCTGTCTTGGGTAACCCCACCTGGCCTAGCTTATGGTTTCAATGAGCTATATGAACCCCTCCACCATGACAAGGCAGTGATTCAGGAGGGGGTGTGTGCATATGTATGTGTGTGTGTATGTGTGTGTATATATCTATACATATATGCATACATACACATATACCTATATATGCACATATACATATATACACACATTGTATAGCTGCATATATGTGTACCTATAAAATATAATGTGTTTATATATAAAGTGCTTTGCAAACTTTAAACTTACTATATAAATGTCAGCTATTTTTATTATCTGTTATAAAATGAAAGGGATGAACTTTCTTGTCTCCATAGTCCCTTCTAGCCTGAGAATTACAATCCTATAGTTTTTATAATAAAATCTAGAATTTTGCCAGGAATGAAGTCAAGCTCAGTTTGAAAATTCAGCCCTCTAGCCTTTTTCGAAAGCTGGAACAGCATTTACCATGCCTAGCCATGTGGTGCCTCTCCTGTCCTACACACTTCCTTGAAAAGCAGAACAGAGGCTCAGGGATTGCTTCTGTTTGTTCCCTCCATACCTTGGGATATAGTTTGTTTGGATATGGTGCCTTGATTGAGTTCATCGTTGACCATAGGCCTATGTGAACCCAGGTACAGTAATTTCAATAGGGCATAATTTAAAAATCTGGGTCTCCTGCTGCCAAATTCCCACTTATTGCTAATAAGCCAGACCTTAATGATTTTAAATAGTAAATAAGTAGGGTAAATGATAAGGAGTGAAATTTATATCCTACCCATACCTCAGCATAAAAGGGGGAAGGTGATTTCCTATTTCTATTTCTCTGAAGGAGATTCCCAATCAAAGACATTGATCACTTTTGAGGAAGTTGTATAAGCAGGATCAGCTTTTCCCAGGATTTTTGATACTATTTAATAACTTTTAGTCCTAATCTCAATTTGGCAGGCCTCCACCTATCCTTGGCCTTTCTTTACATACAGCATAAGTGATACTTTCATAAGTAAAATATAGTAAATCCATTTTTTTCTACTCACAGTATACATTAAAGGATTCTTACTAGAGCCCTTTTCTTAGTTTTGGTTTAAAATAAGATTTGCAAAACTGTATTACAACCGAACAGATGCCATGAGGGGGAGTCAGGCCATGGGAGGTAGGAATCTGAGAAGTTGAAAAGAGTTTTTAATGCTCATTTTAATAGCTAAACATACTGCCATCAAATAGAGAAAAGTATGAATCTCTTATTGGTCATTAGAAGTAAGGAACTTCAAATAAAGCCATAGTTGAATGGTGTAGCTCATGTAACATTTAGCACACAGAACTCAGTTTCATAATTATTCTGTCTTCTCCCTTCTTCAGGAATTGCCTCCGTTCTTCCATGGCAGGTGGCAATGCCCTAAGCGCTGGTGGGGGTCTTTTCTACTTGCTAGGTGGTAGTGAGGGGGGAAATTGAGCTTTGGATCTCCTGCCTCAAGGATCGAAAGAAATAGGGAGTATCCTTCTGAGTTAAACATCGCTAATGACTTTTCTCTAATCAATTTATGAAGGAATGAAGAAACCAATTATAATGATGAGGAGGAGAACAGACATGTATAGAGTACTTTATGGTTTACATAGCACTTGCCATAAATGATGTCCTTTGATCATCCCCATGAACCTGGGAGGTGGGTCCTACAGGTTTTATATGACCACTCTTTTATTGTTATTTGGTCTTTGTGAACCTATTTGGGGTTTTCTTGGCAAAGATACTGGAGTGGTTTGCCATTTCCTTCCCCAGCCCATTTTACAGATGAGGAAACTGAGGCAAACAGGGTAAAGTCACTTGCCCAGGATCACACAGCTGATAGGTGTCTGAGGTCAGATTTGAATTCAGGAAGATAAGCCTTTCTGATTCCAGGTCTGGCACTCTATCTACTGGTCAGTGTACCCACTCTATCCACAAGCTACAATGATCCCTCTTTTATAGATGCAAAAATCTACCTGCTGTTTGAGGGTATTTTAATCCAGGTTTTCCTGAATTTTGATTCGGGGAAGGGAACTGAGGACGTGTGAGTGAAATCATAAGCCAACTAATTGGGAAAAAGGAAAACTAAGGGCAGAAACATTGGTTGTAGCTACATAAAATGTGTAGTCCATTCAAATAGAAATTATCCTAATATTTTGTGTATATGATGCCTGACCTATGTATTGAATGACTTTTTTTGGATGGAATTTACTAGTCTTGTGTAGCAAAAAATAGAAAAATGTTTTGTCGATTTGCTTTATATATTCTTTTTGCCTTCCCTGTTAGAATGTAAGCTCCCTGAGGTTGGCAGGCAGCCCAGCACACACTAAGTGCTTAATAAATACTTGTTGATTCAATATGGAATCATATAGTTAGTATCTTAGTGACTTCTTTATTAAGCTTGTTATATAAGTAATTATGAAAGGAAAGGTTTCAGAGAAAGTCTGAGGAGACAGAGCCAAGTGAGCAGAGCAGTTTATATGTTGGCAGAAACATTGTCAAGAAACACAACTTTGAAAAACTTAAGAACTCTGATCAATGTAATGGCTAACCATCGTTTCAAAAGATTGATGATGAAGCCTGTTTCCAATCTCCTGACATAGAGGCAGTAGACTCAAGATGTAGAACAACACATCCATTTTTGGACATGGCCAATGTGGGGATTTGTTTTGCTTGACTATGCCTATTTGTTATAAAGGTTTTGTTTTAACTTCTTTTTTTGTTTAATGGAGGAGAGGGTTAGGAATAGAGTTGTCAAGAAAAGAAAGAAAGGAAGGAGGGAAGAAAGAAAGAAAGAAAAAAGAGAGAAAGAAAGAAAAAGAAAGGAAGGAAGGAAAGAAAGAAAAAGGAAGGAACAACAAAAGAAAGGAAGAAAGAAAAAGGGAAAGAACAATGAAAGAAAGGAAGGAAGGGAAAGAAAGAGAGAGAAATAAAGGAAGAAAGAAGGAGAGAAAGAAAGAAAAAAGGAAAGAAAGAAAGAAAGAAGGAAAGAAAGAGAGAGAGAAAAGAGAAAAACCAGAAAGAGGGTTGTTTGAAGTATTTTTTAAAATGAGCACAAGATACAAAACAGAGGCCAAAAGGAATCATGGACAAGCAGGGACTGAAGAGGGTGACTGGGGATTCACATTTTCCTTGGGAGGATGGGAAGAGCCAGATTTCTGTAGAAGATGGAATGATTATGAGAGGAAGTGGTCTAATATGAAGGACAGTTTGATAACAATACAAGGGGGTTCCAAAAGACCTAAAAAAAGGAAGGGGCTGGCTGAGAAATGACATCAGAACAAACGACTCTCGCCTAGACAATCTGTACTTTGAATTGAGAGGGAGAAGAGAAAGTTTGGTTGTCAGGGATTATAGATCATCACCCTCTTCCTAATAACCAGGGCAGCTGTGCCCCAGACTCCAGAGAGAACGCTGATTTTATTTTCTTGGCGGTAGGTTTGGGAGAACAGATCTGGGCAGGACTAGGTCTGGCTTTGGTCTGGTGGTCAGGAGTCATGATGGTCAGGGACCAATCCCAAAAGCTGGGTGGCCAGAAGCCTGGTGTCTGAGTTTTATGGTTAGGATCTCAGGGAATTCTTTATTAAATTTGTTATGTTTATATATCAAAATAAGATCATGCTCTTTGGCAGTATTGAAAACATGGAAATAACCCTACTGTTGCAGCTTGCTAATGGGATTAAGTCTACAATTATACCAACACCCTTAATGCAAAAGGGAAAGGGCTGGGGGAGGGGGCAAAGCACTTATTAAGAGCCTACTATGTGTCAGGTGTAGTGCTTTACAAATATATGATCTTATTGATTCCTCAGAACAATCTTGTAAGTTAAAGGACAGAAAATAAGTCATCCATTCACTACAGAATAATTTTGGAATAAAAAAAGTTTAGTCAATAAAGACAAATATAAAGATAATTGTAGATGAATCAAATCAAATTAGAAGGTAATAGAATCCTGTCATTCCAGAGTTGCAAGGGAGGTCAGAGGTCATTTAGTCCTTTACCCGTAGTAAAAATCCTGTCCACATAGTCCCCAGCAAGTGGCCACGAAACCTCTGCTTGAAGACCTACATGGATGGGGATCTCACTATAACCCAAGGCGTCCTGTTCTAATTTTGTATGGCTCCATTATCTTTCCTGAAAATGAGTCAATTATTCCTCCCTGCAGCTTCCTAATTAGTCCTACTCTTGGTCCTCTGGGACCAAGCAAAGCAAATTTAATCTCCAGAGACAGTCCTGTGGTGGGTGGAAGGATAGACTAAAACTCTCAGCTCCTTTCCCACCTCTACCCTATGAAGTTACTTTGTTTTTACTTGTATGAATACATGGTGTGTTTCCCCTATTAGAATGTAAGCTCCCTGGGGGCAGGGACTGTTTGATTTTTTTTCTTTGTCTTTGAATACCCAAAGCCCAGTACAGTGTCTAGTCTAGTCTAAGCACAGTAAGTGCTTAATAGATGCTTATTAATTGATCAGTCCTATGTATCTTGTGTGTGTATGTAGGGGCCATTTCCTTTTTTTTCTTTATATGCTAGCACAATACCTGGTACAAACACATACTTAATAAATGACTGTGGATTGTGTATCCATACATCCATATTACCTATATGTAAGACAGGTCCCCTGGGAAACAAAAGCATTCATCTACCTCTTCTTATATGGATGATCCTTCTAACAGTAAGGTTCTATGAGGGGGGCTGAGCACTGGACTTGTGATTTCACTCATATATCATGATTGGAAAATTAACATTACAGAAGATAATAGTGATATTCACTTACCCTCATCCTCTCCCACTACCCTTTGAACACTTTAACTTTTCCAGCTTAAAAATGTCATAGGAAAGCTTGAATTATATTGAACTACTTGAAATGGCTTCTGATTGTGTGTTGATTGGGAAGATACCAGATTTAGCCACTCCGTAGAGCTGTGAGAAATAGATGTATGTAACATAGACATGTGCAGTATGTCTATCTTTCTACGCATATGTAAAAGAAAGCATATGGATATATAGTAATTTACATGGCTATGCTAGGACCCCAGGAAAGCTTGTATCCATGGACAGATCAACATTATAAATCAGGACAGGAGACCTTGTTTTATTTTTTGCAGCAGGAAAAGTTACAGCTCCTGTCTAGCTGACAGGGCAGGGCTGGCATCAGCCATTTATGCCCTTAGTTAATATATTAAGTTGGATTTGTGGTCATAATTGTCATAATGGCCCTTGGGTTCTAGTGCCAAAAGCCTGTTCCAGGAAGCTGTTTTATCTCCTATAGGCCCTGGTGGTTGGGTATGGGGAATCGGTATCAATAACTGGTGAGAAGAAGGCTAATGGACTGAGGCTTGGTCTTGGATATGGGAGTGAGATGTTTGTCTTGTCTTGAGCTGTGTTTTGGCCAGAGTGCCTTCCTTTCTACTCTTTACTCTCCTCGGCTACCACCCTCCTGTGTCCAAAATCACATAAATTGAGTTTATTTTCCCAATTAAATCAGGCTTCTAGCTAGAGACTCACCAGAGGCCGGTAGAGTCATGTTGCCTGGGAGAAAACATGTTTGCAGGCTGGGACATTGCACAGTCACCTCTCGGGATTAATTTTAAGAGATGGGTTTTACTGTTTTTTATTTTGCCTGAATGCTTTTTATCTTTCAAACCACCCTTTAATTTTCTTGGGAGGTGACGCTATGGAGGGCCCTAAGCCCAAGCCCCCTCTTCTGATGCAGCAAATGAGGGGGAACCAAACAACAGAGGAAACATATGCTTTGGTTAGGACCCAAAAGGAAGCTGTGGTGACCTAAATGAGAGCAGATAACTCTGGGTAAGGTTTCCTTTCTCATGTAGCTTATTAAAGATAAATGTAGTTGTTGATAAGGTTAAAACCCAGGGCAGGGGAAATGATTCCCAGAGTGAAGGTGCCCAGGAATTATGAGAGCTGGATTTTATAAGCAGGCTGACATTAAATAAACTGAGAACAAAGGTAGTGTAAGCCTAAGTGGTTGCTCTAGGAAGGGAAGGGAAGCCCCATAGATTATAGATATTCATGGTCCAGATGGAGAATTAAGTACTTTGTAGGGGATGAACAGAGAAATTGGATAGGTGAACAGCAGACATTTAGCTCGTAGTAGGTGCTCATTAAAGGCTGGTGGATAGGAAATGATGTGAATAGAAGCAAAACTAATACAATCTGTAGAATTTACCTCAGTGAGTCTAGCAGATCCAGATTGTGGACATTTTCTTCATTATTTCTATTATATTTAATCTTCTGTTAAGTCCAAATAACTAATCAATATGTTTTGGTAAATTCTAGTAAGACTGCTTAGGCTAGACAGGACTAGTTTTTTTTTCTTCTATTTTTTCAAACCAAAATCAGTTTGATATTTTTATGTTGCTTTACGCTTAAGGATCTCTGTTCCCTATCATATAGTCACTGAAGTCTAAAGCAAATCAGTTTCAATTGAATTTTGCATGTTTTTATCCTAGTATCTACCATGTATAGGCCAGTGGGCCCAGGAACTATGGGAGTCACAAAGATGGGTAAGACATGATCCCAACCTTCAAGTTCCTTGTGGCTTAGTAGGAGACCCAAGTTAGAAACACAAATAATTAGGACCCTATGGATAAGGAAAGTTCTATACGAGAGTCCTATAGTCCTGTAGAGGGGGAAGTTACTTTTGACCGGAAAGAATGAAGGAAAGCCAATTCATGGAGAGTGTCACTTTGGGGTTAGGCTTTAATGTATGGAAAGGGTTTTGACAGGTGGAGACTGGGAAGAAGAGGGCATTTTAACTGAAGGAAATGCTGAAGGCAAGGCAAAAAGTCAGGAAAATAACTGTTAAAAATCCACGTTGACAGTATTATGGGTGAATAGAACCGGTTAGTGGGAGTTAAAACAAACTGGAAAGGTGTGTTTGGGCCAGATTGTGGAGGTACTCATTTCAGTGCTTCACAGGAACCCCCCCCCCAACACACATGTGTGTGTATGTATGTATATATGTGTATATACATATGTACATGTGTATATAGATATATAATAGATAGGACCTTATCCTATAAATACTTGGGAATCTTTAAAATATTTTGATCAGAGCATTAATGTGTTCAGAGTTGTGCCTTATCCCTTATTTAGGATAGTGTTATAAAAAGGAATTATGATGAGATGGAAGTGTTTTTCCCTCATACATTCTATGACATTATCTTATATGAACATAGGGATTAATGAGTGAAGCTAGGGAATGCAGATATTTCCTCTGACTGAGTTAGAAAAGCTTGTTGACTTACTAGTTTGTTCTTGGGAGCTCATCTAGGTATGTAGTAGACACTTAGAGATAGAGGGGAAAGGTTTCCAAAGTATGGAAAAACCCCAAACTAAAGTTATTTGGGCGTCTTCACTTACATAGTTCAAATCCAGCTTCAGATATGTACCAGCTGTGTGACCCTGGGCAAGTCACTTAAAAAAATCTTAATTTGCCTCTGTTTCCTCATCTATAAAATGGGGATAATAGCAACACCTACTTCCCAAGGCTGTTGTGAGGATTAAATGAGATAATCATTGTAAAGCACTGAGCACACTGCCTGACACATAATAGGCACTGTAGAAATGTTAGCTATTATGATCAATTCTGATGTATTTGCAAGAATAATGTATGACAGTTTGGACTTTTTCCAGACCTCTTCTTGTTCATCCTTCATTCTCTAAGAGGACCGATAGCATCAGGAGGGTGATGTATTGATTTGCAAGTTGATTGGATTTAAGTGAGGCAGAGCTGTGCTAGGTCATCAGCCTCACTCTTTCCTCTAAGGTCACTGGAGCAAGACATAGGTCAGGGTGAATGGCAATGGACCCAGATGCAGTGGGAGACCCTGACCATTTTAAGCTAAGGTCCTTCCCAGGTCTCAGTTTGACTGAGGCAACACCCATTCAGTGCTTAAAGGCTAGGCAAGAATTGAGGCAAAATAGGATTTAGTTCAACTTTACAAAAGAATCAGTTTGGGAGGGAAGACCCTCAGAATTTCTTGGCTAGAATAGAAACAATTGCTATTTACACTCACTCGGAGCCATCAAAACCCAAACAATGAGGGCCAGACCTCCACTGGCTAACTTTAATTCTTCCCTGTCTAGCTCTAGCCAGCTTAAAGGCATGCCTGAGGCCAAAGTTATATATTTCCCTCCCCCCTAATACTTTATAAGTGAAAAAATATCAGTAATTTGACAGGCTATTCATAATAGCATTCATTTGCCTTTGTATCCCTGGTACCAAGCACAATGGAAAGACAAATGGTGGCCTTATGTAAACTGGCAAACATTCCCAGCAATGACTTGCATATGAGAAGGGTAAACAAAGAAAAAGAAATCCCTCCTTGAGCCCCTTCCTGATTCCCCCCTCTGGCTCTCATTTCAGTGGTTCCCTGCCAAAATTGTTGTTCAGCCATTTTTCAGTTGTGTCTGACTCTTTGTGACCTTTTGTGGGATTTTCTTGGCAAAGATACTGGTGTGTCTGCCAGTTCCTTCTCCAGCTCATTTTATGGATGAGGAAACTGAAGCAAACAGGGTTAAGTGACTAGCCCAGGGTCACACAACTAGTAAGTGTCTGAGGCCAGATTTAAACGCACAAAGATGAGTCATCCTGAGCCTAGACCTGGTATTCTATTTTTACTTTACCACCTAGCTGCCCCAGCCAAACTTGTCATCTATGTGTATGGGTGTGTGAATCTATTTATTTATACACATACATTTGTATGTGTGTATATGTGTATCTGTATACACATATATGTACAAACATGCATACATTTGTATGCATACATGTAATACATACATACACTTATATATGTATATATCTTATTCTTATATGAGTATATGCTGTTTCCCCCCATAAAATTTAAGGTCCTTGAGGGCAGGAGCTGTCTTTATTTCCCTAGTATGGATCGACATTGTAGGTATTTAATAAATACTTATTGATTGGTTGATTAAGGTTATTTTCTAGGAAATATTGTGATTGAGAAAAAAGATGAATCCCAAAGGTAGTGTGAACAGAAAGGTGGAAACTTGATTGGATGGTGTGAGTGGTGTTTGGGTCACGGTGCACCAGGGTTTAGGAGAAGCCATTGGGCTGCCCTGAGGGTGGGGTCCCTGACTGAACTTTGGCCCCAGCCTCTGATCCCTCTTTTATTTTTTTGTTCCCAACCCCTCTATGAGTAATCCTGCCTAGCATCCCAGGCTGGACTGGGACTGGGGTCATTTGGCTTTTTGGTCCCTAGAAGTATAAGGGGGTCATTCCTGAGCTCTGTGGGTTACTTTCTTTATCTGGAAATTTTTTTTATCCTTTAACCCAACACCAGTGGTTCAGCCATTTTTCAGTCTTGTCCAAATTTTTGTGACACCATTTGGGATTCTCTTGGCAGAGATCATAGAGTGGTTTGTCATTTCCTTCCCCAACTCATTTTACAGATGAAGAAACTGAGGCAAACAGGGTTAAGTGACTTGCCTAGAGTCACACAGCTAGTAAGTATCTTAGGCAGGATTTGAACTCAGGAAGATGAGATTTCCTGAATTCAGTGTTCTATCCACTATGGTACCAGCTAATAATCCCCAAACCAACCCTAACTCCAATCCTCCAATTCTGCCGCTGATTCTGACTAACTCCAACCCTCAAACTGTAGCTCCTGTTTGTAAAGTAGGTTTTATTGCATTTTATAGTCCCGAATAATTCATTGCCTTCTAAACCTTGGAGCTTGCATCACTGAACTGGTCTGGAATAAACATATTCACTGTACAAATGTATTGGTATCCATGGTACCAATAGTCATGTAGTTAGTACAGAGGATAGAGCATGGAACTTGAAGTCAGGAAAATCTGGGTCAAATCCTGCCTCAGACTCTTTCTAGCTCAGTGACCCTGAGCAAGTCTCTTAGCCTCCATCTCTCTCAGGTTCCTCACCAGTAAAATGGGCATAATGATGGCATCTACCTAGCAGGGTTGTTATGAGGATGGAATGAGATAACATTTGTAAAACACTTTGTTAACCTTTAAGTGCTATGTAAAGACTAGCAATTATAAAAAATCTTAGAGGAAATCCTTCTGTGTGTTAGGTGAATTTTCTGTGGACCTTGACTAGAACTCCCCAGGGTAAGAATGCAGAAATAGGCTGATCCTTTATTGGAGGGTGTAGCCCCAACCAAGAATTGGCAGCCCCATTGAAGTTGGTCAAATAGAGGTTTAAAATCTTATAAATGCTATAGGTCACTGCAGATGGAGCTGATCACTTAAAATGGGAAGCACAAAATGCTTTTAGTCCCCAGGATATTAAGAAAATTATTGTTTTAATTTTTCCCTTCTTAGGTTTTGGGGTGGTAGTGGTAGATGAAGGGGCATGGTGAGGATTTGTTATTGTTGTTAAGTCTTTTCAGTCATGTCCAGCTCTTCATGACCCCATTTGGGGTTTTCTTGGCAAAAATGCTGCAGTGATCTGCCATGTCCTTCTCCAGCTCATTTGACAAAAGAGGAAACTGAGGCAAACAGGGTTAGATTTGTCCAAGATGGGGATGGGGCTTTATTAATGGAAAGGAGTTGAGCTCTTCTGGAAGCTGTGTAGTTATCTTGACTCCGTCATTAACTGGGCAGATTGAATAGTAGACAAGGTGGGGGAGGGTGAGCAGGGGACGGGACATGGTGGTAAACAGATACCTAATAAGAGAAAAAGAAGAGCCTTGGCAGAATTTATGAAATGCTATTTCTGTCCAAAACTCATTTGTCATTTAGGGTTTCCAAAAGGACCTCATTATACCCTCAGTCAGCCATTGGGGATGGAACACAAGGAAGCAGCCAAGTAACAAGTTGTTACTCCTCTTGATAGACATGGCCAATGCTATTATCACAGATTCAGAACTCCACTTTGAAATCAATTTTAATTAAGAGTAGTCAACAACAGTCCTTTAGACCATATTGATTGGCACAGCACCATTTTCTAACACTTGAACACTTTTTGAGTTGAAAAAATCCTCATTCATCGTCAGATGTATACCATAGGCAATTGAATGGAGCATTGAGGATGACCTGGTGAGTTTAGGCTGTCTATACAATCAGTCTACATAAATTAGACTACTTATAGGGTATCCCAAAATTCTCAGTGCAGTTTTTAAGCTATTAAAGCTTAACTATATGTAATTATATATCTGGAGACAGGGACTAATCAGGGGGAGCTAATTAAAAGGGATTTGATGTAAAGATGTTTCAGTTCTGTTTGACTCTTCATGACCCTGTTTGGAGTTTCCTTGGCAAAGATACTGGAATGGTTTGCCATTTCCTTCTCTAGTTCATTTTACAGATGAAGAAACTGAGGTAAATGGTGACGTCACTTGCCCAGGGTCACACAGTTACCAAGTATGAGGCCAGATTTGATCTCAGGAAGATGATTCTTCCTGACTCTAGACCTGGCACTCTATGCACTATGGTGCCACCTTGCTGCCAGTTAAAGGGGATAGCAGGCTAAATGTTTCTCAATATTCAGGAAAACCTAGCAATACTACTGGAGAAACACACTTTACTTTAGATAATTAAGTTCTTTTTTCTAACGACTTCTGCGTTCTACTTGCCAGAGAAGGAACAAAGAACAGACTAGTGTAGGGGGTTCTCAAAGTGTGCTCCTGGGATCTAGCATTCTACAGGAGACAGATACAGACAGGTAGATGGACAGACAGGCACACACACACACACACACACACAAAGAGACAAACAGACACAGTCAGAAAGACAGGGAGAGAGATTTAATTTACTGGACAGCACCAGCTTTGGGACTTGCTTCAAGGGTAACCAATGTATAAAATTTCCCTCTTTTGTAATTTCACAGACAGCCTTTTAGAGAGAAAAGGAGATCTGATACAGCTTGCTCCATAGAGAAAAGAGAATAGTTTATTGCAATGGTGTCAATTCAAAAAGAAAAAGGGCCAAGTCACTTGTTTTCAAAATTCAATGTTATCTATGTTTTATTGTATTTTTATTGATTTTGTTAAATATCTCCCAATTACATTTTTAATCTGATTGGAGTTGCATTCATTACACTTATGTCCCTGGACTGTGTGTTTGACACCTTTGTTTATTGCACAACATCTTAATGGGCATGTCCAGTTGGGAGGAAATTACTTATTTTGTAGACTCCAGAGCATGTTAACTTTTGGGGGTAGTCTAAATGTTAGGATGGTAACATGAGTATGTGGGGTTTGTTTAGGACCAAGTAATAAACATTCATCGAAATATCAAAATAATTTTTATGGTGGTCCCAAGTTTAGTTTCCTCCTGAGATAAGTTGATGGACTATTTCAGTGCTTTATGAATTTTGGGGCTCCTGTGTACTTTGATTTCTATGTAGTTTCTGTGGGATAAAGTAAAGGCTGTCCAATACTATATATGCAGTTGGTACACTGAGTGCTTGTTAGGGAACTGGGCATCCTATTATCTGCAATTGTGGCAGTTGACACAGACTAAGCCATTAGAGTATTAGAAGATGTTCTGGAGCAACTCCAGGGGAAGGCAATAAACCAAAAAGAGAAAATAGCTCTTTGGGATCGAGATCAGGCCCAGTCCATGTGAGCACATAGTCTTGGAGGACCCCAGGTTACAGATGTGAAGCATTTTGTGAATCTTCAAGTGCTCTGTGAATGTGAATTATAATGATGTTACACTTATGAGTTATTTTGTAAGTTAAACATGAGTTATTGTGATGATGTTGATAGCTCTAGAATTGAAGGAAACCTCCAAGGCCATTGAGTCCAGTCATCTCATTTTACATATGAGGACACTGAGTCCCAGAGAATTGAACTGATTTGTCTGAGGTCACATTGGTAGTAAAAGACAGATGCCATATCTGTTGGCTCTGTCTTACTGCTATTTTCTTTCCTTCCTTTCTTCCTTCCTTCCTTCCTTCCTTCCTCCCTCCCTCCCTCTTTCTTTCTTTCTTTCTTTCTTTCTTTCTTTCTTTCTTTCTTTCTTTCTTTCTTTCCTTCTTTCCTTCTTTCCTTCTTCCTTCCTTCTCCTTTCTTTCTCTCTCTTTCTCTCTTTCTTTCTTTCTTTCTTTCCTTCTTTCTTTCTTTCACCATGCCAAGAAGCCATAGAAAAATTCTGCATTAAATCCTGAGAATATTATTAAGATTTTTATTCCAGTCTACCCCTAATAATTATAATTAGCATTAATGTGGTACTTTAAGATTTGCAAAGTGCTTTAACTGAATTATCACATTGATTTTCATAATAGCTCTATGGGGTGTAAATGCAATTATTATTATTACTCCCACTTTATAGCTGAGGAAACTGAGTCTGACAGAGGGTAATGATTTTCCCAGGGTCACATGGGTAGTAAGTATCTAAGGAAGGATTCAAAACAAGGTCTTCCTGACTCCAAGTCTAGAGCTTTATCCACTGCAGCTAGGGGTGGCTGGTGCTGCAGTCTCCAGACTCTAGACTTAGCCAGGCTGGCTCAGGAGCTCACACTGTCTATTCCCAGGTCTGTCCTTGAAGTCTTTCCAGCCTAATGGAACTCGCCAAAGCTTGTGTTCTTTTGGCAATGCCTTGAGGAAGCCAGGCTCATGTTTATGCAAGGGTCAGGCTCGAGGAGAGCATTTTTTTCATATTCATATTGCCAGTGCCTAGTAGAAAGCAGGTGTTTAATAATATCACACTATAGATTTATTTCTGACTTGTGACACTCTGATCTGCAAAGAGACTACTTTTGTCACTGGGTCTGAAGTCAGAGATGAAGGAAGTACAGTATGGATACTGTCTATACATTCCAGTTTAGGAGATCTCTCTGCAGTCTTTTCTTTCCTTTTTTCCCCCTTAGGTTACATATCAAGTAACTCATTTAAAACAAAATATTTCAATAAAAGAAAACAAACTTGTTATTCCATTTTCCCCATTTTCCATTTCCATTAATTCTTTTTTTTTCTTTCTATATCATACTTATTCTTTCATTTCCTCACCCCCATACATTGTAATTTTCCTTGTAACAAAGAAATCCAGTCAAGCAAAGCAAGCAATGCTGTGATCAAGTCTGAAAGGGTATGCAACTTTCTACATCCGCAGCCCCCCACCTCTTTACTAGAGAGTAGGCAAAAAGTCGGTTATTATTCAATAGCTTATAATTATTGCTTCTATGTGTGAATGACTGCTATTTCTTCATGTTTTCAATTACATTGACAACTGGGATTTTTGTTGCTTGCTAGATTTGTATATGAATAAAATTTTATTAAATAGAAAATAATTTTGTTTTTAAGAAAATATATTATATATGAATGATTGAGGTGGGTATGAAATCCTCCAAGTAAACAAAACCAGTGCATGTTTCAAGGAAATTGAACGGGATTTAGCTCTTATGTTCTCCTTTCTTCTGTTGCTAAATCTACAGTCAATGAATTGAAAAGCTATAAACAGCAGCTCACATCTAATGCTTTTTACCTTTTAGGACAGAAGAATCAATAACAGATGATGACAAGAGGAGGTATGTCTGTGATTGGGGCTGATTCTCGTTGGGATGTTTTTGCCCATTTGATATTGGAATGATATCCTGCTCTTGATATTCTGATCATGTTTGGAGGAAGCTATCTGGGAATGAGCCTTGATGCCCACCATTGTCATTTCCATTAGGAAATTATTGGACCTCCCTCTCTGAGAGCCCTGAAAATGGAGGAGGCAGGGGCAGGTAGGTGGCAGAGTGAATAGAGCACCGGCCCTGAAGAACTGAGTTCAAATCCGGCCTCAGACACTTAACACAAAACTAGCCATGTGACCTTGGGCAAGTCATTTAACCCCAATTGCCCTCCAAAATGCAAAAAAAAAAAAAAAAAGAAAGCAAATGGAGGAGGGAGTGTGTGGTTGGGAGACCATCTACACTGGACAGTTCAGCCCCTTCACTGTATTCAGACAAGAATCCCTTTCATATTGTTCACTTCTGTTTCTGGACCTTTGTCCCTATCATCCTTTGGCTCTGAGTCCCTTCCCTTGTTCTGCTCCTCTGTGTCTTTCCCTTCAAAGGCTGCCTTGAAACTCAACTCCTCCAGAAAGCCTTCCCTGATTAACTCTGTCTTACCCTGATCATCTCTACTCTTTATTCTCACAGTAGCACATACTGTTTGTCCCAAATTTATTTGTAACCATTTAGTCAGCTAGCATTTATTAAGCACCTACTATGTACCAGGCACTGTTCTAAGTCCTGGGGATACAAAGAAAGGCAAAAAACCAAACCAGTCCCTACCTCCAAGGAGAAGTCTAATGGAGAAGACAGTATGCAAACAGCTATGTACAAACATCTCTCTCTCTCCCTCCCTCCCTCCCTCTCTATCCCCTTTCTCTCCCTCCCCTCCCTCCCTCCCCACATATGTATGTATGTATGTATATATATATATATATACACATATATATGGTGTGTGTATACATGTGCGTGCACACACATATATACATATTCTTTCATCACTATCATCATGATACATTGGGGTAGACTCAGAAGGAAGGCACTAAGATTAAGGAGGATTGGGACCAGATTCTCATAGGAGGTAGAGCTGAAGAAGGCCAGAAGAATCAGGAAGCAGAGATGAGAAGGGAGAGACTTCCAGGCATGGAAGATATCTTTGTAAATATTTCTGAATTTTCTTTCTCTATTCTGGCATATAACCTCAGAGAAACTTTGTGAGCTCCTTGAAGATAATGCATTTTAAAAGTGTATTTCCATCCCCAAAGCACCTAATCCAGGGGCAGTTAGTTGGTGCAAGTGGATGGAGTGCTGAGCCCAGAGTCAATTCAAATGTGGTCTTAGATATTTGCTAGCTGTGTGACCCCAGGCAAGTCACTTAACAGCTGTCTGACTCAGTTTCCTCAACTGTAAAATGTAAAAAATAACACAGGGTTGTTGTGAAGATCAAAAGAGATAATATTTGTAAAATAGGATCAGTGGACATTTATCAAGCACTCACTGAGTTAGAAATACTGAACAGTGTCTGGCATACAGTCAGTGCTGTATAAGTGCTTTCCCTAGTTCAGTATTTATGATTCAGTGAGTGCTTGATAAATATCCACTGATTCTATTTCAATGCAGAACAACATTCCATTTTCCCAGAAGGATAGTATCTTGAATCTCTGACTTTTGAAAAATGAAAGATGAGTTTATTTTGGTAATATCTAGCATTGCATTTGTAGAGACAGGCCTGAATTCTGTGTACCCACTTCATTCCCTTAAGGAACTATGGAGGTGTCTATGTTGGCCTGCCCTCGGATGCCGTCACAATGGTTTCCAGTCAAACAAAGAGTGCGCGAAAGGGTATGTTGCATTTATTCCACTGCTACTATTTATTTCTCTCTCTTAAGAAACATATTTCAATGTAGTTAATTCAGGTTATAGTTATTTAACTGTAAAAATTATTTATGACTCTGCTTATTATGCCCATTTGTTGAAATTGTCAACCACTTCTTAGAGCCAAAATTCTGAAATAAAATTTAACTTTCACCAATGATTTTCTTCTGTGGAAGCACCTTGTACTTTCAGTGCCATCATTTGGGGAATAAAAAAAACAGCATTGAGGTCTAATTATGTAAACTGGTGAAATTCTAGCATTATTTACAAGTTTGAATTTTTAAAACATGACACAAAGATGGAGGGTTTTGGTGAGTAAGTGAAATTATGTATTTCTTTATTAGCAAAAAGATTTCCCTTTTTTGAATTTTTAATGTGCACATTAGAGAGGGATATTGGTACCAATTGGATGCCATTAAAATATTTGAACATAGGTATGACCAGAGTTTTACACTATGTACAATATGACCATTTGAACTCTGACCAGGTCAGGGATTTTTTTTTTATGTGAGACCTAGTAATAAAGATGACTAACTCACTAATTTTTACAATCATTATTTTTAGAATTTTTAGAAGGTGGAAGCAATTTTATATCAATCGCCTAGAACTGGGCTTTGCCCAACATGGAGGCACCTGAAGGGGCTTTAGATATGCAGAGCCAAGTCCTGTTAACACTCCTAAGAATCAAAATAGCAAGTGACTCAAAGATCAAGGGAGAGGGGGTGTGGTGACTCAGGCTGGCTCTAGGTATGACACCAATGATAAATTGTGGTCAAGAAGTGGAGTCAAAGGCACCATCCACGGTGTGTATGATTAGAGGAGGAAGTGGGCCAGTCATGTACTTCCAGCTAGGGATGACAACAGATAGTTGTGAGCTGCTTCCTAACCATCAATTATGAAAATACCCAAATGAGGACCTCCAGGGTATTGGTTAAGGCAAGGAAGGATGTATAGAAGGACGTGTGTGTGTGTGTGTGTGTGTGTGTGTGTGTGTGTGTGTGTATTATATAGAAAGAGAATTCTCGGATGGGCTGTGATCTGGAAGGGTGGAGAGATTGCTTCCTCTAAAGATTATCTGCAAAGTTATGAGGATCAGAATATAAACTGTTCTTACCAGTGTTGGGCATAGTCTTATACAAATCCTATCTGCTCTGTGGGACCATAATGGGTCCAAATGAAAGAAGAAACCTCTGTATAGTTATGGTTTTGTAAGAAAACACCACATGTACTCTGTGGTAACATTTATAAAGATCATAACATTTAATTCTCTTCAATTTTTTTTTCTTTCAGATTAGAAGAACATTATATCCTGATGCAATAAACAAGAGGTATGGTACCTTTGTGAATGTTTGTTCATGTCTCACATTTATGATGACCTAAGTTCTGAATGATTACTTGATATCCATCATACAAGGGTGCTTCTCATTAGGGATCAGAAGGTACATAGCAGAAGCAGAATTGTACCTGGAATAAAGTGCTGGACCTAGAACCAAGAACACCTGCATCCAGATCGTGTGTCTTGGATGCTTGTTAGCTGTGTGACCCTGAGAAAACCACATAACCTTTGTGAAAGCTCTGTTTCCTTATCTGTAAAATAAAGGTAATGCACAGTCCTTGTGATAAAGTCCCCTTACCACCTCAAAGTGGCTTTTATGTATATTTATAATGTGGCTTCCAATTGGGAGTTATCATGATTAAGGTAGAGTTGTGGCTCATCAATAAGAGTTATTATTAAGGCAGAATTGTAGCTTATCAATAGTAGTTCTTTTTAAGGCAGAGTTGTGCTTTATCACTGGGAGTTATAATTAAGGTAGAATTGTAGCTTATCAATGGAAATGATCATTATTAAGATAGAATTGTGACTTATCAATGGGTGTTACCATTATTAAGGTAGAATTGGCCCACTGAGGGCACTCACGTTCTTGATGTGGACATCACAGGCTTAGACTCAGACAGTGAGGGACAGCTATGAAAGATCTCATACCTGGGAGTTGAATTGGACAGCTATGAAAGATCTCACACCTGGGAGTTGAATATGTCTGGCAAATATGGAAGAGCTACAGCTGAGGGCATCTGTGATCACAGGGAGTTCAGGGGACAAAGCATATTTCATAGGCTTAGATGTTCAGCCAAATGCAGGGTCAGGATCCTGGTAAGGAGCCAAATCCAGACACAGAGCCAAATAGAGATAGAATTAAAGTCAGAGCATGTGGGAAATGTTCTAGATAGGCATCTAGAAGAGGTGTCCTTAACCTTATTGTGTATTTCTGGATCCTTTCTGGGGAAGCCTAAAGACCCCTTTTCAGAATAATGTTTTTCAAAAATTGTAGGAAATGCTAAATTTCACTTAGAAGGGAAAATAATTATAGTATATAAATAAATAATGAAAATTAAAATGCCATTTCCCCTCCCATCCAAGTTCATAGACCCCTTGAAATCTATCTACAGATCCTCTCCCCAATTTAAGAACCTCTAATCTAGAAGATGAAGGAGTGAGGACCAAGAGAAGAGAAGGGAAGCCTGGGTCCAGAAGGATAGGAAGCCAGACTCAGAGGGACTGGGAGAAAGGAAGCCAACAGCAATGTTGACCTTGGTAGTGAGTCTGCCTCCTCCAAAGCAGGGATTCCTCATATGTTTGCTCCTTGGGCAAATTCCTAATAAATGCCATAAAGAAAGATGATATATCTAGGTAGATAATTGAAATAATTGCTGTCTGTATTATCAAAAGGAACTTAGTACATTTTTGTCTGCATGTGTAGAACTGAGGTTAAGACTGGCTGGAGCTGAGCCTTTAGGTAGGAGTGAGTAAGGATGCTTGATAGGCAGAGAAAGAAGTCCTTGGTACACACCAAGGTTTCTGACAAGGACTAGGAGAAGCAATGGGGGTAGTGGCTGCTTCATCTGCAGGTACAGTCCTTCCCATTCCCATTTGGATTTTGCCACAGTAAAGAAGGATGTGGGAAACTACTCCTAGATACATGCAAAGATTCCTTCCTCTCCATTCCAAGAGGACGTGGGTGAAGTCTCTAGGGATCCGGTACCCAGACTACTTGTGGACCCACATTATCCACCTGGCAGGGGTTTTAAAATTTAATTTATAGGACTTTTAATAAGGCCATAACTCCACATCAGACCAATGGATCTCCGGGCTGGAGCCAGAAGGGCTGATAGAGGTCACTTAGTCCAGCCCCCTTCTTTTATAGAGGAGAGAGGATGATGGAACCTGCTGCCAACTTCTCCAGGACAGAGCTGTTTCTTGTTTACCCAGTAATAAAGGTAATCCAGCTCAGAGTAAGAATAGCAGCATTGATACATTCTGTATCAACAGTGTCCTTCACATGACTACTGGCTCAAGTCCTGGCCTGAGTGACTGTTGGCAGCTGGAAGCAGTATGGCCTTAGGCACTGTTAGGTTAATGATAATAACTGGAATGCTGTTGATGACAATGATGCTCCTTTTCAATCCCTTCCAGCCTGATTTGTCCCATTCTTCTCTTTCTTAGAGAATGATTTGATTTTTACCCTTTTATTTCTCTTTCTCCCTCCACACCACTTAGCCTCAGTTTCCTTTTTTGTAAAATGGGGGATAACTCCTCACGTACTCAGTGCATCCCACCTTAACTGAATTGCCAAACTTCTGCTTTATGGTCCTCTCATATGGGAGAACTTGACACGACTTACAAAGAGTGATCCAATGATGAAAAGCAGCCTGGGTGGAGGAAGTTTTGGGGACAAATAAATATCAAACTAATGTTCTCTAACTAAACAATAGCTCACATTTGTATAGTGTTTTACAGTTTACAAAGTGCTTTCCTCACAGGAACCCTGTGGGGTGGAGAGTATACATATTATCTTCCCATTTTATGGAGGAGGAAGGGCTGAAATAGGGACTTTTCCAAGATAATTCAATTAGCAAGCACCAGAAACAGGATTTGAACTCCAAGCCCACTCTTTTTTTTCCCCCACTGCATCCTCGTTCTGCCCCACCCCCCCCCCAGGAAGTAAAAGCTTCCTAGAAAACAATGGAGGAGGAAGAATGAAACCTATGCCACATAAACCCCAGGCATGTGTAATGGGGTCAATAATAGAATCCACCTCCCAGGGTTGTTGTGGATAGCAAATGAATTAATAGTTGTAAAGTGCTTGGAATGATGCCTCATACATAGTGAACACTGTATAAATGTTAGTTATTATTATTCATATTATATTGTTATTATGATTAGCACAGTTCCTGGCACATAGTAGGCATTATATGTTAGCTAAACCATTACTATTACTATTATTATTGCAGTTAGCACAATACCTGACACATAGTCAGCACTATATGAATGTTTAGCACATAGTAGGCACTATATATAATTTTTTACTATTAATGCCCATCCCTTTTCAGGCCACACACAAAAGAAAGACTAGCCATCACAAGTCTGTACCGTTATTTATCTGCTGAATTATGAAAAGACTTTTAAATTGTATTAAAGTGACAGGTCCTGACTTAAATGATTTCTCAGAAGTCAGTCTGAGTAGTAGTGCTGAGCCTTTTAACTCCATGATGTTAAGCTCTTCATGTTGAGAAACCTTTCAGAACATGAAATGGGAACTTCAAGGAGACAACCCATTTTGGCTTTATTTTATTTGCATTTTAAAGGCTGTGGTTCGTTTGGCCCTGAGAATATTAATGCCATTTTTTTTCCTGTTGTGATCGATTGCTGTCTAGCAGCAAAGCTCCATTTATTTTATTTATAGGAGTACTGTAGTCTCATTTTTTACCCTTAAAAAAACCTGAACTAAAAACAAAAACAATAAAAAAAAAACCCACTGAATTTCATTTGTGTTGGGAGTTTTGGGGGAGGAACTCCTTCTACCAGTGTGGGGTCCTGAAAGGTTAAAATTTGCTGGGGTCACACATCAAGTATGGTCCAAGGTGGGACTTTTAAATCTAGGTCTCCCCTACTTAGAGGACAGCTTTCTCTCTACATAATGCTGCCTCAATTTTTAAAAATATTGCATTTATAAAACAAGAAATATTTATCAGGTTTAGGCTGATGCATCATGGTCTAAAGAGTCTCAGGCTCCAGCCTGCTAACTTTTCTCTTCCCTTTCCCCTTTTCCCCTTGGTCTTTTGTAGCTTACTCATAAACATTTGGGAAGAATTTAGTTCCACAGGAGACTTTCACGTGTTACAGACACTTTCAAGAAGATTCTGGACACCCCAAATCCCAAGTGTTGTCTGAGAAAGTTACAGGCAAAACTTAAATGCTCCCGAAGGAGAAGGAAATCACTTGGACACCATGCTCAGACTATGGAACCCCTCTGTGGTCATCTGATGAAAATCAAGTTCAGCAGCTGTCCTGGGGCGGCCACTTTAGACAGAATCTGCCCTGAGACCAGTAGGCAGCATGCTCCTCCTCACTGGGGCCAGATGGGAGATCTCATGAATTACAGTTCACCAATACTTTTTTTTGGGATGGCTTTTATATAATAAAAATCTTCATTCTATTTATAATGTCTAATAATGAGACACTGTAAGGGAAATAATGAAAAACCACATATTTGACATCTGTAATCTTTTAGTGCTCTCTGTACAGATTGAATCTTTTTTTTTTTGGTTGTTAAAATCTTAAATTGATCAAGTAGGCATAAAGCTATGAGGTTCTCACGGCTCTTTCCCTTTTATACAACTGGTTTTTGGCTTTATTAAAACATTCAGCTGTTCAAAAGAACTTTCTTTTTTTAAAGAAGGATGTATTTCATTACAACATTAAAAAAATATTGGTTTTGCACGTCCTGTAAAAATTTTGGTTAACCTTCTCTTTTCTTCGTACAAAGGCTCATGTACCCAATGCCAACTTTGAGTCTTCATCCCATCCCACCTCCAATATGACCTTTCCAGAAAAGTCATCACAATATTATTTAATTATTCAAAATCAGTAAGGATTACTATGATGAGTGGCTAATGGGCTATTTGGAAAGTACTTTATTTGCTAATAACTGTAAGTTTCACTACTAACCAATATGCTGTAATATGCTATGCTATTTACCAATGTAATTAGACAATTAAAACATTTATATTCCTCATTAGTACGGATTCTTAATTCTCTCTGCAAAAAGACATAGCCAGAAACATCACATATAGTAAATACACCAGTGAAATTTGTTCACTCACTCATTTGGCAACCTTTTAAACACCTTCAATCAATCAAAAATCCCCATTTATTAAGTACCTACTACGTTCCAGTCATTGTGTAAGATGTTGGAGATACAAATACAAAGGATGAGACAATTCCTACTCACAAGGAATTTACATTCTAATGAAGGAAACAATATATGTGTATATACACACATATGTATATAAAGATATATGTATACATATATGGGTATATATACCCATATATGCAACATAAAGTGAATGAATATGTATATAAATAAAGTTGGGGGTTTGGAGGGAAGGTGCTAGTGACTAGGGGGATCAGGAAAGTCTTCATAGAGAAGGGTTTTGAGCTGTATTTTAGAAGATGAGGGATGTGAGGTGGAAGGAAGAGGGAAGTACATGGGGGACCATACAAGGGTATGGAGACAGAGATAGGAAGTGGTTTGTGAGGAGCAGAGAGGCCAGTTTGGACACATCCCAGAGTTCAGTAGGTTGGGGGCAGGTTGTGGAGGGCTTTGAAGGCTAACCAGAGCAGTTTATATTAGACACATTAGGGAGCACCGGGAGATGATTGAGTATGGGAGTCACATGGTCACTTTGAACCTGGGCCTTGAGAATGAGGAGGAAGATGTTGACAGGTAAACTTCAAATTCTTCCAAGATGATGGGGTAAGCATGCTCTACCTCCTCCACTCCCACTACTGACCTCCTTGGATTCCTTTACATTCTAATTTTTTTTTTAAAGCAATTGGGGTTAAGTAACTTGCTCAAGGTTACATGGCTAGTCATTATTTATGTGTGGGTGCTCATTTTCTGAGGCCAGATTCGATCTCCGGTCATCCCAACTCCAAGGCCGGCGCTCTTACTGCGCCATCTAGCCGCCCCGATTCCTTTACATTCTAACTAAAATCCTACCTTCCTCAGGAAGCTTTCCCAAACCCCTCTTAATTACAGTGTATTTCCCTCTGTTAATTATTTCCCATGTATTTGGTACAGGGGTGGGAACCTGTGACATTGGGTCACATGTGTCTCTCTAAGTCCTCAAGTATGGCCCTTTGAATCCAAACTTCACAGAACAAATCCACATAATAAAAGGATTTGTTCTGTAAAACTTAGACTCAGTCAAAAGACCATACCCAAGGACCTAGAAGGCCACATGTGGTGGCAGTTTCCCTACCCCTGATATGGTACATAGCTGGCTTTGTTTGTCCCCATTAGATGGTAAGCTCCTTGAGGACAGTGCTTTCTGCATAGTAGGCACTTAATAAATGTGTACTGGTTGGTTGATTCTGGTTGTAGGGAATTGGGCAAAAAGATGTGAAGGAGAGAGAATGGGAGATAATCAGCTGTAGATTGCATGATCAGTACCAGTTTGATATGAGGCTGAAAAAGTGGATTTGAACTTAATTTTGTAGGGCCTTGAATCCCAAGCTAAGGTGCTTTGTAGGACTTTGTGAGGGGGTGGGAGTGGTGAGAGCCACTAAGCAGGAGTGATGTCACCAGAACAATGCACCGGTTACCTTAATTTGAGAGTGTTATGTGGGTGGAGTAAATGTAATGCTTTCAAGGGTAAATGTAACATTTCTAAGAAGCAAAAATACTCAAAAGTGAGAAAACCATTAAGGTGCATTATATATTCAGTCCACAAATGGAACCACAGGTCCATCTAGTTAAAAAAAAATCTAAGGAAAGAAAAACATTTTGGAATGATTTTACATAGCTAGATCAAATACAACCAGAAGGGCACAGCAGTCCTTATAGAGGAGGACACTTGGAACTTTTCATATTCAGAATAAGAGATGCCAGTTTTGATAATTTATTAGCAAAGAAGCTCATAAAACCCACAGTTGAGTCTGAATTTGCACATTCCCAAGACTTGAATATAAAATGTTCTTTCATATATGTATGTGTATATATATTTTTATATAACTGTAAAGCACTTAGCACAGTGCCTGCCACACTATATAAATGTTAGCTAATATATTGTATCAAATCTCAATATTTCCCTTCAACTAGTCATCATTTTAGTCAACTGTCTTGTATTTCTTATAAGTTAATAACACTTGCCACCCACTTACCTTACTTGGGTATCTTGAGGTTAAAGTTTCCAGTTCTTATAAGGACAGTGCTTGTGATACACTAAAAAACAAAACAAAACAAAACAAAACCAACGTGAGAGAAAGGATAATTGACAACTCTCTATTAGAGAATTGCAAAAGAAAAATGGGAAGTTGGTAGTTGTCCAAAAGCCTTTGAATTTAAAGTTAAAATCTTCCTCAGTCAGATACCCTCCCTAAGCTCTTCTAATACAGGAGAAAGATTGATTCTTTTTTATTCACCAGCACTGAAAAGATGATCATTATAAAGGGAGCCAAATGGGTAACTCACTGTAATGGGTTGGCGGGGGCCAAAGGGAAAATGCCAGAAAGGGCTGACTGAAAAGCATGATGAAAAAAGATGTTTCTCTGTATTTTTTTCTCTTTTTATTAAAGGAACTTGAAGGGAAAGATCAAGCTAAATAACGTGTAAAGGTTAAGTCTTGCAAATGAGAAATGCGCATCATTGTGTGTTCTCCATGCTGCAGAGATCTGGGGGAGTGAGGAAGTTATGTAACCTCTTCACTATAGGGAGATAGACTGTCTTAGCCATTTGGGGGAGGGATTGACCCTCTATGTTGATTGGGAAAGTTCTTAAATAGAACTGCCAAATACACAAGTAGATACCGTAGACAATGGTTAGTAGTGCACAGAAGAAGAAGGATGGGATTTGAAGGGCACTGCAGACTTCAAGAAAGGTGTAACATTGGCTGTTTGTAAAACAAGGATCATGGTAGAATGAATAAACTGACCTATGCTTGCCCTTAGGTATCAAGGGGTAATGCTTCATCATATCTGGTTCTCTTTTGAACACTCATTCTCCACGATGCAACTCACTTTAAGGTTGACAAAGCACTTTTTTCACAATAACCCTGCAAGGTAAGTTATGGTGGGTCTCATCATTTCCATTTTGCAGATGAGGAAACTGAGACTAAGAGGTAAAGTGACTCTGGATGTGTGTGTGTGTGTGTGTGTGTGTGTGTGTGTGTGTGTGTGTGATGGACCTCTGACAGTCTGATGAAGCCCATGAACCCCTTCTCAGAATCATGTCTTCAGATGCATAAAATAAAGTGCACAGGATCACAAAGGAAATCAATTATATTGAAAGAAAGATGTCATTTTCCTCCCCTTCCAAGTTCATGGGCCTCTTGAAATCTATCTAGATGAGAAAATGAGAGGGACTAAAAAATTTAAATCTGTACAAGTTAAGAAGAAGTATGACTAGAATTAACACAGGGGATTGAGCTTAGGGATAAGATGTGACATGGGAAGCAGTCACTAGGTGTAGTGATGGCCAGGAGGGGAAATGTGGCATTTACAATGTGCACAGGGCCACAGACTTGTGGTTAGCTCCAGGTACCATATTTCAGAAAGGACAGTGATATGCTGGAATGCTTCCTCTCTCCCTCCCCTGTCCCCCTTCTTGCCAGTGATCAACACATTTATGGACCTTATCTTTGCCCTTATCTCTCACTTTTTTTGTCAGGGGTGTGCAGATAAATATTCAACAACTGGCTTTGGCACAAATAGGAGTGGAGGAGATAGATTTAATCTGCATGTTAAACATTTTCTGTGCCATATTTCAAAGTCTAGACAATCAACAAAACAATAAATCAAACCTTGATTTGTGGCGATTGCTGATTTTTGAGGGGTAAATGCTCACACTGAAAATTTAAGACCTGGCTCACCAGCTGACTCAGGCATAGCCCTGCTCCTCCCTTATTTGTTTATTTATTTAGTTAGTTATCTGTCCTCTCCTACTAGTTTGCATACTACTTGAAAGCAGGGTCAGAGTTGTCTCTATGCTCTTTGTAATCCTAGTCATTTGTCAGTTACAAATCCTCCTTCTTGGGGGTTTCACCATGTTTTGGCTCATGTCTTCCCAAAGTAGAGAGGTATAATGTGAATCAGGTATGAGAGGTTGGTATTTATCTCCTAAATACAAAAGAAATGCTAACCACTCATACACCTACCTCTACAAATGTAATATAGTAGCTTAATATAACTATTGTTTTACCCCTTTTGGGAGGTGAGACAAACTTCATCAGAACATAAAGCAGTTTGTGAGAAAACTGAACAGACATCAATCACTATATTTCACCTCGGCTCTGCACTGTCTCAAAGTCTATAAGTGCTGGCCAGACAGGCTAGTGCTTGGCCTCCTCTTCTTGCTGTGGTCATCTTCTCTGAGGCAGAAACTCCCCTTGTAACCATTCAGCTCTCACCAAGGGACCTGGGACCATATGGCTTCTTAGACTCCCAAAGTCACCTCCAAACCTGGATATATCCATCTTAAGGTTGATATTTGTGTTCAGTTACTTTGTACATATTTCTACTTATTCACTTTATATTATTTATTTCATATGTACTTGTTGTCTCTCTCATTAGAATATAAACTCCTCATTAGTAGGGATTGTTTTATTCTTTGTATCATTAGTACCTACCCTAGTATTTGTCATATATGTATGTGTGTGTGTGTATATATATATACACACACACACATACATATATGATATATACATATATAATATACACATAATATATAATGTAAATATACTATATAATGTGTATATATGTGTATATATGCACACATACATATAAACACATAATTTATATGTCCATATACACATATATCTCTCTTTTTTCTCTTTCCTCTCCTCTCTTTCTCTCTGTCTCTGTCTGTCTGTCTCTGTCTCTTGTCTCTCTCGCCATCTATCTTCAATGCAATGAACATTTACTAAGCACCTCTGATGTTCCAGGCACTGTGCCAAGCTCTGAGGATATAATTTTTTAAAAACTAGCCCTTGTCTTCAGTGAGCTAACACACACACACATACAAACACACACACAGATACTCTGCATGTATATGTATATATCTATATCTATGTGTATGGACACACACAGAGAATCTCTCTATTAGAATGTAAACTCCCTGAAGGTAGACACTGTTTTTGTCTTTCTTAGTAGCCTTGATCTTTGAAGTACCTGCCACTTTAAAGAATTTGGTGACACCTGTCGATTGACTCTGGTCACTAGGCTAAGAAGGGACAGGGCTGGGACTCCACCGGCCAACCCCACTATGTGCCATGCACTGGAGATGCAAAGAAAAGTAGCCCAAGCCCTCAGGGAGCTCCCATTCTAGCCAGGGGAGGGACTTCTCTGTTTGGGGGGATGGCTTGGAGCGTTGCTAAGTGTCTGCCTTACCCCTTCATTCTATGAGTTCACATTGAATCCTGCCTATTTAAAGTGGTGATCTAAAGGGAATGTGGAATCTTCTAAGAACATTGTTAAAGAACTGGAAAGTTATCTAGCCTGTCTGGGATGTTTCATGGTATCTTGCTTGCAGCCAGGATAGCTCCCTACTGATAACTTCCCTATAGCAGTATATGAAAAGGGTTTAAAATTGGTCCCTTCTTTACAGATCTGTCCCTTGGAGTAATTTCTAAGGGATGCTTTTTGTAGTAAGGTAATAACGCGTGGGCCTGCTGCCCTCTGGTGGCTCAGCTTTCTAATAGCACCTTGATGTGTCTGTTTTATTTTTGGTTCTGTTTTATTTGCCCCCCGTCTAGGGGCACTAGACGGCACGCTGCCGTCTGTATCTGTGCCCCGCCAGGCACCCAGGATCATAGTTATTATTAATGTGATTATTCATCTTATTGTTAAAAATTGCATCTCAGAATCACAGATTTAGAAATAGAAGCAATTGTAGAGACCACCCAGTCCAGCCCATTTTACATAGGAAACTGTGGCCCAGAGAGGGGGAAAGTGACTTGCTCGAGGCCCCATAGGTTGACAGGGTCAGAGAGCTAGGATCTGAACCTGGGTTCTTTGACTCTCAAGCCTGTGCACATTCCTCTGGAACAGGGTTTCATTGGTTATAGAGAACTCCCAATATGGAAACACCCTTCACTGTGGCAGGTTGACCACTCATCTGTAACTTTCAGTCTTACAGAGTTGTCTGGGGAGCACCAAGAGGAAATCTTTCGATGACTTACCCAGGGGTCACACATACATCTAGGCCTTCTGAGTCTGAGGTTGGCTCTTTTTCCACTAAACTTCCTGGTTTCTTTTTTGTATCTGTCTCCTAGGTGCTTAGCACAGTGTCTGGTACTTATGTTGGATAAAGCATTTTTATTCATTCATTCATTCATTCATTCATGCATTTCTCTTTGTCTCTCTCTGTCTCTGTCTCTGTCTCTTTCTCTCTTCCTGGTAGATTTGTGGTAGATTCTTATCCTCACAAATTTGAGGAAACTTAAGCTCGAAGAGGGTCATGCCAACTAATAAGCCAGAATTAGAGGCCAGGCCTGTGGACACCACATTCAGCTCTCTTTCCAGCATGCAGTGCTCTCTCTTGCCTCTCCACAATGGGAGTGCTGTGCCTTCAGGTGCACAAAAAACAGTTATAGACACTTTTTAATCTAGGTGCTTTATCTGAACTCTTTCCTTTGGGCAAGGAAGTAGCATGGTTTTTCTATGGGCAATAGATTTTGTTCCCTGAAGAGCTAACCTTAATAATTGAAGATTTGTGACTTAATTTTGACAATTCTTGCATCAGGGGAAATTGATGGTGCCCCACCCCATGCTCCCTGTTTCAGTAAGAGGCATCTCTCTTGTCGATTCCCTGAATGTGCCCCAGCAGGGCTAAAATGGGCTTCATTACTGCCATGGTGGGCCATTGTCATCCAGGTCCCCACATAGAGAAAGCCATTTGGACTAGTCATTGATTTCTGAGGAGAGTGTGAATCCAGCTGAGAACTGGTGAGTGGGGTTTCCAAGAAGAATGAGAGTCATTTTCATCAACAGCTTGGTGTCAGTGCAAGAGTTCTGGATTTGTAGTCTGAGGGTGTGTGTTCAAATACGTAGCCTGCTGCTTACTACCTTGGGTAATTAATTTCCTTTCTCTGGGAAACTCAGTTTCCTGAGGTCTAAATGAAAGGGTTGTACTTTCTGCCTTGGTCTCTTGTCTACTCATTCTTTATCTCTATCTCTGTGTGTCTTTGTCTCTTTCTCCTACACATATACACACATTCTCTCCCCTTCTCTCTCTTCGCTTTCTCCTTCTTTCTCTCTGTCTCTCTCCCCCTTCTGTCTTCTACTTTGTCTCTCTCTTTCCTCTCTGTCTCTCCTTCTCTCTCTCTTTCTCTATGTCTCTCCTGCTCTCACCTGATTTCTCTCTCTCTCTCTCTCTCTCTCTCTCTCTCTCTCTCTCTCTCTCTCTCTCTCTGTTTCTGTCTCCTCTTTCCATCTCTCTCTGTCCTTGTCTCTCCTCTCTCTGTCTCTCCTTATTTCTGTGTGTGTCTCTGTCTCTCTCTCTTTCCCCTGTGTTGTCAGTGGCATAGCGAACTATTGGGGAGTCCCCTAATTTTCAGCAAGTATTTTGCAGTTTATAATATGAGAGATACCTGGTGGGGTAGGGGAATACTGGGGGGCTGCAGTGATTTGCTCAGTATATGTGAGAAACTGAACTTGAACCAGGTCTTCCTGACTACCTCGCTCTCTGCTCTGCCAGCTGCCAGATTATCTTGAAGCACAAGATCTGACTGTGTTTGATCCCTTCCTCAAGACACTTGAGTGTCTTGCCTCAAGGATAAAATGCCCCTATTGCCTCAAGGATAAAATGCTCACTCATTGGTTTGGTCTCTAAAGCCAGGCACAGTCTAGTTGCAGTGGTCTGCTCCCTCACTGACATTTTGTTCTAGCAAAATTGGTCCATTTGTTGTTCCTTATACTTGGAACATGGGGTGACTGGGGGCGCCATAGTGACTAGAGTGCCAGCCTGGAGTCAGGAAGACTCATCTTCATGAGCTCAAATCTGGTCTCAGACATTTACCAGTTGTATGACCCTGGGCAAGTCACTTCACCCTTTTTGCTTCAGTTTCTTCATCTGTAAAAAATGAGCGGGAAAAGGAAATGGCAAACCACTTCAATATTATAGCCAAGAAAACCCCAAATGGGGTCATGGAGAGTCAAATGCCACTGAAAAATGACTGGACAACAAGTGCTTGGAATGCTATCTCCCACCTCTTTGCCTTTGTACGAGCTATCCACTTTTCCTAGAAGATACTTTTTCTTTACCTCCATTGCTTAAGATCCTCAGCTTTCTTTCAAGCTCAGTGCGTATGCCACCTTTTATGGGGATTCCTTCTGATGCCATTGGTTGGTACTGCCTTCTTCTTTTCCTCAAATTAATATGTATGTGTTGTTCAGTTTTTGTGTCCAACTCTTCATGACCCCTTTTGGGGTTTTCTTGCAGAGATACTGGAGTGGTTTGCCATTTCCTTCTCCAGCTGATTTTACAGATTAGGAAACAGGCCAGTGGGGTTAAGTGACTTGCCCAGGGTCACCCATCTAGTAAGCGTCTGAGGCCAGATTTGAGCTTGGAATTTCTTGACTCCAGATCCAGAGCTCTAATTATTGCATCCCCTTGATGCAGCTCGAGACCTTCTAGAGACGGTTAAATCCCTGCTAGTCCTTCAAAGAGCAATTCTGCTTCCTTCACTCCATTAGGACAAAGCTGGTCTTAAACTAGAAAAGTCTGGATTAAACAGTGAGTTTTTAGAAATTTCAGGTGAATATTTTGAGAGATATTAGCCAGAAATTCCAACTGAAGAGGATGGTTAAAAAAAGAAAGAAGTGGAAGGGAATGGTTAGGGGAAAGAAGAAGAAAATAACCTAAGGAGGGGAGAAGGGAGAAAGGGGAAAGAAAAGGGGGACATGAAGGAGAAAGAAGAGAGATAAAGGGGGGAGGGAGGAGGGAATAGAAGGGAAGGACTGAAATCCAGAGAGAATTGAAGGAAGGAGGGGGCAGAGAAGGAGATCCAAGAGGAAGGGCTATGAAGAGGGGGATGCAAGACCTGGGGAAGGGAAAAGAAAAGGAGAAGAGGAAGGAAAAGGGGAAGGGGGGGTGGAATGTCGAGAAGAGGATAGGGAGGGGAATAAAGAAGGGAGAGGAAGAAGAGAAAGAGAGGAAGAAAAAGGGAGGACGAGGGCAAGAGTGCATAGGATGAGGAAAGAGAAGGAGGGAGAGCGGACAGTCATACACATTATAGTGAGAGCTGGAAGGGACCTTTGAACTCATCTATCCCAATGGCCTCTCTTTACAGAGGAGATGCTGAAGGGCTTCCTCAAGACCCCGTGGGTGCATGGCCAGTACATGGTGGGTCCAGCCATGAAGGAACAAGAGGAGAAAGAAAAAAAACAAAGAAACCCACATGCCGCAGCCCCCCTTAAACGAGTCCCCAGGCTTCTACCCTGGGACCCAGTTTGCCTGGCTGTCACCATGTCATCAATGCCAGTAATTCCGACATAACTTTAGGAATAAGCAGGCATGGCATCTGTCCCTGCAGGAAGGAGCCCAGTGACTCCTTGGAGAATTTGGGGTCCAATGGTTGTACTCCCCCCTTCTGCCATTTGGTTCTGCTCCGGAAGGAGGTAGCAAGGAGGCAGAACTCTCTGGAACTGGGCCAGACACTGGTGTCTCTTTTTTTAGTAGCTGAAATATCCCAGACTTCCAACAAAACTTCACAATTGCCCACAAAGGACTGCTTCTGTATGGACAGGTCATAACTCTTGGGGGTTTTGGAATGAAGCCATGTTTTCAGGGAAAAAGACTGACTTTAAACCTATCCTTTTAGGTAGAGACTGGAAACTGGGAAGAGATTTGGGATTTTGGATAGAGTATTATGGTGTGGAGTCAGGAAGATCTGAATTCAAATCAAATTCCAGACACATACTAGCTGTGTGACTCTGGGCAAGTCACTTACCCTCTGTCTGCCTCAGTTACCCCACCTATAAAACAGAGATAATAATAGCACCTAACGTTCCATGGTGGCTGTGAGGATAAGATAAAATAATATATGTAAAACACTCTGCAAAGCTTAAAGTGCTATTTAAATGCTAGCTTTATTGTTAGTGATAGCAGTAGGCAGTTTGGTGTAGTAGAAAGAACACTGGGACTGGAGTCAAGACCTGACAGTGTACGAGGAGTGATTTGGATAGACTTAGCCCTTCTCAGCAATGCAAGGGCCTAAAACAATTCCAAAGAACACATGATGGAAAATGCCATCCACATCCAGAGAAAGAACTATGGAGTCGAGATGCAGAATGAAACAGACTATTCTCTTTTTGTTTTGTTTCATTTGGGTTTTTTCTTTCTTTCTCATGGTTTCTCCCATTTGTTATAATTCTTCTATGCAACATGACTAATGTAAAAATGGGTTTGATAGGAATGTATGTGTAGAGCCCATGTCAGATTGCAAGCCGTCTTGGGGAGGGAGGGGGTACAGAAGGGGAGAAAATGTAAAACTTATGGAAGTGAATGCTGAAAACTGAAAATAAATCATTTAATTTTAAAAAGAAAATAAAGTAAGGTTCAGAATTCTATTAAAGATTTGGATTCAAATGCCACACCTGATACCTCAAAGGTACATGAGCAAGACACTTAACATCTCCATCTGCATCAGGTTTTTTTTTTTTTTAAAGCAATTGGGGTTAAGTAACTTGCTCAAGGTTACACGGCTAGTCATTTGATTTATGCGTGCGTGCTCATTTTCTGAGGCCGGATCTGATCTCGGGTCATCCCAACTCCGAGGCCGGCACTCTTACTCACTGCGCCACCTGGCCGCCCCTTTAGGGCAATTGGGGTTAAGTAACTTGCCCAAGGTTACGCGGCTAGGTTTTTGTTTGTGCGGATTAAGTGTCGGAGGCCGGCTCCGAACTCAGGTCCTTCTGATTCCAGGGCCGGCGCTCTATTCACTGCGCCACCTAGCCGCCCCTGCATCAGGTTTTTTTTGTTTCAATCTCTAAAATGAGGATAATAGCACCAAAGATATTTACCTCTCCAGGCTCTTTTGAGGCCCAGATAAGATCATGCATATAAAGGACTCTGCAAACTATAAATCTAATGATTTATTGATGGTGGTGGTGGTGCTATTATTAATGTGTCTAGGTAAATTCCTTCCCAGCCTGTTCTTGACCTCCTAGCAGGAAGGCAAGGGGTAGGATGATTTATCATTCATTCAATCATTCATTTGTTTGTTTATTCACCTATCTATCTATCTGTTTATCTATTTATTTATTTTTGGAGGGAGGTAATTGGGATTAAGTGACTTGTCCAGAGTCACAAGCTAATAAGTGTCTAAAATTGGATTTGAACTCAGGGCCTCTTGACTCCATGGCTAGCGCTCTATCCACTGTGCCACCTAGCTGCCCCAGGAAGGCTATTATTGAGACAGATTTCAGGGTCCCTGTTGTACAGATGGGGGCATCAAGGCCCAGAATGGCCATACATTTAAGGCTGTAAGGGAAGTCAGGGGCCATCCAGCCCAACGCCCTCATATTATAGAAGAGACAACGGAAGCTCAGAGACTTAAAGGGATTTTCTCAAGGCCACACAGATAGTGAGTGCCAGGACCTGGGCCTGAGCCCAGACCTTGTGACTCTCCCCACTACACTATCCTGGCTCGACGAATCCCTAGTGATACGGTAGAAAGAAAGCTGCTTCTGGACTCAGGGAACTTGGGGTTTGAATCTTCTATTTCCCACTTTTTGTCTGTGTGCCCCTGGGAAGGTCACTTTTCCTCTATGGACCTCAGTTTCCTCATTTGTAAATAAGGGAATCAGACTAGATCAATGACTAAAATCTAGGTCCTCATCGTCACAGTGTGGAACTCTTTCCACTAGGGGGCAGTGTGGTAGAGTAGAATGGGAGTCAGGCAACCAGGGTCCTTGTCTAGTGTTTGCTTCTAAGCTACCAGCTCTTGGACCTCTGGGCCAGTCACGTTAGCTCTCCAAGATTCAGTTTGCTCATCTGTAAAATGGGTATCCAAATACTTATGTGCCCTCCCTCATGGGAAAGGTGGAGAGCACCAAATGAGATCACGGATGCTCAATGCTATAGGTGACAGATGCAATGGTAGGATTATAGCACCTACTATGTGCTAAGCATTGTGATAAGTATTCATAAATATGATCTCATTTGAGCCTCACCACAACCCTTCAGAGGTAGGTGCTATTATTTTTCCCATTTTATAGTGGAGGGAACTGATGTAGACACAGATTGAGTGACTTGTCCAAGGTCACTTAGATAGTATATGAAGTTAGAATTGAACTCAGGTCTTCCTGAATACTCTATCACTGCACTACCAAGCTGCCTTTACAGATGAAGAAACTGATTATTTCCATTACATTAATTCAGAAATGACTTTTCCTTCTCGGATCTTCCATGTCACTTTATTTTTTAATATTTGGATCTATTCGTCATGGAGAATTATGTAATATAGCCATCTGTGTTGGTCCCTAGACTTTCTGTGAGCTCATTGTGGGTAGGGCTCATATCCAATGGAAACTTGCCAGCCCTGAGCACAGGACTTTGCACACAGTAGGTGCTGTCTTAGACTTTTCTATATTTGCTTTTGTGCAACACAAAATCTTCCCTACTTCATTTTTTCCTGCCTCATCTTTTAGATTCTCCATTCCCCCCATGTCAACTGAGATTGCAGTTTTTTTCCTACCATTTTGTATGTTCCTTTTTTCCACTCTGGGGCTGCTCTAAGGAGTGCTTTAAAACTCTGGAGACCTGTAGTTTCATTGGAGTGGGCACCACCTCTGCTGGTGAAGAGTCTAACACCTCTAGAGGTGGGTAGATGGTCCTTTAGAGCTGTTGATTTTTCTTGGAGTCAAGTTGGTGATCAGCTTCTCTGGACTTATGCTCATTCCTCAGGAGAAATACAGTCACAGAATCTCAGACCTTTTTGGTCCTATAGTTCAACCCTTACCCACTAAGGAATCCCCTCTATGATATTCCTGAAAGTGGGGTTTGCTTGAAGCCCTCCAGTGAGGGGAGGGCCAGTGCTTCCCTAGGCAGCCCATTCCTCTTTGGGACCGCTGGGATTGACAGGAAGCTTTACTTGACATCAAGTCTATGTTTGCCTCACTCTGTGCATATATGTTAAGCTTCATTATTGATCCCACCAAGTTCAGGGCAAGAGAAAGCATAACTTCTGGATAAACCCATATTTCAGCTCCTGCTGGGTGGGAATCCTGGAAGTGCCCCCTAATAATCACTCCTTGCTCTTTTTTAAATTTATTTTTAATTTTTAAAAATTTATTTTATTTAATTTTTAAATTTTTTTAAATTTTTAAAAAAATTTAAAAAATTTTTTTTTGCTTCTTGCTCTTTGAGGCATTAGTTCTACTGGGGCTATAAAACCTGGCCTGGCCTCTGACTTCTGTATTCCTGTGACTCACTCTCCTGACTTTTTGGAACTTTCAAGGTTGGTATGAGCTTTGTGGTTGTTGCTCAGTTATTTTAGTTATTTCAGACTCTTCATGACTTGGTAGAGATACTGGAGGAGTTTGCCAATTCCAGCCCATTTTACAGATGAGGAAATGGAGGCAAACAGGGCTAAGTGACTTGTCCAGGGTCACACATATAGTAAGTGTCTGAGGCCAGATTTAAACTCAGGAAGATAAATCTTCTTGACTCTAGGGTCTGGCACTGTATCCACCACACTACCTAGCTGCCCCTTTGGTAAGATTTAAGGAGTCACAAATGAAGCTGAAAGATGTTGAAGACAAAGAGGTTGCAGCTTAAGCTTATTTGATGGAACCAGTTACTGAATATCGATGTGTGGCAGCTAGGTGGTGAGTGGACAAAGCATTTACCCAGAGTCATGAAGACCTGAGTTCAAATCCAGCTTTCAACACTCTGGGCAAGTTTCTTCACCTCTGCTTGCCTCAGTTTCCTCACCTGTAGAATGGGGATAATAACACCATCTACCTGCAAGAGAGGATAAATGAGAAAATATTTGTAAAGAGCTTAGCACAATGCCTTTCACACAGTAGGTATTATATAAATGCTAGCTGCTATTATTATTACATATCCCATAGTATATCTATCCAGGGCATTTCCTGTACATGTTATCACAATTCTCTGGGATACAGCCTTCTCAGGTTCTCCTTATGGAAGGATATTTCCCAGGTATTCTGCTATTATTAAAAATATATAATTATATATGCATAGGTATATATATGTGTGTTTATATGTATAGATATGTACATATGTGTATGTATACATGTATAAAATACTCATATATTTATGCATCACATGATTTACATATACATATGCCTATACCACATAATTTACATATATAACCATATTACACAATATATAATTTATATGTATATATTATATGTGTATATGTGTATACACACACAATGTTTCTCTGTGTACATGTTGTTTCCCCCTTATAGAATGTAAGCTCCTTGAGGTTAGAGTCTCTTCCTCTGTATTTGTATCCCCAGGGATAGGGGATACAAATACACAGTAGGCACTAAATACATACGTGTTGAATTTCATTGGAAAGAGTTCTAACCTGCTGGCTGTGGGCGCTTGCAGGACACCAGAATCCCTGGTTGCAATTCTGGGGCAGAGAGGACAACTATAGTTTGTAGCCATTGGAGGGACTGCAGGGAGCAAGATCATTGCAGGGTGATATGGCTGTGGGTCCTAGCCATGGCTAGGAGTGAAAAGGAGAGCCCAAGGTTGGGCCCTGAAACAGATTTCAGAAAAGAAGGACCTGAGGCTTGGGACATCATTCCCCATACCTCAGGACTACAATATGATTACACTAATAGCTGCTAAAAGCAATCTAAAAAAATAAAAAGATAAAATAAGTAAGTAAAGGAGAAAGAACCCAACCATAGATAGTTTCTATGGGGACAGAAAAGATCTGGATTTGTATTCAGAGGAAGATAATGGAGCTAAAAAAGCTACTCCTTTTTCAATGAGAAATTTCAAATGGTCCCAAGCACCAAAAGAGTTCTTGGAAGAACTTTAAAAAGGACTTTAAAAATCAAATAAGAGAGACTGAGGAAAAATTAGAAAAAAAAATACTTAAGAGCAATCCAAGAAAATCAAGAAAATTATGAAAAGAAAATCAACCAACTAGAAATAGAGAATCAAAAACTTAAGAGACAATAATTCCTTAAAAACTAGAATTGGGCAAGGGGAAGCTAATGATGTCTTAAGACACCAAGAAATCATAAAATAAAATCAAAAGAATGAAAAAATAGATGAGAAAATGAAACATCTCATCAGAAAAACAACTGATATAGGGAGCAAATTGAGGATAAATAATCCAAGAATAGTCAGACTACCTGAAAATTATGATAAAAAAAGAATCTTGATACAATATTACAAGAAATTATCACGGAAAATTGTCCTGGAATTCTAGAACAAGAAGGCAAAGCATAAATAAAAAAAATCCACCAATCATTACCTGAAAGAGATCCCAGGAGGAAAACTTAGAGGAATATCATAGCCAAGTTTCAAAGGACTGAGGTTAAGGAGGAAATATTGGAAGCCACAAGGAAAAGAAAACCAATTTAAATATCATGGAGCTACAATAAGGATTACACAAGACCTAGCAGCTACTACATTGAACAACTGTAGGTCTTGGAATACTATATTCCATAGAGCAAAGATCTGGGGTTACAATCAAGGTTAGTTTACCCAGCAAAGTTAAGTATAATCCCAAATGGAAAAAAAATGGATACTTAATGAACTGAAAAACTTGCAGGTTTTTGTGACAAAAACCCCAGGACATAAGGGAAATTCAACATATAACATCCAGGAGAAATACAAGGTAAACATTAAAGACCAATTATAAAGACCAATTAAATCATTTACTTTACATATGTAAAAATATTAACAGTACTCTTATGATTGTCATCTTTGTTTGGGTAGTTTGAAAGAAACGCTTGGGCTGAGCTGAATATGATGGGGGTGATTCTAAAAAAATAAAACTGTAGGGAGAGATAAAAAGGAGTAATGAGGCATAAAAGAAAAAAAATTGATGCAGAAGCTAGTAGGGGGGAGGGTGGGTAGTGATGGAACCTTACTCTCATTGGGAATGGGTTAAGGAGGGAATAACATCTATCTCTAGAAGGGTATAAAAATCTTCTAAATTAAGAAAGAAATGACATCAAAGGGATAGGGTAGGGGGAGAGGATAAGGGATGGACTTTTATAAGGGTGGATAGGTTAAGGAGTAGGAGGGCAAGGTCATAGGTAGAAGTAAAGCAGAGGAGTGAAAAAAAAAGCAGAGGAGTGAAGAGGGATAGAGTAAATAGGGTGAGAATGATAGTGAGGAAAAATAGGAAGGAGGAAAATATACAAGTAATTGTAGCTTAGAATGTGAATGGGATGAATTTACCCATAAAACAGAAATGGAGAGCAGATTAAAAATTTTAATTAAACAATATGTTGCTTTCAGGAAACATTATAAAAATGAGAGACACACACAAACATAAAATAAAGGGCGGGAGTAGAATTTATTATGTAAAAAAAACAACAGGGATAGTAATGATCTCAGACAAAGTTAAAGTTAAAATAGACAATCAAAAGTGAAACATAGAGAAACTACACTATGTGTCAGCAATATTATTCAATATTGGCTTAGACCATTTAAAATACATAGATGGCAGGAACTATATGAACATAAACATAAAAGACTTTTTATACAAATAAACTCATATCTAAATAATTGAAGTAATATTTATTGTTTATGGGTAGGCGAAACTAATATAATTTTTAAATGATAATTTTATCTAATTTATCTATTCATTGTCATCCCAATGAAATTACTAAAAAAATTTTTACTTAGGAAAAATAATAACAATGTTTATTTGGGAGAACAAAAGGTCAGAAACTTCAAAGAAACCAAGGGGGAAAAAAGATATAAAGGAAGTAGATTCAGCTATATTATGCGATGGGAGCATTGTTGAAGTGTAAAAAGAATAATTTCAATTATTTTAAACTAAAAATTTGTTGTATAAATAAAACCTATGTAGCAAAGAATAGAAGGAATGTGAAAACTGGGGGGGAAATGGTCATAGACAATCTCTTAGACAGGATGTGACTGGGTTGGAATCTTGCTGTGGTGTAGGAAATGATGACCTGGCTAACTTAGAAAGATATGGAAAGACTTGGACCTATGAAGGAAGATGTTCTCCACCTTGAGAGAAACAGAACACAGGTGGAAACAAGCAAGGTATGGTCTTACATTTATGTGTATGAATGTATATACATATGTGTATGTATGTTTATAGATATCTATGTGTATGTATTAGATAGCCATGCTTAATTGTAGCCTTATATAGGGTTGGGGGGTGGGGAGAAAAATAAACTAAAAAGTGCACAGCAGAGAACAAAAGAAAATCAACAAGGAAGCAAAGAAAAGCTGGATGGATTTGAAAATAATCTGTATTATTTATTATACAGGGTTTCCTGAAATGGAAATTTATTGTTTTATATTGAGTCCTTTCTTGTGGTCTGTTGTATTTCTTCTCTTTTTTCTTAAAATTTGAAAAATAATTACCAGAAGAAATGGAAAGGGTTCTAGTTTTTGATCAGGAGAGAGCTAGGATCAATGCTCACCTCCAACACATACTAGTTGAATGACTTTGTAAGAATCAGAGGACCTTCCTGAGCTATAATTTTCTTGTGTATAAAATGAGCAATATAATGATTTTCCATTGTAAATCTCACTTATAGGAACATAGCTCCAGGAACGGAAGACACGTGGGGGACATCTAGTTCTACTGCCTTATGGTACAGATGGAGAGGTCAAGGCTCTAGAAATTAAATTACTTGACTGAGGTCAGATGGGTACAAAGTGACACATCCAAGATTTGAACTGAGGTCTTGTGACTCCAAATTCAATACTCTTTCCTCTGTATCAGATTATCTTCTGACAGTAATGCAGAGATATGACTTGTAGTCATTGCTCTCTATAATCATTAAGTAAATGATTTTGAAAAAAAATGATAAATAATCATTGAATAAAATGTATTATTAATGGTCCTGGGCTTATTTGCAAGTCAGGAGTAATGTGAACAGAGACCACCAGGGGAGGAAACTCCTACTCCCAATGCAGGTTGGCACCTTTTCTGCAACTAAATACTGTTGGCTAATTAAACTCCCTTCCAGGGAAGGACCTCTTCTGTCTTGCTTTATTTTTTCCCTTTGAATTCTCAAGTTGGCCCCCATTATTTTATATTTATAGCTCCCACAAGTGGGCAATATGACCCAGACCTTTCCTGGCCTCATATTTCCATGTATTTATTGAGCTCTCTCCCTTTGCCATTGCCTTTCAATAAAGGATTCTAGGTTGGAAAGTTCCCTCTCTGATGCCTGTTGTTTGTTCTTTCCCTGAGGTTAAGCACAGCCTGTTCCCTTTACAGCATTAAACTTGTGGCTAGGTCTGTTTTCTAGGTATGGCATTCCTGGAGGAATCCAGGTGCTACATCTCCATTAAACATCTGGGAGGACAAGCAGAGGGTGGAAACAGTTTTTCTTGGCACTGTGTTGAAGGGTGTATTTTCACTAATTGGTGAAGGGCTGGCAGGAAAGCAGTTGGACCAAGGGAGTGGGTAATTCTTTGCTGATCCATGGAAAGTGACTTTCCTCTCTTGGCGACTGTCTTTCTCAAATAGCTTTATAAGTGCTGTGGGTTCAGCTACGGAAATGTGGTTCAGGATCAGTCTGCTGGATAAAAGGGCTCTTGGCAGGCTCACTGGTGTTCAGAACTTGTGTCCTTCCCGTTCATTTTTCATTAATTATAGAATTTCTGAGCTGAAAAGGATCTCAGGGGCCTAATAGGTCCAACCTTTTACCTGCACAGAAATTTGTTTTAATATGATGACAAGGGGTTAGGCAGTCTCCTCTTAAAGAGTTCCAGTGATGGGCACTGTCTCCCCAAAGTGGCATATCCCACTCTGGGACAACCTGGATTGTTAGGAAACTTTTCCTGACACAGAGCCAATATCTCCATCCTTCTTTCTTCCCCCTCCCCCACCCATACCCCAGCACTTAGCATAGAACCTGGCACATAGTAGTTATTTAATAATTGCTTGTCGACTTGACATGACCCACTGTTTCTTGTTCTTCTCTAGGGAGACCAGCAGAAATGTTTCCATTGACTTCTGAGAAACACCCCCAAATGTCCACAGAAACTGGTGCTCTTTGGGCAGTTGGAATACTGCTGAAGAGGAAGGAAGAGGCTGGGGAGGGAGGGAATGCAGGTTCCCCATGGTTTTAAAACCTGGAGAGTCAAAAGTGCAGCCTGGAGGGTAATGAAAACATGGTTGGTCAGGTCATTCTCATGAAAATGGGAGGAATTGAAGAACCAGAGGGAGATATCACTGGGCCAGTGTGCTTCTGGTATGAGAAATCCAGAGATGGAGTGAGCTGCCAGCATAAAGAGTGAATGTGAATGTCTGAGAGAGCCAGGTGTGTAGCCTGGAGAGAACTTTGGGAGGCTGAAGAATGGTCTAATAGACTGGTGGTCTCACATTCATATGAACTCTCCTCTCCTCACTTGAGGAAGAAAGAGGCCTTTTCCATTCGTAGAAACACAAGTGATTAGCATCCTAGGAGGGATTAGAATCCAGGTCTATGACTCCAGAGCCCCAAGCCATCTCCCAGATGGACAACGTTCTTTTAATTTTTTCCCATTTGGGGGAGGGAATTGTGGGAAGAAGATGGAATAAGACAGGAAACCACCTGGCTTTCCCAAATAACTTGAAATATGCCTCAAAGTGAACTTTAGGGCTGCAGGGATAATTAAAAGTTGTAGGCCTAAGACAGTTTAGGAGGAGGAAGGATGGCTCTGACTTCAGAGGAGATGAAGGTGCCACCTGATTGTAGTGCACACCCCCAAGGGCAGATTAGCCACAGGACAACCACAAGCCCCAGGGGCAGCTGGGTAGGCCTCAGCTTCCAAATTTAGGGTTCCCTGCTCCCTTCACAGATGGTATGGGGGTTGGGCGACTGACAGGATAAGATTGTTGGGTCCTCCACTGGTGCTGAACCGAGGCCCAGGCACTGACCAGACAGGCCCAGGCTGTGGCCAGGGCGAGGAAGAGTGAGCATGGGCCAGGAGTGTGGTCCTGGAGGGCCAGGGCCCTGTTGACTGCTGTCACTCCCAGGAGAGTGGAGTCCCTGGGGCAGAGGGGCCAGCTGATGCCTGAGGTGACAGACACCACCTGCAGCTGGAGCGTTTGCAGCGGCAGTGGTGTTGAGGGGCCCTGGTCATGTCTAAGAGAGGAAAGGAGCATCTGAGGGCGCCCACAAACTGAGGCATGAGCCAGGGAAGCAGTGACCACATCTGGCCTTGTATTAGAGCCTTGGAAACACCAAAGGCCCCCAGAGAGAGCTTAGAAAACTAGAGTGTGAAAAACCTGAAGCTTGAGACATTATACTCCTGCTCACTCTGGGAGCAGAACCTATAACACAAGCTAAGAAACAGACCATTTAAAAAAACTGAATAAATAGGAGAGAGAAAAATCAGACCATCATGATAGGGAAGATTAGGGTTCAAACTTAGCTACCTGTAAAACTTCAAAGAAAAATACAAAATGGTCGTGAGCCCCAAAAGATTTCTTGGGAGAACTTAAAAAGGACTTTAAAAATCAAACAGGAGATACTGAAGAAAAATTGGGAAGAGAAATGAGTAATGCAAGAAAATCAAGGCCATTATGAAAAGAAAGCCAACCAACTGGAAAAAGAGATTTAAAAGCTTACAGAAGAAAATAACTCCTTAAAACTTAGAATTCGGGGGCAGCTAGGTGGCACAAGGAATAGAGCACTGGAGTCAGGAGGACCTGAGTTCAAATCTGGCCTCAGACACTTGACACACTAGTCATGTGACTTTGGGCAAGTCACTTAACCCCAACTGCCCTCCAAAAAGCACAAAAAACCCCAAAAACAAAAACAAAAAAACCCTTACAATTGGGCAAGGGGAAGCTAATGACTTCATAAGACATCAACAATAATAAAATAAAAAAATGAAAAAAATAGAAGAGAACATGAAAATATAAATGGATTTTTCCTTAAAATGATAAGCATCTACCTAAAACCATCAGCAAGCATTATCTCTAACACAGATGAGCTAGAAGCCTTCCCAGTAAGATCAAAAGTGAAACAAAGATGCCCATTATCACCAATACTATTCAATATTTGTACTAAAAAGGTTAGCGAGAACAGTAAGAGAAGAAAAGAAACAGAAAGAATCACAATGGGCAATGAGGTCATGAAACTAACAGATGATATGATGGTATACTTGGAAAATCCCAGAGATACAACTAAAAAGTTAATTGAAACAATTAAGAATTTTAGCAAAATAGTAGGATATAAAACAAACCCACATAAATCACCAGTGATTCTACATATTGCTAACAAAGTCCTGTAAAAAGAGGTAGTAAGAAGTATTTCATTTAAAATAACCATAGGCAATATACCTACCAAGACAAACCCAGGAACTATATCAACATAATTAAAAAATGCTTTCTTATTCAAATGAAGTCAGATGTAAATAATTGGAGAAATATTCAATATGGTATAAACATCAATGCTACCTAAACTAATCTACTTATTCAGTGCTGTCCCAATAGGAGTGCCAAAAATTATTTTATAGAGCTAGAAAAATTAATAACAAATTTCATTTGGAAGAACAAAAGGTCAAGAATATCAAAGGAATTAATGAAGAAAAACAGTAAAGATCTAGCAGTACCAGATTTTAAACTGCGTTATAAGGTGCGAATTACCAAAACTTTCTGAGACTGGATAAGAAGTAAAGTGGTAGATCAGCGGAATAGAGTAGATATATAATACACAGTAGTAAATGATTATAGTAACTTTGTATTTAATAAATGTAAAGATTTAAGCTTTTGGGATAAGTATTCACTATTTGGTAAAAATTGTTGAGATACCTGGAAAACAGTCTGGAAGAGACTAATTATAGACCAGTATCGCACACTGTTTACCAAGATAAGGCAAAAATGGATACCTAGACATGAATAATTTAGAAGAACATGGAACATATTACCTATCAGATTTATGGTTAGGAGAAGAATTTGTGAATAAATAAAAGAAAGCATTGTGAGACATAAAGGGATAATTTTGATTATATTAAATTAAAAGGTTTTTGTACAAATATAAATAAATGTAGCCAAGATTAGAAGGAAAGCAGAAAATCGGGAAAACATTTTAATAAACAGTTTTTCAGATAAAGGCCTCATATCTCAAATATATAAAGAACTTCGTCAAATTTATGAGAATGTCAGTCATTCCCCAATTGATAAAGGATATGAAGAATATAATAAGTAGATATGATAGGCAAAGGATACGAACAGGGAGTTTTTGGAAGAAGATATCAAAGATATATCTATATCTATATTTATATCTATATCTATATGGTTATATGAGAAAATTTTCTAAATCATTATTATTTTTTTTCATGCCAAGAATAAACACTCCTTTGAGAACAAAAATATCTTGACAGATGCATACATGACATGTGGAATAACATATAGAATACCAAAACTGTGATCCTTGGAGGCCTATTTACATACAGTCTCTACCTTCTATTGGATTATCCTGGTAACTTCTGAGGGTCACGGTCAGCGGTAAAGAAATTGTTTGGGGGCAGCTAGGTGGCACAATGAATAGAGCATGGGCCCTGAAGTCAGGAGGATCTGAGTTCAAATTCGGCCTCAGACACTTGACACTTAACTAGCTGTGTGACCTTGGGCAAGTAAACTTAACCCCAATTGCTTTGCCTGCCCCCCTCAAAAAAAAGAAACTGTTTGGAAGTCCATGAATCAATTCATCTATAATTTGTATGTGCCCACCTGTGTACTATAGCTATTTTTAAATTTTTTTAAAATTAATTTATTAGTTTAGTTTTAGTTAACAAGATTCAATTCCATAGTTCCTTGATTTTCAAATTTCCTTTACCTCCCTCCCCCCACCCCCCACGATAGCATATAGTCCAGTATAGGATCTGCAAATACTTTCACATTAGACTTTAGTCCAATTACAAAGGCGTATTGTACTAGGTGGGATGAAAAATGGTAAAGAAGAAATAAAACCAAACAATGAGAAGAAAATAATCAATTAGTTTGCTTCCATCAGGATTGAAGCTCAGTTCTTTTTAGTTATTTCTCTGGATGTCGCATCTCTCTCCTTCATGAGTCTTTTGAGATTGACTTATATCACTGCATTGCTGAGAAGAGACCAGTCTGTCATAGTTGGTCATCACACATATGTTGTATCTGTGATTGTATACAGATTTCTCCTGGTTCTGCTCTTCTCACTCAGCATCAGTTTGTATAAGCCTCTCCAGGTAAATACGAAATCCATCTCCTCCTCATTTTTTATAGCACAATAATATTCCATTACATTCATATACCACAACTTGTTTAGCCATTCCCCTAAATCATTATTGATAAGAGTAACGCAAATTAAAACAACCTTGAGATACCATGTCACACATATCAGATTAGGTAAGATGACAGAAAGGGAAAATGACAAATTTTAGAAGGAATGTGGAAAAGTTAAGACACTAATACACCGTTGGTGGAATTGTGAACTGATCTAAGCATTTTGGAGAGCAATCTGAAATTATGCCCAAAGAGTTACAAAATTGTGTATACCTTTTGACCTAGCAATACGACTACTAGGTCTGTTCCCCTAAAAAGAAAAAAAAAAGAAAAGAACCTATATGTTCTAAAGTATTTGTAGCACTTCTCTTAGTGGTGGCAGGTTGATTTTGGAAAAACAAAAGCATGGAAAGACTTGCATGAAATAATGAAGAGTGAAACAAGCAGAATCAAGAGAATACTGTATACAGTAACAGCAATAATGTTTGAAGAGTAAGTTTGAATGGACTAAGCGATTCTGAGCAAGATGAATGTTCAAATCAACTATAAATGTCCTGTGAAGGAAGTTGCTATCCACCTCCAGAGAAAGAACTGGTAAATGGAAGTATGGTTTCATAATATATATGTATATATAGATATAATATATAATATTACATATATAATATATACATAATATATAATAAACCATGGAAGTATGGTTTCATTATATAGATGTGTATATATATATATATATGTATATATGATGGAAGTATGGTTTCATTATATAGATGTGTATATACACATACATCTATATAATGAAACCATAATTCCATGGTTTGAGATACATACATACATAATTTTGACCTTCTATTGGGAGGGAGGAAAGGAGGAAGATAGAGAAATGGCTTAGAACTCAAAATATAACAAAGATAAATAAAATTTTTGAAAATTTCCATTCTAATCATTTTTTGTGATTCCTCTAATGTCTGCTACCTGTATGACTTGAGGACATCTAATCTCTTTAACTGTGCATTCGTCTGATGGTAGATTTAAGAGTCCAGTGGGTGAAAGAACAAGATTAATGTTGGGGGTGGTCAAATGGAAAAAAGATTTGGAGGATCTAGGCAACCTTCATATTTCATTTTCCCCTTTAGGGCTCTAGATTTCTAGACAAGTGTAGCGGCAAGCACTCTAGCATCCCCAGGGTGACTGCCAACACAGGTTCTTAGATCTGCTTTTCAAAAGGAAAGCAACTCAAAATGGGTTAACAAGCTTACTTTAATCAAACACACATTACCTAGTTCAAGGGAAAAAGGTCAGCACCCCGAACTTCAGAGTTACAGAACTTACAGATCAAACAGACAGGCTTCCAAACTGTCCAACCATTACATCAATACCAAATCACAGTTACCAGAGAGGGAAGTATCAACATCTGGGTTTTCAAAGCCAGGGGGCTCTCAACAACGGCTTCCCAGAGTCTCATCTGGTCAAATCACACAACACTTCTCAAAGTGAACCCCAAATCAAAGCCTCTCATCAGAGTTTATATAGCCTTCTCCTGGCTCAAAGATTGTAACAACCTCCTTGACCCACTCCCCAATCACAAAGTATCAAGGTGTGGGCTTTCCTGAAAAACAAGCCTCCCACCACAGGCTCCAGGTGCACTTAAGCTAGGGGCAGGAAGATCTTTAAATTTGCATTTCCATTACAACAAGCCCTAGTCAAAGGCTACGATAGGTAAGTGTTTTCAGACCTTCAGAAAGCACTTTTTGTCTCTTAAAAGGTGGAATTTGTTATATCATCGGTTTCAGGAGCTCCTAGTGAGGGACTTCCTCTTCTAGGGACATTCACCCCCTTTATATGTAACTTATATTCTTAGAGGGTTTCACAGAGTGCTGAGAAGGTAGCAAGTTGTCCAGGGTCCCCCAACTTGCATGTGTTAGATGCAGAGCTGGAATCTGGATCATCCTGACTCTGAGTGGCTCTCAGACTTGGATATCACATCATCTCTCTTCCCTTTTGTCTCTGGAGCAGAGTTATTACTAGAAATTCTGGTGCCCAGGGTGAATTTACTTGGGGGAGAGGCAGTATCCCTGATTGGGGACACCTGTTGAGACAAAGGAGGATTCACCTGCCATAGCAATGGGGGATGTCAGGTTCTGGGAGAAAGGTGCTATAGGGATGGTCATGACTGTATTGGTGGTTATGTTTCTCGCTATATAGGTGAAGGAAAACCACATGGTAAGAATGGCGACCAAGAGGCCCCTTCCCCAATGCCAGAAATCTTCTGAAGCCTGGGGAAAAACTCTGCCCTATTTACAGGGCTGCTCTTTATCCTAGACTGTGGAAAAGTAGGAGAACTTTGTGTGGCAAAGTGGGAAGGGTCCTGGATTTTTTTTTCTGAGGAGTTCAGAGAACCTTGGATTTGAGGCTCTGCCACTGACTAATTGCATGACTTTGGACAAGTCATTTTCCTTCACTGAGCCTTCATCTATAAAATAAAAGGATTGAATTATATGATATCAAAGTTCCTTTCTGGCTCTGAAATTCTTAAATCCTATGAAATGCAAACCTGCTTATATGCAATCAATCAATGAAAATTTATTAAGTACCTACTATTTGACTGAAAGGACAACGAGGTGGTGCCATAGTGTGCAGAGTACCATGTACAGAGTTAAGACTCATCTTCTTGAGTTCAAATCTGGCCTCAGACACTAACCAGCTATGTAACCCCTGGGGTAAGTCACTTAACCCTCTTTGCCTCAGTTTCCTCATCTGTAAAATGAACTGGAGAAGGAAATGGCAAACTACTTCAGCATTTTTGCCAAGAAAACCCCAAATGGGCCCATAAAGAGTCAGACATCACTGAAATGACTGAACACACTATTTGACAGGTACATTACTAGGTTCTGGAGAATACAAAGACAGAAGTCAATCAATCAATGGGCATCTATTAAGTGACTACTATATGCCAGGCATTTTGTTAGGAACTGGTTTTCATCATCAAAAAATCAAAGGTGAAACAGATCCTGATCTCTAGGAGGTTACATTCTATTTGGGGAACCCCCCATGTACATCTATACAAAAACACATACACAAAAAAGGCATGTGATGGGGAGGTCATCAGGAAAGGATTCAGGTAGGAGAATGAGCTGAGACTTGAAAGAAGACAGGAAATTTAAGGGAAGGTAGGAAGGATGGACAGCCATCAAAGACCAGAAATTCTGACATATTATAGGCAGTGGAAAGAGACCTAGGCTTGGAGTCAGAAGGCCAGGATGAGCTCCTGGGGGATTCATTAAACCTTGTTAGTCTTGAACTTGTGGAAAATGGGGGCAATAATAACTGCTTCGTGGACCTGGGAGGCTGAAATGGGGCACTGGACAGGAAATCAATTTGTAACTATTTAGGGCGTCCCCAAAGTCTCAGTCAAGTTTTAGCTTTAAGTTTTAATGGCTGGAAAAATAAAATAAATTAAAACTTCACTAAGTCTTTCAGGACACCTTGTATAAACATAAGCTCTGAACAGAAAGTTCAATTAACAGTAGGGGAAAAAAATTCAGGACTGCCTTTGACTGTAATTATCCCAAAGAGAGCTGTGGGTTTGGTTGTTATGTGAGTAAAGTTGATGAAGGACCACTGAAGGTCTTGAAAACCCCATTCATGATTGCAATAGGAGCAGTGTATTAAGTTGAAAAGCAAACAAACAAATGAAAAACCAAGGAAAGCCCTATGGTGAGGTAATGGAGAATCTTGGATTTGGAATCAAAAGGCTTATGTTTGAGTCCCAGCTCTGGAGTTCAAACCTGCCTGTGATACTTAACATTAGTGTGACCTTGGGCAAGTCACTTAACCTCATAATCCTACAATTCTATTAGCCCCTTGAGCCTCAGTTTCCTTCTCTGTAAAATAAAGGGGTTTAACCATTAGAGCTGTCCAGTGTGGCCCAACTAGATAAAAGTATATATGGGAAATGTTTAACAAAATAATTAAAAATGAAAAATAGATAAAATTAATTTTTTATAGTCAACTAGTGTAAATGATCTCTAAAGACCCATCCAGCACTAGGTCTATGAGCTTATGAAAACAAAAATTCAACTTAGTGAACACTTATTAAGTGCCTGCTGTATGCAAGGCACTGTGCTTAGTGGTCTGGATATAAAGATTAAAAAATGAAGCAATCTAAGCCCTCAAAGTGCTTTCATTCTACTGAGCATAAATGACTCATACATATACAAGACAATGCAAAAAAAATGCACAGGGAAAAACCTACGAAGCCCCCACTCAAGGCCACAGTAACTTCTGTGGGGATTTACTTAGGCAGTAGACTGGTATTTATAGATTGTTCCCACTGGGACCGTCTGTGAGATCCTGGGAGACATTTGGGAATTTGATGGGACTTCTAGGAAGCTTATCTCAGAAGCAGGGAAAGTAAGTCCAGCACAAGGGAACAGACTATCAACATTCTCCAGTGACCAGTCCCTATGTTGGTAGGATAATACTTGACATTAAAGTATACCGATTAGGGTCAGTGGAGAAGATCAAAAAGAAAGAGGAATTTCATTTGAAACATGGAGGATGTTTGGAAGGTATATGTGGATTTGGGGGCTGTAGGGAAAGGGGAAAAGAGAAGGGAGAAACAATTCCCATCACTTCTGAATGGCTCTGGCAATAACGAATTTTCCTGATTGTCTCCGTATTTTCCAACATCAATAAATCTCCCTGTTCTCTTTGAATTTTGGCTCTTCCTTCATTTACTCCTGCAGTTTTATATTCTGAATCACTGCTTCTCCCTATCCCACTGGGACAAGTCACATCTTTCTAATCTGGGAGCTCCAGGTGAATGATAGCTACCATATTGGATCCCATATGCACCGTGCTCCTAAATGTTATTTCTGATCTTTTCAGAGACAAAGTGTGGCACCATCTTGCTTGGGTTTGCTTTTTTCCCTTATGTACACATTTTTAATGCCTGTTTCTGGCTATGGTTTTTCATGTGGTTTCCTACCCATTTTCTCCAATTGCTAATTGCTCTACCAGGGCTAGGTCTGTGCTGCTTGCCAGGGAAGCCTCCTTTTTTCCCTCATATTCCCAGCTTTCCCAAAGGACCATCCTTAATCCAACAAAGTCCCTAATGCCTTGCAAAATTGAAATTCTTCTGTTTATACGAACTCCTCCACTCTGGGTTTCAGGGGCCATTATCTTGCTGGAGTTCCATTTCCTACTCTTATTCTTGGACTAGGGCCAGTCATCACACATCCATATGAAACCCTGCCTCTCCTCACATGAGGAAGGGGCTGTTTCCATTCATGGAAAATGCATTTGATACAAGGACACATCTAGGCATTGGGCAGGTAACCCCTGGGTTCCTTCCTCCTCTGAGACTAATGCTTAGGCTCAGTGACTCCAGTCCTAACAACCATAATGATGAGAAAAGGGGAGGATGGTGCACCTTTTGGCCTGGGCTATGATTATCCTTTGTAAATCATAGACTGTTCGTTCAGACCCAGGTCAAGAGCAGCAGAGGGACACTCTGATAGCTGCTTATTCATCTCTGGTGTCAGTAAGAGCAAGCATCTTCTCCGGAGGCCTTCCTGCCAAGGCTCCAGTGATTATCAGTCTTGCTTTCCTGAGAAAAGCACTGAATATGGGCTTAAAAACATGGGTTTGTGTCCTGGCCCTGAAGCTTACAACGCCCATGATTTCTATGAAGTCACCTCCCTTCTCTTCATCTCAGTTTCCTTGTCTATGAAATGAGGAAGTTGAAATAAATCTCTAGGGTCTTTTTCAGCTCTACTATTCTATTCTTCTACACTTCTATGATAGAAATCAGCAAAATTAAAAAAAAATTATTGGTATAATTTGCTTTTATGTTAGCTGCATTTTCCAATGCCTCTCTCCCACCCTCCTCCCAAGGTCATCCCTTATAACAAAGAATTTTTTTAAAAGACATGTAATTGGGGAAAAAATAAAATACCAGATTAAAAAAAATAGAAAATAAATCAGTAAAACTGATCTATATATCAAAAAAATCTGATAATGTATGCAGTATTCCACATCCAAGGTAGGTTTCCCATCTCTGCAAAAGAATAGGGGAAGGAGGGAGAAGAATCTTTTCACAGATCTTCTTTGGGGCCAGACTTGGTCTTTGTAATTTAGCAACTTGCCTTTTAAACTTTGTGATTATTGTTCTTTTTATTCACATTGTTACAGCTGTTATGTGTGTTGTTTTCTTGGCCCCACTTATATCCCTGTGTATCAGTTACTGTAAGTTTTCTCATGCTTCTCCATATGGGCATCTATTTTGTTTCCAATTCTTTGCTACTATGACAAAGGGCTGCAGTAAAAATTTTTCTGTATATGAGGCCTTTCTTTTTAATCAATGACTTGCTTGGGGACATATGCCTAGCAGTGGAATTCCTGGGTCAAAGGGTATAAACAGTTTTGCCATTTTATTTGCATAATTACACATTTCCATCATCCAAACTGTCATATTCCTCTTGGTTTAATATCATCCACAAATTAAATAAGTATGTATATAATAGGCAAATTTTGTTTATTTTGCAAATACTATACATACTATCCTTTGAATCCTGGGCAACTAAAATTTATATTTAGAAATTACTTATACATTTTCCTTAATATACCATAAATTTTGTGGTATACCTAGTAAGAGGAGGCACCTATGAGAGGCAGCCAGGTGGTAAAGTGGGTAAGAGCTCTGGACTTGGAGACAGGAAGACCTTAGTTCAAATTCTCCCTTAGATAGTTACTTATCAGAATGACCCTGTCAAGTCATTTAACTTCTGTCTACCTCAACATCCTCATCTGTAAAATAGGGATAATAAGGGCACCTATCTCCCAAGATTGTCCTGAGGATCAAATGATATAACATATGTACAACACTTTGCAAATCTTAAAGCACTCTATCAATCACTTTAAAAAACTATTATTATTATGTTATAATTATATATTATTATATTATCTAATAGAAAGCCATATAATAATATGTGATATGCTAATATATTAATAATTTTATTAATTAAATCAAGAAATGTATTTATCAATAAATTAAATGATTATTAATTAAATTACTAGATTAATGTATTAATAATTATTATTGTCATTATAATTGTGGAACCCTTGCAACTGTCTGTCATTGACTTCACATTTCTCCATCTTATCAACATAGCTATTATGAGACATTCATTTCAGTTTCTGAGCCTCTGATCAACCAGGCTGGTAGTATTACCCTCAAAGGAAATGAAGTTAGTTTGCCATAATTTTTTTGGTTTTGTGACTGATATCCCCAGTAGCTAGAACACGGTAGGTGCTTAATAAATGTTTATTGATTTCAACTGAATAACTCATTCATAATGAGCCCCTGCTGGTGTTTCTGATAGAAGAATCAGTAAGACACTCATTTAGGAAGGCTCTGATGGAAGAAGACAAGGTACAGATACGTTTTGATAGGAAAAGGAGGGAAGATATCAAGTCTGGAGCATCAGACTTTATCTTGGAGACTAGGTCTGACTATGGGAGAGGGAAGAGAAGGGCCCTGGGTACCCAGGATGATGTATGAGGGCACCAGACAACTGGGAGGCCTTGAAAGTTGGCTAACACACAATAAGAGATGGCAGGAGGTGGTTAAAGATTTCTTAATTTTGACTTTCAATCTTGCCAAGTGAGATCAGACAGGAGGAAACATGACCACTAAGGTAACCAATTCCTAAAACAAGTCTCTTCCCTTTCTGTCTCTTTTTTCTCTCTGTCTCTCCTCCCTCTGTCTCTGTTCTCCTCCTTCCCTCTCTGTCTTTTTTACCTCTGTCTCTCTTTGTCTCTCTGTCTCTGTATCTCTCTCCTCCCTCTCTTTTTCTGTTTCTGTCTCTCCCTGTCTCTCTCTTCTTTCAGTACTTCTTTCCATGAAAGAGTGACTTTGGAGTAACAAAAGGGAGAGTCAGTCTGTCAGCTTCTTTTTCAGCACTATCATGCCCTGATTCTAATCCCTAGCATTGATCATTTAGGCAGGAATATTCAGTGTCCTAAGTAGAGAACTTTGGCTTTGGAGTTTGAGGATCTGGGTGGGACACATATCCATTTTTGGACCTCAGTTTACTCATCTGTTAAATTAAGAGTTTGGACTAAATGACCTCTGAAGTTCCTATTGGCTCTAAATTTATGATCCTGGTTCTGTTAGTGCTCATCTGTATGACCTCAGGCAAGACCTTATATCCCTGGGTCTTAGTTTCCTCAGCCACAAAAGGAGAGGGCTGGGCTAGATGGCCTCTGTGGACCCTTCCAGGCCTAGACCTATGATCTATGTTTCCTCTCGTTTGCTTCTTTCCTTCTCCCCTCCACACCCTGCTGCTCTGCCTCATCTGTAGTGGTAACTGAAGTTTAACAGCATCAGAAAGCAGCCCTGGCAAGTATCATGAAGAAAAGACACTGAGATAATGGGATGAGAGGCATTTGGATTTTGACATGGGATTTATTTTTCTTTGGGTGATTACTACATATCTTCTCCATCAAGTCTCAAGCACGAGAGTTGTGGCTCCCAAAGTACATAGGGCGGTTCCTTGAAATAGTAATTAAGCCCTAGATGCTAACAAAATTAGAAACCATAATTAGCCCCATCAGACTGGAGGATCTCTAAGCAGCCTTGCTGAACATACAGATTTGGGTATCACAGATCATAGACTTTGGTCTAGAAGTAACCTCAGAGGCCATTGGCTCTAAGCCCTTCATTCTACAAAGGAGGAAGGTGGGGTACAGAATGTAATTTCCCTGGAGTTAAATGGTAAAATAATAAATACATATATGGCTGAAAGAGACACCAGAAACCATCTAGTTTGATTTATTTTTATAGATGAGGAAATTGACTCAGAGGGTGGCAAAGTGACTTCCCAAGGTCACGTAGGTGCTCATAACAAAAAGGCTTTTAGAAAAGCCCCCAAAACTCCTGGACCTCTTGAAGATGAATCCATGAATTAGTTTTTTGAAGTTCAATAGTGTGGATATCGGTGTATGATATACCTGTGGCCAAAAGGATTGTTTTTGCCCTCAGATTAAAAAAAATGAAATAATTGAAGAATTCATAGGTAGACTTCAGAAAACAAACAAATAAAACCAAACCACAAACTCCAAGGACTGCGTGGTAGTTGAATTTAACAATTCATTTCAGGAACAAATTCTGCGAGTGATCAGGATAAAGACTTTTCAATTCAAAGGAAAAGAAATGAGAATAACACAAGACTCTTCTGCACCCACCAGAAAATGCAGGCAGGAATGGAACAATGAATTCAGAAGGGGAATGGGCACCAGGAAGCAGCCCAGGGTAATCTCCCCTACAAATATCTGCACTCAACCATGAATGGACAAAGATGGATGTTCACTAATAGAGGCATTTAAAGCATTTTTAGAAAGAAAGTCATAACTGAAGAGATAATTTGCTTCTTGAACACTCCAGACAACAAAAATGCAGGACTGAAGAAGTGTAGCAACAAACGACAAAAGCAGAGTGGGAGAAGAGAGACCAGTTAGAGTATTCTTTCTAAGTGAACACAAGGAGGCAAGGGTTGGGGTGGAAGTCCTGTTCAGGGCATCGTGACAAGGTGAGCCTGAGGCATTGTGGACAAACCCTGATGACACCCTGTCTGTGGGTGTCAGTGGTTTTTGTTGTGGGACTATAATATAACATAGGAGGCTACATGCAAGGGAGGGAGGAGACTAGGGAGTGAGAGAACAATGTGTGATGTGCCCAGGTCAAAATGAGGGCTAGTAATGAGGGGGAGGCAAAAGAATTTCTTAGCCTGGTCCCTTTCCTGCCATTGTGGTGAGAAAAAGACTCTGGTCATTTACTGTATGATTCCCTTGTGTGCACTTTACATTTTGATCAAACCACAATTTATTGATTCACCAAAGTCAACATTTTATTTTCTACTTTCTTGTCTTTGAAATGGTCTCCTTACTGCCCTCCACTTCTTGGAATTTGTAGCTTCTTTCAAGGCTAAGCTCGCATGTCACTTTCTATATGAAGTCTTTCTGTAAAGAGTGCAAACCTTGAAGGACTGTATAAATGCCACCTAGAGCTCTGTCCGGCATTTAACACTCTGCAAAGTGCCTACTATGTGTTAGGCACTGTGGTAAGCATTGGAGATACAAAAAACAGAAACAAAACATGCCCCCTTCTCCCTGCCCTTCCCTCTAAGAAACGTAAATTCTGCTGAAAGACTGCAACGTGCAAGCTGAGGATGAAATACGTGAAAATTTCAAGAGGAAGGAAAAATTTATAATGGAGGATGGGGACAGCATTGTTATAATAACAGGAATAGTATGCACTAGGATTATGCAGCTAAGAATCTGTGAGGATTGAGATTTGAACTCAAATCTTTTGACTCCAACTCCTGGACTTCTTCTACTTCACCTCAGCTATGGAAATTTGTGGAAGAGGTGACCCATTGGTCTGATGAGTTTCAATCAAAGGGTTAATGATGATTTCAAAATCACAAAATCAAGGTAATATCTGTAACTTCGCTCCTTTGCTTCCAGCTTCTTCCTTTGGAGCCAAGCAGGGCAAGTTTAATCCCTCTCTTCTACAGGATGGCTCTTCATATACTCAAATAAAGTGAGGATGCAATTATTAATTATGTGAATGATTAAAATTATATAATTAATGATAATGCCAATGATAACTAGCATTTACATTTCATTGTATAATATTTACAATGTCTTCTATACATGTTATTTCATTTGATCATCCTAACAACTCTGAATATAAGCACTCTTATTATCCCTATTTTATGGATGAATAAACCAAGGCTCATTGGGGTTAAGTGACTTGCCCAGGGTCATCTAGCTGGTAAGTTTCTTTTTTTCTTTTTTTGTTTTGCATGGGGGAAGGCAGGGCAATTGGGGTTAAGTCACTTGCCCAAGGTCACACAGCTAATTTTTTGTGTTAAGTATCTGAGGCCGGATTTGAATTCAGGTCCTCCTGACTCCACTGCACCACCTAGCCTCCCCAAGTGGGTAAGTTTCTGAGGCAGGATTTCAACTCAGATCTTTTTTAAAATATATATTTTGTCCCCTCCCCCCAATTACATGTAAAAACAATTTATAAATGCATTTTTAAAAACTTTGAGTTCCGGGGCGGCTAGGTGGCACAGTGAGTAGAGCGTCGGCCCTGGAGTCAGAAGGACCTGAGTTCAGATCCGGCCTCAGACACTTAACGCACACACAAACAAAAACCTATCCATGTGACCTTGGGCAAGTTACTTAACCCCAATTGCCCTCCAAAAAGAAAAAAAAAACAAGAAAAAAAAAAACTTTGAGTTCCAAATTCTCTTCCTCCTTTCCTTTCCTCTTCCCTCCCCACCCCATCCCTTAGATGGTAAACAATCTGATATAGGTTATACATGTGCAATCATGTAAAACATATTCCTATATTAGCTATTTTCTGTGGGTGTGTGTATGTGTGTGTGTGTGTGTGTGTGTGTGTGTGTGTGTGTGTGTGTGTGAGAGAGAGAGAGAGAGAGAGAGAGAGCATGCTTTGGTTTGTGTTCAGACCTCTTCAGTTCTTTCTCTGGTGGTGCTTCATCATTAGTCCTTTGGGACTATCTTGGATCATTGTATTTCTGAGAATAGCTAAGTCATTCACAGTTGTTCTTACAAGTGTTCATCGTACAATATTGCTGTTACTGTATACAATGTTCTCTTGGTTCTGCTTATTTCACTTTGCATCAGTTCATGTAAGTCTTTCTAGGTTTTTATGAAATCCACCTGCTCATTATTTCTTATATCACAACAGTGTTCTATTATATTCATATGCCACAACTTGTTCAGCCATTCCCAATTGATAGGCATCCCCTCACCCTTAATTTCCAATTCTTTGCCACCACAAAAAAGAGCTACTATAAATATTTTTGTACAAATAAGTCCTTTCCCCTTTTCTTTGATCTTTTGGGGGTGCAGATCCAATAGTAATATTGCTAGGTCAAAGAGTATGCACAGTTTTGTACCCCTTTGGGCATAATTCCAAATTGCTCACCATCAATTCACAACTCCACCAACAGTGCATTAGTGTCCCAATTTCCCCAGATTCCCTCCAACATTTGTCATTTTTCTTTTCTGTCCTATTAGCCAGTCTTACAGATGTGAGGTGGTACCTCAGAGAAACGCAGGTCTTCTTGACTCTGGATGTCTACTGCCCCACCCAGCTTCCTGTAGCCATAGAGCTATTGCCCCTTTCTCCTAGTCTTCTTTCCTCCTGTCTAACTATCCTGAGATTCTTCAACGCTGTATGGCATATTCTCCAGTGCTCTTACCACCCTGGTTGCCCCCCTCTGATGTCTCCAATTTTTCAATATCCTTCCTAAAACATAGAATTAGAACTGAAAAGGCTCTTTGCTGTCTTCTTAGGAATAAGAAATTAGGGTTACAGGTCTGAACCATCTTGGGTAAGGAGGCCCCTGAAGAGGAACCAGAAACTAAAGGGTTCTGGGGAGGACAGAGATACCAAGAGCAAATTTCCAGAACATCTCTGGCTTTTGCTTGGCACTGCTTATCTTCATCTATTGTGCAGAGGAGTGGAAGCCACAGGTGAAGGTATTAAGGTATTAAGGTTGCCTAGGGAGGAGAAATGCCCTTAGGAATGGAGGTCTGCCCTAATCGGACTGTGAGGCTAGCAATAGGAAACTAAGTTCAGCAGTCTCAGTTTATCTTTTCCCTGGATGTGCTGAGTTACTAAACCAGCTCGCTTTACACAATTCCAAGACCTTCTAACACATGAGCTAAAAACCATTGAATAGTGTGAAACTCTGCTAGATTTGTTGAAATGAATTCAGTTTACTTTACCTTCAGCATCAGATTTCTTGTTAAACTTCCAGTCAGGTTTAAAAAAAAGCTATTTCTGGGAAGAAAAATGAGACTTAACTCTCTCCCGCTTTGCAATCCTGAATAATTTTTGTATTACTGAACTAGATAACTACAGCAAAGAAACTTTGGATATAGATATTGCATTTTATAAAGAGATTTTCTAAAGTGGTCTTAGAACCAATCTATCTTACGCATATATGTAAAACACCCAAATTAGTCATTGTTTGAATAGTTTTACTCTTTATAGTCATGATCATTGCTCAGAGTAACTGACCCAATATTCTTCTTATTAATGGGAAATACTGACAATGGGAGACAATGAGACAGTAGAAAGAGTCAGGCTCTGGGTTCAAATCTCAGTTCTGAAAGTACCTGATTGACCTTGGGCAATTTACCTCATTCCATCTTGACTTCAGTTTCTTCCTCTATTAAAGGAGGTATCTGGACGAGATTTTCTCTAAGGCCTCTTTCAGTTTAATATCTAAGTTCCTGGGCAAGTTACATCTTGTGTCTGGGCCTCAGTTTCCACACCTGTAAAATGAAGTGGTTGGACCTCGATGATGGGCCTGGGATCAGGAAGATGTGTCTTCCTAAGTTCAAATCTGCTATCAGACATGTACCAGCGGTGTGACCCTGGGCAAGTCACTTAACCCTGTTTGCCTCAGTTTCCTCATTTGTAAATGAGATGAAGAAAGAAGTGGCAAACCAGTCTAGTATTTCTGCCAAAAGAACCCCAGATGGGGTCTTGGAGAAGCAGACACAAATGAAAAGACTGAACAAGATCCTCCCAGCTCTGAAGCGGTGACTACGGCTTCATATTGGTTTCACCAGGCATTGCTTCGATCCACTCACTCCCCCGGGTGGGGAGGGCAGACCTTGTTATACTCATTTTACAAAGGAGGAAGCTAAGGCCCTGCTCCTGACTTTCACTGGACTTTAAAGCCATGCCTCCCTATTGCATGTTCATCCTGGACTTCCTCAGTGCCTGGGACCTCTTCCCTTGAAACAGCCTGTTAGGGGTGGCTAGGTGGCCCAGTGAATAGAGCACCAGTCCTGGAGTCAGGAGGAGCTGGGTTCAAATGCAGCCTTAGACACAACACAGAAACTAGCCGTGTGACCTTGGGTAAGTCACTTAACCCCAATTGCCCTCCCCCCTCCAGAAAGCAAAAAGAGAGAGAGAGAGAGGGAGAGAGAGAGAGAGAGAGAGAGAGAAACAGCTTGCCACACTTGAGACCTGCTCACCTTGCTATGTCCTTCTTCTGCAAGGTCATGGATGAGCTCTTCCTGGAGCCTCCAATCCATGGAAGAGCCCAGGCCACCTGGCCTTCACCACCCCCTCCCCCCCAGGCCCTCTGCTTGGCTCTCTGGATTTCAAAACAATGGCCTCTCTGCTGTTGGTTCATCCTGGAATTTCCCATGGTGCCTGGGGGCTCTTTATTCCTAAGTAGCTTACCATCCCCCAGCTTCTCAGCTCCCATGGGCATGTTGTCTTTGTGGATGGCAAGGACTGCCTTTCTTTTTGCTTGTATTTATATCCCAAGCACCTAGTGCAGTGCCTGGTGTAGAGTAAGCACTTAATAAATGCTTATTTCCTTCCTTCCCTCCTTCCTAACTTCCTTCCTTCCTTCCTTCCTTCCTTCCTTCCTTCCTTCCTTCCTTCCTTCCTTCCTTCCTACTCTCCTTCCCTCCCTCCCTCTCCCTTGATCTAGGAATTAAATCCAGGTCTTTGGATTCCAGTGCATTTTTCTTCTGCACCACAGTGTTATTTCTATGTCGCACCAGGAGCTGAGGAGGTTGGGGATAGTGATTAATGGCTTGTAGGTAGCTGACAAGCACAAGTTGCTTTGGTTTCTGTTTCTCATCCCTTGCTGGACCCAGCAGGAGGAATCTGGTTTCCCAGTGTTTGGAGACTCATATTTAGAGCTGGAAGGGATTTGAGTCCTACTGTTTTATTTTCCAGACGAGAAAGCAAAGACTTGTTGTTGTTATTGCTTAGTTGTTTTTCTGTCACGTCTGACTTTTCATGACTCCATTTGGGGTTTTCTTGCCAAAGATACTGGAGGAGTTTGCCATTTCCTTCTCCAAATCATTTTATAGATGAGGAAAGTGAGGCAAACAGAGTTAAGTGGCTTACCCAGGGTCACACAGCTAATAAATGTCCAAGGCCAGATTTGACATCAGATCTCTCTGAGTCTAGGCCTAGCACTCTATCCACTGTACTACCTAAGTGCCCTAGAGAAGGGAACTGACTTGGCCAGGGTCACCTAGCTAATGAGTAGCAGATCAGGAGGCAAACTTGAGTCTTCTGAGTTCAAATCTAATTATCTTTGTTTTAGCTGCAGAATGAGTATTAGTTGCCCAGAAGGAACTCCTAAAGAAATGGTTAACCCATTTTCCATTGCCCACCTCCTCTCTTTGTCTGCCCTATTATTCTAGAAACGTGAATAGATCATCTGGTCCCAGTAAAACCATTTTGGTGGGATGTTTATTTCTAATGAGAAGCTTTGGCTAGATGGGAGAATTAGCTGCCATTTACTGGGTCTCCCTCAAATAGGAAGTTTGACTTTGGAGCACCCTTCTCTGTACAGAGAAGCAACCAAGTTCTTCCAGAAAGCCAAGACTATTAACCAGAGAAGTCACTATGTATGTAGCATCCCCTAGCTACTTCCAAGTTTCTAAGACCCAGTTTGGGGCTCATTCTTTTCAAAATAGTACTCACAAGGCCCTGATCCCTCTGAATTTCTTCCTAAAAAAAGTCATTTTGTTATTAATTACACAATGCCATATGGTAGTGGTGAAAATAAATAATTTACTTAAAATAGAAGAGCAGGGTAAAATCAGGAAAATCCATCAGCAAACCCTCTCAATGCCTGTGGCCTAAACTAAACCCTCCACACCCCCTTAAAAAATTTAGGGATGGAAAGTTATGAGTCTAGCCTAGTCTTGGCTGCTTGACCAGGCCTTGATTCTAGGAGAGTAGAACATGGTGGGTTAATTATTTGCCCTTGGCCATGAGAGAGAGGGCTTTTTAATGTCTGAGTCCCTGTGCTTTCTCCTTTGTGGATCAATGAGTGCTCAGGAATAATAACAAGCAGTAATACCCTGTATTTATAATAATAAATATCTATCATTTGTAATAATATGCAATAACATCAGACACTTAATAGTTTCCAAAGCCCTAATTCACTTCATCCTCATAAATCCTGGGAGAGGTAGTGGTTGTTTCCATCCTAATTTTATGAATGAGGAAGCTGAGGCTGACAAAGTCTAGGTAGCTTGCTTGGATGGCACAGTATCTTATGATTCAAACCTGGATTTCCTTGATTCCAAGTCCAATGTTCTATCCACTATGATACCTAGCTGCCTAAAAAAAATAATATATATATATATATATATATATATATATATATATATATATATATATATATATAACCATTTTTATAGGAATCTGTCACTGCTGTTCCTTTTGCAGATAAAACCATCTCTACAGACTGGAAGAACTAGTCCCAAGCCAGGCCCAGGGAAAAAATTCATGTTGGACAGTGTTGTTACTTCAGCTCTCAACTCTGGCATCATATGGGAGGAGAAAGAACCTTCACTGTAGGTGAATCATGGAAGGATGAGACATTATTCTCCAGTTATTTTTTCTTTTCTCTGTTTTTCTTGTAGCCTCCTTTCCAAAAACCCCATTCTAAGTACATATGTATAGCCTCCTAGAGCTGGCCCACTCTCTCTGATCCCAGAGACTTGTGGCATCATGGCAGATCAGAGGAGTTTCATCTTCGTTCCTCGTGATCAGGGACCTTAAAACTCACGTTCATGTATATGTGTAGGTCCAAATCCCAGAGAATTAAGACCCAACTCCAATGCAATGCCAAAATTTCCCTGGGCTCTGGTAGAATGAGATAGATAGATAGATAGATAGATAGATAGATAGATAGATAGATAGATGGATGAATAGATAGATAGATGGATGGATGAATAGATAAAAAGAAAGAAAGGAAGAAAGGGAAAGAAAGGAAGAAAGAGAAAGGAAGGAAGGAAGGAAGGAAGGAAGGAAGGAAGGAAGGAAGGAAGGAAGGAAGGAAGGAAGAAGGAAGGAAATTGATAATAGATAGGTGGTGGAAAGATAGATAAGTGGGTAGATGGATTAGTAGACACCCTGTGGTATTAAGACTGGCTTTACAACAAGGACTGGTTCAATGTTCTAAGGTCTACCAGGCGCTGTGAGGATATAAGTCACTTATCCTTTCTGGGCCTCAGTTCACTGATAGGTAAATTAGGGAATTCAACAATTTGGCCTCTAAGATACTTTATAGTATTAAATCTATTATTCTATGTCTTCAAATTCAGCTCTCTTTCCTTTGGTAGTAGATGGAACACTATTGAGGCAGAAGGACCTAGATTTGAATCCCTTCTCTTATGCCTGCTAGTTATGAGACTCTGGGCAAGTAGCTATCCATTTCTGAGCCCCAATTTCCTCATCTATGAAATGAGGAATGGGGCTGGCCTAGATGACCTCAAAAGTCCATTTTAGCTGTAGATCTATGAATTCTCTTGAAGACCAACATCGGTTTGAATGTTCACTGAGGGTGCTAGACTTCTGATAGTCTTAGAGAAGCGTGCTTCCAAGTGCCCAGCAGAGGGCAGCATTGCTCCAATAGTACTTGAGACCTCTCGTTGCAGTCTGGGGTTACTATAATTCTGTATTTCTAGTCTGGGGAAAGAAATAAATCAGGCAATATAATTATAGACCATTAGGACTAGAAGACACGTTACAGAAATTATGTCTAATCCAACCGTCTCATCCTACAGATGAGAAAACGAAGGTTTTTCAGGCAGACAAAATGACCAAATTCAATTCAGTTTAATTTAATCCAACTATCATTTATTGAACACTTACTATATGCCAGGCATTGTACTAAACTTGGAATTTTTGTTGTTCACTCATTTTAATCATGTCTGACTTTTTGCGATCCAATTTTGTGTGTGTGTGTGGTTTTTTTTTTTGTTTGTTTGTTTGTTTTGTTTTGTTTTGTTTTTTAGCAAAGATGTGGCTTGCCATTTCCTTCTCCAGCAGAGATGAGCAACTGAGGCAAGCAGGGTTAAGTGAGTTGCCCAGGGTCACAAGCTAGTATTTGTTTGTGGCTAGATTTGAACTCAGGAAGATAAATATTCTTGCCTCCAGGCCAGGCACTCTATCACTGTACCACCTAGCTGCCCCAAGCACTGGGGATACAAAAAACAAAAGAAACCTTCCTTCCTCTCAATGAGTTTGTGTTCTTCTGTTTCTGTGCTTCCAATCAATTAATCAATAAGAATTGATTAAGTACCTATTGCATGCTAGAGCTTGGCCTAGAAGAGAAGCCAAAAATGAATAAATAAACAGTCTTTGCCCTCAATGGGCATGATCTCCTTTGCTGTAGAGGGAAACACAACTGTATAAATACAAAGTTTAAGCAAAATAAATGCAAGGTAATTTCAAGGAGAGATTGCAAACAGGGCATGTCAGGGAGAGAATCAGAAAAGTCCCATGTAACTTAGTAGGTATACTGATGGATTGTTAGGGGGCTTAGGGACATGGTTGGGGATGTGAGAAGTCAATACCACCAATCGTCATGTATGATGGAACTGGAAGATTTTATCACAGAAGCTGATGACTTTTTCCTATTGTTTCTATTCTGTAGCTTTAATTGTGCAAACTAGAAGGGATGGGGCAGAAAGAGAGAAAGGTAGAAAGAGAAATAAAGGAAAGAAGAGATAAAGGGAAAGTAGGAATCCAGATGGAAGGTAGCTTAGCAAAGCTAAAATAAAAATGATAACTCGGATTTCTATGGTGCTCTAAGGTTGACAAAGCACTTTGCAAAAGTTTGTTTTTTTTTGATGACAGCTTTTCTTTGTGTATTGAATACCATGAGTAGGTCTGTGGATCTGTCATTCTATAGAATGCCAGCTTCTTGAGAGCAGAGGTTATTTTCTTTTTTCTCTCTCTCTCCATTTCTTTCTTTCCTTTCATTCTTCTTTTTTCCTTCCTTTCTTCTCTCTCTCTCTCTCCCCCTCCCTCCCTCCCTCTTTCCCTCCCTCATCTTTGTACTTGGCATATATATGAGACATTTAATAAAGTATTGTTGAATTAATTTATATCCCCAGTATCTAGCATAGATACTGAGGGTTCAGCGGGCACTTTATAAATGCTTGTTGATTGATTGAGAACATAGCATTTAAGCAAAGAAACTTATCTTGGATTGATGCTCTCTACTTTGGTCTGCGTAATGCAGCAAGAATCTTAGGACAAGACACTATAATTTTTAAAAAATCTGTCATAGAATCCCCTCCCCGCACACATACACCATTTTGGGGAGATAACTTTCCTACCAGTGCACATAACAATGTTCCTGGGGGAGAGTGGGCACACATAGAAATCTAGCAGGGAGACACATGCTTATGGAAACTTACATGCTGGGGACAACTAAATGGCAGGCCTTGAGGGCCTTAGTCTCTTCAAAGAAAAGTCATCCTCACATATCAATTGTTGAGCAAAAATTGCTTCTTTGCTGTCTCTTCCCCTTATGGTCCTTAGACCTTTCCTGAGCAAAGCTACTTTTTTTTTTTTTGCTACTCTCAGGTCATTGAAGGAGCATCAAGCTCTTTCAGCACACAGCCACCATTGCTAGGGTGCAGAGAAAGAATAGTAATAGTAGATAAAACAGCTAACATTTGTATAGCACTTACTACGCGCCAGGTACTGTGCTAAGGGATTTACAATGACTATTTCATTTGATCCTCACATAACCCTGGGAGATTTGTGCTAATATTATTCCCATTTTACAGATGAGGAAACTGAAGCAGAGGTTAAATGGCTTGCCCAAAGTCACAAAGCTAGCAAGTATCAGAGGCCAGATTTGAACCCAAGTCTTCCTGACTCCAATCCTGGCACTCTGTCCATTGCACCAACTTGCTATGGCTCCCTTCTAGCAAACTCCTCAGATTTGATCTGATGTAGGTTTGGAATATTTCCCTTTGCATCTGTGCATAATGATAGGACCATGCAGCCTGTTCCTAGCAGGGAACTCTATTTTCTTCAGTCAGCTATTTGAAAAGCCACAAGTCTTCTTCAATCAGCACAATTCACAGCTACTACTAGGCAGTAAAGGGTAATACCATTAAAGTGTTTCCCCTCTCTTGGGCTGTAGATGGTGCTAGAGAGAAGTACTGCCTATCCCTACCCAGTCAGCTCTCAGCAAAACAATGCCTCTTTCCTAAATTGCACTGTTCTCAGCTTCTCCTGCTTTGATTTTCACCTATTCATCTCAGAATCCCTCTTATTATAATTTCTAATGACTCAAATCAAGGCCTCCTCAAGTACACTGACCCATTTCTAACTTTAAGAAAGCATTTATTAAGCACCAGACATTGTGTTAAGGTCTGAGGATAAAAATATGAGCAAAAAAAAAAAATCAATGTCCTACCCTCAAGGATCTTCCATTCTAATGGAGGAAGACCACACATATAGAGTGAGGAAGGGCTCCCCCCTGCATGGGGGAAGGGCTGCTGACCAGAAGATGGAGAAATCTGGAAAGATGAGGAGTAGAGTCAGGAGTAAAATGAATTTGGCTTTAAATGTCTCATGAAATAGTGGTCTATAGTGGGCACTTTAAAATGTTATTATTTTGCAAGGTACGGTGCTATTGCTATAGGAATTGCAAAGTCCTGCCTTCAAGGAGCTGACAGTCTAGATATGGAGATAAGGGAGACAGACAAGAAAGACACTGCCCCTTATGCATGGGGACAGTAAGCCAGCAAGGTCTCCAATCTCTTCAGTACTGATAAAATTTAACATGTTCAAATGTAACTCCCATTTTAATATCTTTTCTATTTTTCTAGAAATATAGTTTTACATCTTTATTTCACTGTAGTCATTTACATATTTAATCATTTAACTAATGTGTCCATCAGTTTTATTGAATGCCTACTATATATTGTGTTAGAAAGAGGGACTCAAGAAGTAAAAGATGAGTCAGGCTGGGGTCCTACCTTCATGGAGCTTAAAAGTTTTTAAACTCATAGTAGAATAGAAGGAGAGTCACAGGAGCTGGGTTCCAATCCTGACTGTCTTCTACTAACTGGGTGATGTCAAACAGCTCACTTTCCCTTGTCTGGGCCTCAGTTTCCTTCTCTGTAAAATAAGGCATTTGGGCTATAATACTTCTAAGGCCCCTGCCAATTCCAGATCTATGACGTTACGGTTCTAAGTCATTTCCTACTAGTTCTAATATTTGATTGGGTGTATGTAGCTGCATGTTTGGCAAAGGATCCAGACTTCAGTGTACCTCTGTTTGTGTTTGGGGGTGTGGCTGTCTGTGTTTGCAATTCTCTTTGTCTTCCTGGTCCTGTTTCGCTCCTTTTCCCTGATTCCCATTACTTACACTCCTTGTTTTTTGTTTATTTCTCTTTTTCAGCGTCTTTGTTATTGATTTAGGGTGGGCTCCCAAGCCCTGCAGAAAGGTTACTTTCACACCTGCAGAATATCACATTGCATGATGGTATTCCCTTCTCTCGCACCTTCAATCCAGGGGCTTGGGAAGATGTAACTTTATCTGCCTTCTCTGAGTCCTGCCTTCTGTGGCCTCACCATGAGACTGTCTGCCTGTTTCCTCCTCACCTTCCATTGACCCCAAAGTGGGCTGTACCTGGGAGGTAGAGGTCCTGGCCCAGAGAAGAAGGAGCTGGGTGAATGCACATTCACTCCTGTCCCATCTTTGTGAGTTTCCCTGGGGTCATGATGGTGGCCTTCCTTCTGGGACTACTTAAGTCTACTTTGTCTGAAGTTGTGGATGCGTGCACAGATGTCAATAATCCACCCATGCTATTGGCAGCATGATGCAGCTATAGGACTGACAGGGAGGCTGATTCTGACTCAACATAGAGGAAAAACCTCCTACCAGTTAGAATAGTCTGAAAGCAGAGTGGGCTCCCTCTGAGGGGCACTGAGAGACTGGCTAGGGGAATTCTGCAGGTAAATTCTGGAGCCTTCCTCCTTTTAGGAATGCCATAGGGAGGATTCCTGCTGAGGTAAAGGCTGGACTAGACGGCCTCAGGGGTCCTTTCCCCCTCCGAGTCTATGATTCCGAGTGGTCTTACATGCAAAGAAGGGTTATTCCTTTTAAAAAACAAATTTTTATTGATATCTTTTGTATGTATATCACCTAAATCCCACCCCCCAGCCTCTCTTAGAGAGCCATTATTTCTAACAGACTAAAAACAAAGAAAAATAACAGTTTAGCAAAATGAACCAACATATCTGACATGTATGGAGTATTCTGCACCCATAGTCCCCCACCTCTGCAAAGACATGGGGGAAAACATCCTGAATTTATCTTATGAATAAACTTAATTATTCATGAACCGATTCTTTTTTTTTTTGTGGCTTAATTTAGGCCAATTTTAAATCCTCATCTGCATCTACCCAGAAGACTCCTTGTTCACCTTTCCCAGCTCATTAACCAGTATATGGATTAGCCAAATGGTTTTAATAATGGCCTAAGAAAAAAAGCAAAACAAAACCTTTAAAATGACAGAGAAGTCCTTTAATGTCTTTCAAAACCCAAATGTAAAGGATTTGGGGGATTATTTTTGTAACCTTGGTCTCCTTCCCAGGAACTTTCTCCCTATCCCCCAATTAGTATAACTAAGTGAATATTGGCAGTAACTAATTGTGACCCAGTGAAAAGACCATTGTATTTGGAGTAAGAGGACCCAGGTTCAAATCCCACCTCTGACTTGCCTTGGGTAAGTGATTAACAATCTTTGGGCCTCAGTTTCCCCATCTGTCAAATGAGGGACCCCTGAGGTCCCTTGCAGCTCTGGATGGTAATAATGCTAGCTAACGTTGGGGTAACACTTTAGAGTTAGAAAAGTATTTTACATGTATTATACCATTTGAACTTTGCAAGAACTCTACAACATAGGGGCTATAATTATTCTCATTTCACAGATGGGGAAACTGAGGCACCAAGGTTAGGGGACTTGCTCAGTTATTAAGTATCTGAGGCAAGATTTGAATTGGTTCCAGGTGCAGTATTCCACCCATAGTATAACATCAGACCTTTGATCCTATTATCCTAATTGGGAAGGTTCTGGAATTTTGGTCTGAGGACCAGAGTCACTTCCTGTGTAACATTGGAGAAGTTCCTTTACTGCTTTCAGCCTCAGTTTCCTCAGTTTTTAAAAGGAAGAGTTAAGACTAGGTGACCACAAAGGCTCCTTCTAGCCCTAAATCTGTGATCTTATCAATCAGTAATAATCAAGAGACATTTATTAAGTGCTTACTGTATGCCAGGCACTGGGCTAAGCATTGAGAATATAAGATACGAAACAAAAAGGTGCTTACATTCTAATGGGTAAGATGCCATTATCTTCACCTACTATTTGCCAGACTCTATTACCAAGAGTGAAGGACTCTTCTGGCCCACTTTATTAAGATTTTTTCTTTTTTGTCTTTTTTGAAGACATTTATTAGACGTATAATCTATTTGGGGAGACAGGACACCCACATAAAGAGACAAAGACAGTCCAATGAGACAGAGCAGTGTGGTAGAAAGCCAGCTGGGCTTGAAGTTGGTTAAGGTCTGGGTTTGACTCTTACCTTGGACATTTCTTCTCTATCTTCCCATGGGCAGGTCACATCACTTTTCCAGGCTTCAGTTTCCTTATTGATAAATGGGGGTGCCAATGCCTAGGGCTGTTGTGAAGAACATTGTGTGAGAAAGGCACTCCCTAAACTTTCAAGCACTGTCCATATGACAGATACCCCTGCTAGGTTGTGTTGAGATCCAAACAGGAAGTGTGGACAATGAGGGCTCTAGAAATTCAGAAGGAAAAGTGATTGCCAAGGGCTGGGGTAGCTTCCTGGAGACTGGATTTGAGCTGGACCTTGAAGAAAAGGTCGGACTCAGATCTGGAGGAGAAAGGATATTCCAGGTGGAGGGGATTTGATAGAATGTAAACACCCTGAGGGCAGGCATTACTTCACTTTGGTCTTCATGTCTTTGGTGTCTAGCATATTCCTGGCACACAGTAGATGCTTAATACATGCTTATAGATTGGTCAAATATAAGTCCCTTGAGGGCAAATTGTTTAAATTTGAACTTTGTATTCCCAGTGTTTAATATAGTGCCTGGTGTATAACAGGAGCTTAATAAATGCTTATTGATTGATTGAATATAAGTCCTTTGAGGGCAAATTATTTAATTTGAACTTTGTATAGCAGGTGCTTAATAAATGCTTATGATTCATCAACAGCCTGAGGAAAGACACAGAAGGGAGAATTTGCCCAACATGTTGGGACGATGCAGTATGGGTCATTTTGGCTGGAGAAGAGAGTTCATGTAGGGGAATAGTGGGAAATACACTTGGAGAAGTGTGTAAGCAGGGGAATGGGTATGGAGGGCCTTGAATGTCAAAATAGGTGTTGTAGACCATATTCTATAGTCACTGGTGGTTTGTCATCAGGGGTTAATGTGGATAATGGTGTTTCCAAAAGGGTAGATTGGAGTGCTACTTATCTGTGCACTTGTGCATAGAATCATGGTGCCTAGGATTATCATTTAGCTATGAAAGGGACGTCGGGAGTCATCTAGTCCAATCTCTCATTTTATGGAAACTTCATGGGATACTGGCAAAATATTGGCTTTGGAGTAGAGGACCTTGGGTCATTTCACACCTTATATGCTGTGTGTTCTTGGGCAGGTCACTTACAACCTCTTTGGGCAGCATTTTCTTCATCTCTAAGGTGAGGGGATTGAATTACATAGTCTGTACAATGAGGAAACTGAATAGACTGTATGTTCATTGAGACCACAGATTGCTTTGGTTTTGCATATCAAGTAGCTGGCACACAGTAGGCTACTAACAAAGTCTGTTGAATTGAATTTTTAGAGATGAGAAAACTGAGTTTCAGAGAGATTTTCTTGCTTATATTAAGACACATTTAGATTCAAATCCAGGTCCTCGTAAATTCGGGACCAGTACTTTCCCCCTACATCAGCTGAAATAAATCTCAACAGGTCAGCAACTAAAAGCCATCTATTTTTAAGTATTCTGGGATTTACTTACTTATTTTTCACCTATTCTGTCTCTGGGCTTGGTGGCTGTATGGCCCTGAGGAGATTTCTTAGCCCCCCAGGGCTCAGCAGCCAGTGGCCTTGGAAGCACTGAGTCTGGAGTCAGGAAGGCTTGAGTTTGAGCCCCTGAGGCCCACTCTTAGTGACCCTGTGAGTAAGTGACCTGACTGCTCTGAGCTTCAGTTTCTGCATCTCTGAGATGGGGATGATACTAGCAGTTACATGACAGGGAAATTGTGTGGGTCCAGAGAGAGAAAATGCTTTGAGACATAGAAGTGATATAGAAATTCTAATAACCATTATGATGATGATTATTTTCTGTAAGTTTGGAGGGGATGCCACCCTACATTTTTAGAAGGACTGTCCTCTTCTGGGACTTCCTATAGCATTGAAATCATACACTCTATCCTTCATTTGAACCAAACACAGGACACTTTAAAATTTAGGGGTGAGGGGAGCAGGGTAGGAGGGTGCAGAATGAAAGTGAATTTTGAAAGCATATCTTTTGGGGGCATCTAGGTGGTGCAGTGGATAAAGCACCAGGGCCTAGAGTCAAGAAGACCCAAGTTCAAATTTGACTTCAGATGCTTATTAGCTGCGTGACCCTGGTCAAGTCACTTAACCCTATTTGCCTCAGTTTCCTCAGCAAACCACTCTAGTTTCTTTGTCAAGGGTCGTGAAATGTCAGACTTGACTAAACAACAATAACAAAAATGTAGATCTTTTGAAAAGTGAAGAAGTTTCAATTCCTTTTTATTTTCACCTGAATCCTCTTGCCCCCAGGCCCTACCAGACCAATTATACTCAGAGAGCTCAGATCTCTGGGCTGGGAGCTGGGGAAGGGAAGCTTTGGTTTATGAAGGAAACATGATCTCTGCCTCCGCTGAGGTGGCAGTACCGTGAGCTACTGTAGTTTCTGCCCAGGCGTCATTAATGCTTCTAAACTGCTTGATAGTTGCAGATAGGTGACCTTGAAAAGAACAGATAAAAGTCCATGCATGATCTACAGCAAGGGGCTTTCTGGTGATCTTCAAGATATCTTAAGTAAAGACAGCTTTGGGCCAGAAAGCCAGGAGCAGGGTGGAGAAAGGGAGACCACCCAGAATTTCAATAACCCCACACAACAAGGGTTTGACTTTTGAAAATTCCTTGGCCGGTGTCTAGGTTTTAGAACGATCCTTCTTATTGAGAAAACCAGGCTGTTGTCTTTGAAATCCCGAATCCCGAGGAGGACTTTGTCTTTTTACGAAGAGGTCATCAGAGTTGATCCTGTGTGAAATGGGGATAGGGCCAGAGAATAACCATCCCCATCCTTCCTGGGCCCCCAGCTAGTTGGTTGCTGAAGGTAGAAGGCTCTGCCTTGTTTCTGGTCCTCAGTTAAGTGGGGAAATGGAAGAAGGTTTGATTCCCTACTGGGATATCCTAACTGGGGCGTTTCTATTATAGTATTGTGATAGCCCCAAAGATCTGGAGCCTACTGGCTTCTCTGAGATTCATTTGTGGCAGGCTGCCTCTGGCATGCTGGGCAAGGCTCATCTTCCAGAAACTTCCATATCTCATGCTTGTACTTCCACTTAATTCAGTCCTGAATTCCCCCTGCCTTCTTTCTCTGCTCTTTGGTGGGATTTTAAGCCAGGTCTCCTTGATTCCAAATACAGTACAACTTCTTTCTTTCTTTATTTTTTTATCATGCCTTTGGTAAATTTTTTGTCTTTTCCGATATATTCCCTGCTTCTTCCATCCTTAACCCTCTCTTATAACAAAGAAAAAAAAGTAGCAAAGCAAAGCTAACCTATCACAAATGATAGTGATGATCACATACTTACAATCCTTCCTTTCACCAAGGAGGGATGGGTGTGACCTCATCTAATAGCTAGGATCAAGATTGTTCAAGAACAATATATCTAAATTCAGCTGCCTTTTTGAATGGTTTTCATTTACCTTTTATATATTTTTTGGTCTATATTGTTCTCCTGATTAGCTTAGGAGACAACCAATTACATTATTAGTATGTAATGATATTTTATGACAATAATATGATACTCTTAATATTCTCAATATATTATAATGATAGCTAATAATATCAATTAACATTTATACAGTGCTTTAGGATTTACAAAATGCTTTGCAAATATTTCATTCAATCCTTACAACAGTCCTGGAGGTCAGTGCTATTATTATTCACATTTTATAGATGAAGGAACTGAGGCAAACAGAGGTTAAGTGACTTACCCAGGGTCACACAGCTAGGGAGTGTCTGAGACTGAATTTGAACTCATGTCTTCCTAAGTCCAGGTTGTTTCTCTTCACAAGAGTTCTTAAAAATCTTGCCATGTTTCTCTGAATTCCTCATATCCATAATTTCTTGTGGCACAGTGATATTACATAACATTAACTTACTATACTTTGTTGAGCTCTCCTCCAACCAATGGGCACCCACTTTGTTTCCAGGTTTTTACTTGTGTAAAGAGTGCTGTTCTAAATACTTTATTACACATGGGACCTCCATTCTGCTGCCTTCCCCTCCTTTCTCCTCTCCCTTTTCTTCCCCTGTCCTCTATCCTTTCCTCTCCTTTTTCTACTTTTTTTGGGGGAAATGCATTGTAGTGGGATCAGTGGGTCAAAGATTATAAACAATGTAATAACCAGTCACCCAATTCCAAATTATTTTCCAAACAGCTGGATGAATGCACAGTTCCATCAACAGAGGCTTAGTGTTTCTGCCCTTTTCCCACTCCACCCCACTCTCTTTATGTATAGTCATGTATGTATATACTACATATGTATGTCATATACATTTGAATGCAGCCCTGACATTTCCAAAGTTGTGTTTTTAAGCTGCTTTTGTGTCTCATGCAAAGCTCTCCTGCAACAAAGGCTGCTTTTTGAAAGACAGGCTCAGCAATTAGGCCTGATAAACTTCTCCCTGACTAAATTGCTGGCAAAAATGTGCTCACAGCATCAAGGGAGCCAGTATTAATAGGGCCTAATTAATGGGGACTAATTTGGTGTTACAATGGAAACAGGGTAGCTGTGTGTATTCTAACTCTAGTAAAATGTGAATTGGTCTCCAATGGAGTTTGAAATTTAGACCCAATTAACTTAACCATGCAAGCTCCTGGAAGATTTACAGATATTAGTATAACTCTCTAATTGGTGTGCCCTCTGAACCCTGACACTGTCACTCTGGGGGTTTCAGGAGGCCGGGTTCTCTTGAATCAGATCTGTCTGCAGCAGGGTCATTACTTTCCCACATTGGATAGCATAGGCTTGTGCTGTGAGGATGAACATTGGCATGTACTTACCTGGGGCCCCCTCGGCTTCAAAGCACTTTGCCAATCCATCAGACAATGGCTTTTATTGAGTGTCCACTGGATACTGAGATGAGCTGAGCTGTCCTATTCATTGGTGCTGAGTCAATTGGTAGCTGTCTTGTCCATGAGAAAATTCACCATCAGGTAATTGTTTGGGATTGTCTGGCAAAACCAGACCAGACTTGATGGGTGCCCATGGTTCTGTCTTCCAGAATCCACATTAAACATGTGATAAGTAGACTGGTCTAAGGAGTAAGCTCACATCTGCAGTTGTTTGGTAAGGTTAATCCTGGACAATGTGAACATTAGCTGGAATGGCTAAAACACTGAATATTACAAAGAATCACAGATTTAGAGCTGGGAGGAATCTTTGTGATCTAGCTGATAAGGAAACAGAAGGGCAGAGTGGCAAAGGGATCTATTTGTCATAATCTAAGATCACAGGACTATTGACCTAGAGCTGGAAGGAAGCTCAGAGGTCATCTGGCCAAACACCCGCACTTTGCAGATGGGGAAACTGAAGCCTTCTGGGAAGTGAATTTCCCTGGAACACATCTAGTATCTCAGATAGGATTTGAAACTCAGGTCTTCCTAACCTCCCAAGTCCAGTTCTCTATCCACTACACCACCCTACCTCTCACTGGAGAGGATCAGCTCATTTGTGGGACCCAATATTAATAATAACTGGCAGTTAAATAATAATTTAAAGTTTACAAAGTGCTTTCCATGATCTCATTTGAGCCTCACAACAACCCTGGGAGGTAGGTGCTAGGAGTATTATTAGCCCCATTTTATATGTGGGAAAACCAAGATTAAGTGGCTTGCCCATGACTAAGTAATTAATTGGAGGTGAGATTTAAACTGAGGACTTCTTTACTCCAAGGCTAACACTCTATCCACATTGCCCCACTACTCAGGGAGATGATATGAAAATGCTTGAAGGTCCTGGACAAGTCACTTAACCCATCTCTGCCTCAGTTTCCTTCTCCATAATATGGGATTACTAATAATAGCATCTACTTCCAAGGGTTGTTGTAAGGATCAAATTACATATTTTTGGAATACTGAGAACCTTAACAAGCTACATGAAGTTGTGGTTAGTTACTATTGTATGATTCCTTTTGAGGCAGAGTGCTGTAGTGAAGAATGACCTGATCTTACAGTCAGGAGATATGTGGGTCTGAATCCTACTTCCAACATTTCCATTGTGGCTGAATGGATTGCTTCTCTGCTCTGTCTCTGTTCTCTGTAGAGCAGCTGTATTAATATAAGTATAATGCTTGTTGAATTATTACTTATGGTGTTGATGTTACAAGGTTATCATGCAGATCACAATGAGGTAATTTATGTAAAAACCCTCCCTAAATGCCAGCTATTCTCAATGGGCCCAATTTAGCAATACTGTCCCACTTTTCTTTTAGACTTTCAAACCAGAAGTTTCTGGTCAACACTGACATTAGACAGTGCTTAGAATTTAACCATAACATATGCATATTCAGTTGATCTATTTTTCTATTAAAAAATTCTTGACAGGCAATTCAAATAAAAATATTAGCTCTCAGATGAAACTATTATCTTTCAAACTGGTACAACTTAAAACAAATCTGTTAGTTCATCAATCAAGGAAAACAGACCTCCAAGTGAAGGAAACAAGAGTTTAAACCAGAATGATAATCAATGTCACCTCAGAAGTGGTGGGGTTGAGGGTCAGAGCATGGCCTTGGAGACAGTTGGCCTGGGTTCTAATCACATTCTAACACTTAGCAGGTGGCATGCCTGGGTTTAGTAACATAAACTCACTAAGCCTCAGCTTCCTCACCTGTAAAATGGGAACACTAATCCTCGAGTGAATCTCATACAGTTGTTGTAGAAGGTGCTCTCTGAACATTGAAGGGCTATAATAATGTGAATTCATGTCGTTTCAGGAAAATCTTTCTTTCCAAGCTATAGTATATTGTATATTACATATTGGCATCAGGTAAAGAAAAGTTCAGTTAGCATAGAAAGGACAACAAATATATCCCAACCATGTGAGCCTCAGCAGAGAAGGTATTCAGTAGGACAAGAGCTATTTTTAGAGGAAAGAAAAAGGATTTAAATACTGAAGATGAACCTCCCTCTCCATATTTGCTAACCTATGTCCCATATGTTGGATGGGCCATTTTCTGTGTCAAAATTCACCTTTTCTACATCACCCCGTTTTCCCAGACTCTAGTGAGATCTGTTTTTCCCAGTTAAGCCAAAGCACTTCTTATTACCAGCAGCCTGGATTTTCCCTGAAATACATTCCTGTAGACTGGGTGAGAAAGTACAATGGTGAAAAATAGATCATTCTTCTTCTGACTCCAAGTACTATTTGTACAGTAAGAAAATAATAACAATTATAATAATAACTAGCATTTATATAAAACTTTTAAAATATGTAAAGCATTACCTCATTTGATCCTAACAATAATCCTTGTGAGGTAGGTGCTATCTCCATTTTATAGATAAAGAAAATGAGACTGATCAATTTTAAGTGACTTTCCCAGAGACACACAGTAAGTGTCCCAGGTCACATTTGAACTCAGATCATCATGATTCCAGGTCCAAGTGCCACCTAGAGGCCAGAAAAATATAGACATAGAGATTGGCCTCGCAATGGAAGGTCAAAGGGAATTTAGAAATCAAGTCTAACCCTCTCATTTTGAGATGGTAAATATACTTCTTTTCTCAATAAATTAATCACAAGTAAGCATTTATTAAGTGCCTACTGTATGCAAGGCATAATTCTGAGAATCTTTCTCTACCTTTACAGCCCCAACTCTGGTTTGTACCTTTTTAAATTTCTTTTTTAGACAATAGCAATGGCCCCCTAAGTGTTGTCCTGTCTTTCTGTCTCTCCCCTCTCCAAACCACCCTCTATGTCCTGCCACATTCAGATTCCTGCCACAGGTCTGACCATGTCCTCCCATTTATCAAGTTCATTGGTTCAAAGTTAAGACTAGATGGAGGTCAGTTTTCAACTTTCATTTACGCGTTTCATTTACAATACATAGTTGTTGGTAAATTGTCTCCCCCAGTGAGCTACTGGAGAGTGGGGACTATCTTTCACCTTTCTTAGTATTTCTAGTGCTTAGCATATAGTAGTGCTTAATAAATGCTTGTAGAATGACTGAAATTAGGCTGAACTCCTTTTGCCAGTCAGTGTGACAAGTATCCAGAGACAGAACAATTGGGCTCAATTAGAGGAGGGGTCCCCTTCCATCAATAGCAAGGGGGCTTTTAACAATAGCCAGGAAAACTAAAGCAGAAGCATCAATCAGCTCACTCAGTATTGGTCCAGTCTGCACATCCCTGGATCTCCTGGCATATAATCAGCTCTTATTGGAATGACTCTGTCCTTCCGCCCCTCTGTTTTTGATACTTTTTTGCTGCCCCTCTGGACCCTGGGAAACCCCAGAGAGCTGTGTATTTTCTGGATCAAAAAGTGCCTTTGGCTTTGGGAGAGAGGTGCAGAGAGGAGATGATCTGGCCTCAGCCACGGGGATTCATAAGAGCATCCTTCCCCCAGCCAGAGACCAGTGGGTGAGATCTACATGAGGTAGAAGTATGGTTTCAATTCAGCCCTGGCAACAGCGGCCAGCCTGCCCCATTGCCAGCACATATTTCTGTCTTTTAAGTCTCACACTGATTTGAGAGTTTGTAGACAACTTTGTACCTTGGGTCTCAGCCAGGCGTACTGCAGAAACAACTACTTTGGCTTTCACGTTTTCAGTCTCTCCCTCATGCCCCCTGAGGAAGAGAATAATGGTTGTTTTCCAAGCAAATGCTACTTCCCCCACATCCCCACCAAACCCCAATCCCCCTCCCAAGCAAGTATGTGTAGGAGCTGGGGACCAGTGCCTTTCTTTGTTGCTTTGGCCAATTGTCGTCTCCCCACATCTTGTTGATCTCCCTTCTTTTGAGCTAGGAACCCAAGAATCCTGGGGATTTGCAATACCCCATTTATCTTCCACAGTAAGAGGTCTTCAGATGAGCAGCAGCTGGGACATCTGTACCAAAGGGGGCTTGAAACTGTCATTCTGCTGAGATGGGGTCCATTTGTTTTTGGCCCCATTCTGTTGGATGTAGCATGGGAGTAGTGAAGAGTGTACTGAACTGACAATTGGAAAAAACGGGGAGCCTGGGCCCCATTCACTGGGGACTGGGACAAAGCATTGTGTTGTAGAGGGAGGTATAGCAACTTGGGTACAAGTCCTGGCTTTGACACCAACTTAGGATGTGACCTCAGCTAAATTATGTTACCTCTTTGGTCCTCAGTTTCTTTATAAGTAAAAACTTTTCCAGTGAATCAGTGATGAGATACAGAGGGAGGGAGGAAGGAGAGGAAGGAGAAAGAGAGGAGAGAGGGAAAGGGAGACAGACAGACAGACAGAGACACAGAGAGAGAAGGGGAGAGAGGGAAAGAGAGAGAGAGAGAGAGAGAGAGAGAGAGAGAGAGAGAGAGAGAGAGAGAGAGAGAAGGAAACAGAGACACAGAGGAGAGAGGGAAAGAGAGAGAAAGAGACAGAAAAACACAGAGAGACAGAGAGAGGAGAGAGAGAAGAGGAGAGGAGAGACAGAGACAGACAGACAGACAAAGAGTAAGAGACAGAGACAGATGCAGAGAGACAGAATGAGAGAGAGAGAGAGAGAGAGAGAGAGAGAGAGGTGCAAACACACACACACACACACACAATACAGTTATCATTTATTAAAGTGCTTACTATGTGCCAAGCTCTGTGCTAACTGCTTGGAATACAAATACAAGCAAGACTGTCCTTGACCTCAAGTAGCTTACATTCTAACAGGCAAAGACAACTGGAAATGGGAGAGGTACCTAGGTGAGGAGATAGAAAAGTTTGGAAAGAGCATCAAGCAGCAGTAAAGTGAACATGACTTCAGTGACTCACCAGGCTAGGGAGTCACCAACCAAGAGACCAGGCTCCTGCACAGAGATTTCTCCAGGATGGTAAGATGCTGGCAAGGAGGTGGAGAAATCTGGACAGAGAAGCAAGCTGGGAGTCTCCCTCTAGGTCCCTCCATTGATCCAGACTGCAGCCCATGCACAGCTGGCAGCCCTGCTCATGTGACTCCTGTTCAAGCCCTCCCCCAGATTCTCCATAGGACATCTTCCTAATAAGCTGGGGGGACTTCCTTAATTTCTCTTCAATATCTTGTAGGTACCAGTGGAGTGACAAATTCTTGTACTACTTGTCATAGTTAGAATAGGAAGAGCCCATAAAGGTCACCTAGGCCAACCCATTGATTTTCCAGAGTGAATTCAATTCCACAAGCATTTCTTTGGTGCCTATTAGGTTCAGGGTACTATATTAGGTATTGAGGAATCATAGAAGAAAAAAAAGAAAGAAATACTACCTGCCTTCAAGAGGCTTTCATTCTATTGGGGAAAATGGCACACATACAGATGAGTCAATATGAATATATACAAAGTAATCAATGAATTGACCAATCGGTCAGAACCTCAGATTCTCCATTGGTGAAATGAAGAGGTTGGATTAATAGAAAAGTTCATGTTTCTGCGATACCTTAAGATTTTCAAAGTGCTTTCCTTCACAGTCCTGTGAAGTTTGGATCAAAAGTCATTTCCCTCACTTAGTGGAGGGGGCGGAGACTTTGAAAGGTTTGCTCAGGGTCATGAGGCCACAAGGTGTTGAGGGGGATTCAAACCCTGGTCTCATAATTCCATATTCAGTTTGGTGTGTACTGTGCTATGGTCTCGAAGGGCCCTTCCAACTCTGATTCTTTTTGATTCATGGAATTTGAAAGTTGGAAGAGACTTCAGCATCCATGTAGTCCATCCAGAAAATGAATCCCCATATCACACACTACATTCCCACATTGCATTGCTCAACACTGGTTGAGTGATCATTCAGCCTGGGGAGAAGCAGCCCAAGGAGAAGGAAATCCCCATCACCTCCAAGGCATCCTGCTCTAGATAGCTCCCATTAGTAGGAAGTTGTTCTCAACATCAAAGCCTTTTGACAACTTCTACCCATTGTCCCTAGTTCTATTCTCTGGAACCAACAGAACAAAATTGAATTCTACTTCCATGTGACAGCCCTTCAAATGGCTGAAGATGGTTATTATAGCCCACACCTCACTCCCCGAGTCTTCTGTTCTGGAGGCTAAACATCTCTAGTTCTTTCCACCAATCCTCATGTGATATGGACTTAAGGCCCTTCACCATCCCAGCTGCCCTCCTCTGGACACTCTTCAGCTTATCAACGTCTTTTTCAAAACCCTGTTGCCCAGAACTAAACACGATCCTTCACATGAGCTCTCATGGAGACAGAAAACATCGAGATGATCACCTCTCTACACCCAGAAGCCATGCCTCTCTTAATCCATCCCTAGATGACATTACTTACTTTTTAGTTGCCATATCCCATTGCTTGCAGGCCACTCAGACCCCTAGATCTTTTTCAGAATAACTGCTGACTCATCCATGCTTTCCCCATGTCATTTTTATGAAGTTCAATTTTTGTACCTAAGCGTAAGACTTCGCATTTATCCCTATTGAATTTTACCTTGTTATGTTCAGCCCTAGTCTACTAAGGTCCTTTTGGATCTTGACTTGACTTGCAGTGGGTCAGCTTGGTGTCATCTACAACTTAAATGAAACGAGCATATTGTCTATTCTTTTGTCCAAGTTTCTGATAAAAATGTGAAATGGCACAGAGCCAAACACTGGGTCTAGGCTTCTAGGTTGGGTATCGTCTGAATAAAGCAGACTGGGAAGATTTTCACCAGGTAGAATGCCTAGGGGTTTCATTTTCTCTGTTTTTAAAAAATAAATAAAAAACCAAGTTACCCAGGAAGTTCCTGTGTGAATAAGAACTCTCAGCAGATTAGAGCAAATGAGAGGATTGCACTAGATTACTTCTTTTTTTGACTTAACAGTATTTTTATTTTCCTCCAACCACATGTAGAGTTTTCAGCATTCTCTTTTATAAGATTTTGAGTGACAGCAAGCAATCTGATATAGGTTATATATGTACAATCATATTAAACACATTTCCACACTAGTCATGTTGTGAAAGAAGAATCAGAACAAAAGGGGAAAACCACAAGAAAGAAAAAAACAACAACAAAAAAGTGTGAAAATAGTCTGCTTTGCTCTGCATTCAGACTCCACAGTTCTCTCTCTGGATGTGGATGGCATTTTCCATCATGAGTCTTTTGGAATTGTGTTAGATCATTGTCCTACTGAGTAGAGCTTCATAGTTCATTATCACACAATGTTGCTTTTACTGTGTACAATGTTCTTCTGGTTCTGCTCACTTCACTCAACAGCCAGACGACTTCCAAGGTCTCCTCTGGTTCTAAATACATGACACTATAATCCTAAATCATTTATTCTCTTTAGTCCTCAGTCTCCTCAAATGTAAAAGAAGTAGGTTGGACTTTATGACCTATAAGATTTCCTTCAGTTTTAATTGCTGATCTTAAGTCACATAAGCTTTCTGAACCTCAATTTCCTTTTATCTTTCTATCTATCTATCTATCTATTTATCTATCTATCTATCCATCATCCATCTATCCATCTATCTATCCATCATCTATCTATCTATCTATCTATCTATCTATCTATCTATCTATCTATCTATCCATCAATTCAGCCAGCAAGCCATCTCTCTCTCTCTCTCTCTCTCTCTCTCTCTCTCTCTCTCTCTCTCTCTCTCTCTCTCTCTCTGTCTCTCTCTCTCTTTCTCCCTTAACTTGATGTTTCAGGTCCATTTCAGCTTTACATCTATGATCCTGTGATTCTCTAATCCAACCACCTCATTTCACACACAAGTAGACTTTAACTGAGAGCAGGGACTGCCTGGTGCCCCATTGAGGTTGTCCAATCCTGTGGAGTACTGAGAATTGGGGGGAATATTTGCATTGAAAGCCAGCACAGCTGGCAGCTCAGAGCATCCTCTGGGGTTAGGGGAAAGGAGGCATTTTTTGGCTTCCTTTTCAAAGACCAGTGGTTTATTTGCAAGATCTTCTCTGACAATGTTTTTGGTGGAATCCAAGATTATTTTGAAATCAGTCCTTCAGTCGCTGAATTCTCCAAATGCCAGTCAGGAAGATTCATTGAATATTTTTATTTTATTATAAATTTAAGAGGACAGAAAGCCACTGATCCATCACTTGGCCCAGGACCATGAACCATGAAAATTCCTGCTTTCCATTTTCACTACAAGTACATAGTTTGAATCTGCCCATATTTCTACAGGAAGGCCTGGCCATAGGCATAGCAAACTGGGTGATTCAGGCCCAGCGTGGTCTTTGTTGGTTGATCAACTTCAGTTGACAATTCACATTGGTTGGTTTCTATTTTTAGTTCTTAATCTTTTTTGATGCTGTGGACCTCTTTGTTTGTCTGGGGAAACCCATAGACACTCTCTCAGAATCTTGTTTTTAATGTATTTAATAAAATACACAAGGAAAACAATCATATTGAAATAAATTATTAAAGCCCCTAAAAACAAAACAAATTTATGGACATTAAGAACTCAATGGTGTGGAAAGAGCATAGATAGCACTGTAAGTCAGAAATCTTGGATTCTGGTCCTGGGTCTTCCACTAATTGTATAACCTTGGACAAGTTACTTTATCTTAGTACTTCACTCTCCTTATCTGTTCAATCAGAGAATGCTAGAACTGGGAAAGATTTTTATAGTGAATCAGTCAACAAGTATATATTAAACACTAGCTCTATACCAGGTTCTGGGGAAACTAAGACAGTGAAATTGTCTCTATCCTCAAAGATCTTATACTCTATTGGGAGGAATGGTGTGTTCCTCAATGTATACAATAATATAGTTCAAACCCTTCATTTTACAGATGGGGAAACTGAGGTCTAAAGAGGTAAAATGACTTGCTTGAGATCATGAAAATACCAGAAATTGAACCAGAAAGGGTGTTTCGGTTTGACATCAGAGAACCTCGGTTCAAATCTTGTCTCTGTCATTTATCATCTGGATGACACTGAGCAAATTACTTCATCCCTCTGGGCCTCAGTTTCCTTATTTGTAAAATGAAGGTTTTGGACAAGGTCACCAAGGTCCCTCCTACTTCTAAATCTATGATGCTATATCAGCTTCCGAAATCATCACTTTTTTTTTTTTTTGCTTTTTGGAGGGCAATTGGGGTTAAGTAACTTGCCCAAGGTCACACGGCTAGGTTCTTTTTTTCATTTGTGTGTGTTAAGTGTCTGAGGCTGGATCCGAACTCAGGTCCTTCTGACTCCAGGGCCAGCACTCTACTCACTGAGCCACCTAGCCACCCCCATCAGTCTTTTTATAGGATCACAGAAGCTAAGATTTAGAGGGTCTTTCAGAGGGCATCCACTCCAAACTGCAGTGGAATAAGAATCCCCCTGTAATGTACCTGAGTGGTGTTCTTCTTGTCTTTTCTTGATGTCTGCCAGTCTTCCCCCTACTTCTTCAAAGCTACCGTATTTTATTAAATCTGTGATCTTATCAATGTGGTTATTGATGCCATTGATGTAAGTCCTAGCTCCGCTGTGCCTTCTGATCCGACGAGATTCTCTGATGAGAATTTCCCTTCAGCCTGAGGAACCTCTTGTAATGGAAATGCAGATTTAAAGATCTTCCCTGCCCCTAGTGCACCTGGAGCCTGTGGTGGGAGGCTTGTTTTTCAGGAAAGCCCACACCTTGATACTTTGTGATTGGGCAGTGGGTCAAGGAGGTTGTTACATTCTCTGAGCCAAGAGAAGGCTATATAAGCCCTGAGGAGAGGCTTTGCTTTGGGGCTCACTTTGAGAAGTGTTGTGTGATTTGACCAGATGAGACTCTGGGAAGCTGTTGTTGAGAGCCCCCCGGCTTTGAAAACTCAGATGTTGATGCTTCCCTCTCTGGTAACTGTGATTTGGTATTGATATAATGGTTGGACAGTTTGGAAGCCTGTCTGTTTGATCTGTAAGTTCTGGAACTCTGAAGTTCGGGGTGCTGACCTTTTTCCCCTGAACTAGGTAATGTATGTTTGTTTGATTAAAGTAAGCTTGTTAACCCATTTTGAGTTGCTTTCCTTTTGAAAAGCAGATCTAAGAACCTGTGTTGGCAGTCACCCTGGGGATATTGGGGTGCTTGCTGCTACACCTCTCTTGAGGTCTTTTTACATTTCATGGGTGCCGGGGTAGCATGCAGGAGGCACATCTATCACCCATCATTCCTGTGTGTCTCTAACCAGACTGTAGTCATAGCTTGATGGCATTCCTCGCTGCATTTCCGTTCTTGTCTTTATTGCTCTTTAGATGGGACAATTAGATCACTGCTCAGTCTCTCATTTCCTCTCCAACACTTCCAGCGCTTCCTTTCCTCTGTTGAATTCTAGTCCTAATGCTCCTTGAGGGCAGAAACCGTCTTTTGCCTCTGTTTGTATCCCCAGTGTTTTTAGCACCCTGCCTGACGCGTAGAATCTACATAGTAAAGGCTCATTGAAAAGAATTGAATCTGTCCAGCTGTGACTCTGGATAAATGTTCTGTTTGACTAATTATAATTGTTATAATTATACATTATCATACATGTATAATGCTATGTAATTATATGTCACCTTCTGGAAAACAGACCTTCTTCGTTAATTCTGTTTGTCCCTTGTTTCCCATGTAGATTGTGGCTGATCCCTCTGGAGTAATTGTGTATCTCTCATTATACTACACTGACTCTAATTGTAATAACATTCCCAATTTCAAAAATCTTCAAAGATTACAAAATGCTTTCTTCACAACAACCAGGAAAAGCAGGTTAAAGAATGTCCAACCAGTCACATTTTATAGATGAGGAAAGTGAGGCACAGAGAGGGAAGTTAATTTATATGGTTATAATCTAATATAAACTAATAAGTACCAAGTCAGAATTCAAACTCCAACCTCTTGATTCTAGGGCTCAAGTACTTTCCATCACACGCTGTTTTTATGTCATCACAGAATCATAGAATCTTGTCTGTTCTGTTCTCTGATACCAATCCAAACACCCTTTCTGGTTCAAGTTCTGGTATTTTCATGATCTCAAGCAAGTCATTTTATCTCTTCAGACCTCAGTTTCCCCATCCGTAAAATGAAGGGTTTGGACTATATTATTGTATACATTGAGGAACAAACCATTCCTCCCAATAGAGTGTTAAGATCTTTGAGGACAGGGACATAGAAACTGGAAGTTAGAATCTCAGAGACCATTCAATCTGTTACCTGAAAAAAAATAACTAACATTTATATAGTGCTTAAAAATTTGCAACTTGCTTACAAATATCTCAGTTGAGCCTCACAACAAAACTGGGAGGTAGGTGCTACGTTATCCTCACTTTACAGATGAGGAAACTGAGGCAAGCAGAGGTTAAGTGCCTTGCCCAGGTTCATACTGTTAGAAAAAGACCCCTTTCTACATTTGTGACAAGTTTTTGTTTATACTGACCTCTGATAAGAGGGCACCTCTGCCCACACTGAGACCTCAGGGCTCCTCACTTGAGAGGGTGGTAGAGGAAAGAGGGGACACATTGCCTAGAAAAGAACCTCCTGGGTAGGGATGTCCAGGTCCGCCCACAACCTCCATCTGTAAGCTTGGTGCTGCCAATATGTCTCCTCTGGGAAACATTAGCTGGGGCTCCTGCTGTGTGGGCAGAATCCTCCAGCACATGAGAAAATATCAGCAAGGAAGTCAGGAGTCACTGCATCAACTCATTCTATGATATTCTATCCAGTAAAACACAGAGCCAGTCTTTGCTCTGGACAAATGTGTAGTGGTCCAGATATCATTGACACGCTAAGCATTCTCAACTCTGCCCAAAGGCATTCAACCACCGCTAACAATGCTGCCTGTTTTAAAGGTGCCTTTCCATTCAGTATTGCCTTCTGTCCTCAAAACATCCATGCAAAGAATTAGGGTAGGCAGAGAAAATTGCAATGAGTCAATAGAGCCTTAATTAGGAATCTTTGTGCTTGAGATATCGCACTTGCTAAGTATGTCAGTGAAGGTGTGGAGGAGGAAAGGCTCTAAGCTTGGGGAGAGTCTCTGGGGCTCTGAGGCTGCTGCTAAGTGGTCTGCTGGGGGCTAGGGGAGAGAAGAGTGGGGTGGGGGGAGATGGTTCCTCTCATCTGCTAGTGATATCTGCTGGGGTTTTCATGTTTAAGCATTTCCCTTGGTTTCTTTCTTGGTTGTTTGTTTGAACTATTTTTGCTAATAATGCTATAGTTTCTAGGCTGATTTTATGATTCTAGGTTGGGCACCATCCAAAAAGCAAACTGGGCAAATTTTTATGATGACTGGTCACTTGGTAGAACGCCCAGGGCATGGTGGGCTGCCCATATCCTCTAAATTAAGTCTCTAAAGTGGTACTTTGGGGCAAAGCTTTGGTTGGCTCATCCGCGTTATAGTGTTGTGAGTATATATATATATATTTTTCTGTATAGCTCAAAGTTTGTAACAGTGAGAGATCAAAGATTTTAAATTTAAATCCATCGTGTATGATCTGTTATTCTCCCTCCTTTGTTAAGGCCAACCAAAAATGTTTTTCTTCAATGTAGTTTGTTTCTTGCCCCTTCCCCACTGATAATGCCATCTTTTCTCATTCATACTGTATATATTTTGTATGTACAGGTTTTTTTTTAGTATGTTTCTCCCATTAGAATGTGAGCCCATTGTGGGTAGGGACTTCCTTTGCATTTTTAAAAAGAAAATTCCTCAATTCTTAATAAAATGCCTGACACATAGCAAGTACTTAACATGTATTTGCTGACTTACTGGTTGATAATGTATTCTTTTAGCAACGCGTCAGCCAAGGCAGTTAATGAGGTCAAAGGCTGGGTTTGGGGAGGCAGAGCATCCAGCCTACAAGGCAGGGAAGCCAGCCTTGCTGCAACCCCCTGGGAGAGAGACAGAAGGCAGCATGTGTCAGGCAGGACGAACCTCCACCATGACCACCATGCCCCCTCAACCCCTGATGGAGCTGGAACCCAAGAGCCCTGGGAGTAGCAACATTAACTAATGATGTTAAAGATGATGCACGTCCCCATAGTCAGCTGCTGGGCCTGAAGGACTATGGGTCTTTTCCCTTGGATGGCAGCTGAAACCTTCCCTATGAGCTGGCTCTGGAGGCCAGGGACTGTCTGACTTTTCTTTTGGTAATTGCAATGCTTAGCACCAAGCTCCGTGCGTGCATAAAGGCTCCATTCATTGATTCATTCATTGCTTGGACCCCCTGTGGAGAGCTTTGGGGAGGGAATAAGTGAGAGTCACTCAGGGTGGCCAGGCATGGATGGGCTGCAAACTCCATCACAGGAGGGATGAGGAGGAGACATCCAGGTTGAAGAGCCATCTGAGTTCTTGATTGGAGTGTCCAGGGAGAGGGATGAGATGGGTCTGTTTTACTCTGCCCTTGTCAGCCACATTGAGAGGATTACGGTCAGTTCTGAGCATCACATTTTATTTGGGGGGGTTGGCAGCATTTTTGTTGTTGTCATTATTAGTTATTTATTTCTAAACTTAAACACCGAATACAGTGAGCCCCTACATGTACACAATAGAGCAGACCCAGATGACTGTACATGAAACTGCATGTTTCTGTTCTGTAGACTTCAGAGGGCTTTTTTTTTTTTTAGGGTATTTGGGGTTAAGTGACTTGCCCAAAGTCACATGGCTAGTAAGTGTATCAAGTGTCTGAGGCCGGATTTGATCTCAGGTCCTCCTGACTCCAGGGCTGGTGCTCTATTCACTGTGCCACTTAGCCGCCCCAATACAGTGTGCTTTTCTAAGGATATCACAAATTCAACATGGGACTTTTGAAGCTGCCGTCTTGGCTGTGTTTCCTTCAGCTGCTTTCTTAGGATCCATATTTTAAGAAGAATATTGACCAAAGGAAAAGCTTCCAGAGAAGGGTTACCTGAGTAATGAGGGGACTAGAGATTATTCAGCAGGAGGATGAGAAAAGGTGTGTTTCACCTGAGGCCAGGAGGGACTCGAGCTCTTCAGTGGAGAAGAGATTGGGGTTATTCTGCTCGGCCCCAGAAGGTAGGGCGAGAAGCAATGGGTGGAACTGGTGGATGGGCAGAATTTGGCTAAAGTCGAAATATTATTAGAATTGTCCCAAAATAGAATGAGTTGCCTTGGGAGTCAGTGAGTTGGAATAATAGTGTGTATGTATATGACACTTTAAAGTTTTCAAAACACTTTACAAATATTTTATTTGGTCCTCACAACAACCCATGGGAGGTAGGTACTACTATTATTCCCATTGTATGGATAAGGAAGTTGAGGCAGGCAGAGGTTAAGTGACTTTCCCAGGAACACACAGCTAGGAAGTGTCGGAGGCCAATTTGAATTTAGGTTTTCCTGACTCCAGGTCCAGAGCGCTATCCACTATGCCAACCAGCTGCATCCCCGTTGCTAGACATCCTCATACATGGACGTGTTGAATACTCACTGGGGCTTTTGTAGAGGATATTCCTGGGCAGACGGCAGACTAAATGATCTCTGAGGTCCTTTCCAACTCTGAGATTTTGGACTTTTGATATGTTGGCATCAGATTTGTGGGGGAACAAAGAGATGATGGCAGTGGCAGGGAAGTGGCTAAAGGAAACAGGAGGAGGGCAGAAGAAGAAAATAAGATGGACTGAGAGAAGTACACCCTAATATGTCAACAATCTTTCTATCCTACAGTCCTGCATGACTGCAGTCCTGTATGACTACCTACTTATACCAAGACCAGCCCTTCCCTCCTTCCCTCCCTCTCCCCTCCTTCCTTTCCTCCCTCCCTCCCTCCTCTCCTTCTTTCCTTCCTTCCTTCTTTCCCTCCTTCTTTCCCTCCCTCCCTTTATCTACCTTCCCTTCCCACCTAGTCTCCTTTAGTAAACTAAGGATCTAAAGTCTTGTATTGAACACATGTAGCAGGGAAATGTTCCAGGGGATGCTCACAGGATCCAAAGAGAGTGCCTCACCCTCCAAGGTGAGTGTTCCTCACCTTGTCTTGCATGTTAATTGGCCCCTATGGTGGCTCAGAAAGGCCCATAGGCAGCTAGGTGATACAGTGGGTAAAAGTCAGGAAGACTTGAGTTCAATGCCTGATTCAGGCACTTTCTAGCTGGGTGACCCTGGCCAAGTCCCCTAACCTCTCTCACCCTTAGTTTCCTCATCTGTTAAATGGGGATAATAAAAGCACCTACCTCACAGGGTTGTTGTGAAGATCAAATGAGAAAACATGAAGTATTTTGTGAACAAAAAATCATTATAAAATGCTAATTATTATTATTTATCACCCTTTCTCAGAATATTATTTTCAATGCATAAAATCCATAGGTTTACAAAGGAAACAAATTCTATTAAAATAGTTATCAAGATACTAAAAAAAATCATGGATCCCAAGTTCAGAATGCTGTTCCAGGGGCTTTGTCCTGTAAAGAAATGAGCCAGGTGAGAAGGTGAAGTGAAGTTATCCACATTTTAAGTCTCTAGGAGGTTGTATGTGTGTTTGTGTGTGTTTGTGAGTGTGTATTTTTGTGTGTGAGTGTGAGTGTGCAAGCATGTTTGTGTGTGAATGTGTGTGTGAGTGTCTCTCTGTGTTTGTGTGTGTGAGCGTGTGTGTGTGTCAATGTGTGTGTGAGAGTTTGAGTGTGTGTGTGGAATGCGTTTTAGAGGGTGGGTGTGGCCCTAGAGGCCCTATATTTATTTCCCATCACTTATCTTGAGCTGTTGAATGTCCCATCTGGGAACAGTTACCACAGGTAGAACAATAGAGGGAAATATGTCCAGAATGTTATCTGTGGGTCTTGCCAACTCTGGCTTCCTCCCAATTGGCAGAGATCAGGGGCTCCCTGTTCCAGCCCCCCATGTATTTGGCCCATTATTAGAAGTCAGAAAAGTAAAGTCCCTGGGCCTCTTCTCTCGTTCTGGCCCTGGAAGGGAAGGTTAAACCCAAGCAGTTGAAGATCACTCTGCTCTCAAAGCAGAGGCAGCTTGACAGGGAAGCTCTAATGACCAGCCACCTTCAAGAGAAGGAGTGGGGCCATTTTTATTTCCTTATCAAATCACGGATTGGAGAAGAATCTTTAGGGATGGCTGGCCCTAAGGCAGAAGCAGAGAGAGCAGACCACTTCATGCCTAGCGCCTAGCAAAGCACAGAGGGCTCTAATATTAGAGCTGAAAGTCCATTGATTCCAGTAGATGAGGAAATTAAGGCAAACAGAGCTTAAGTGACTTGCCTGCATCACACTGTTAGTAAGTGTTTAAGGCAGGATTTGAATTCAGGACACTGACTACAAGTCCAGTACCTTACTATGCCATCCTGATTATACTTTTGCTCAAAATATTTATACAGCACTTCAGAATTTGCAAAGCAATTTATAGACACTCTTTGACTTGAGTCTTAAAACAAAATTCTGAGGTAGGTACTACCAACATTTTTTTTTTGAGCTGGCTGGACCTGTGATTTTATCAGTGTTAGGAGCTGCTATGAATAACTCCCTTTACTGATGCAAGTTGGAACCTGCCCTGTAGCTTATAGTCCCAGAGAGCTGGTTGGGACATTGAGAAGTCAGGTGACTTTCCCAGGGTCACACAGCCAGGATGGAGCATTATTAGAACCTGAACCTTTCTCTGTTGATTATGGCAGCTGGGTGGTGCAGTGGATAGAGAGCCAGGCCTGGAGTCAGGAAGACCTGAATTCAAATCTGGCCTCAGACACTTACTAGCTATGTGACCCTGAACAAGTCACTTAACCCTGTTTGCCTCATTTTCTTCTGTAAAATGAGCTGGAGAAGGAAATGGCAAACCACTTCAGTATCTTTACCAAGAAAACCACAAATGGGATCATACAGCTAGTAAGTAGCAGGGACCAGACTTGAACTCAGGAAAATGAGTCTTTCTGACTCCAGGCCCAGCACATTATCCTCTGTCACCTAGCTGCCCTTGCCTATTTTATAATTTTGTCCAAATTGGCCTTGACTCTGATGTCATGGATCCCTGTTTCAATCTGGAGAAGCCTATGAACCCCTTCTCAGAATAATATGTTTAAATTTATAGAACAAAATACATAGGATTGCAAATGAAATCAATTATAGTAAAATAAAGATGTAGTTTTCAATTCAGGGACCCCCTGAAATCTATCTAGAGATGCCCTTGGGAGAGACATGGATACCAGTTTAAGAACTCCTGCTACAGAGACTGTCTTATAAGGATCTGGAAAGAACCTTGTAATTAAATTCATCTAGTTCAAGTCCCTCACTGTATAGATGAAGACACTGAGGCCTATGGAGGGAAAGTGACTAAGTCCTCAAGCTCACACATCTAGCAAGTAGTAGAGCAAGAATTCAAGCCCAAGTATTTTGATTCCAATATTCTTGGTGGATCATAAAGAGAAGTATGGTCCTATATGCCAGAAAATGAGAAATTAGGCCTAATGAGGAACATAATATGATGCATTCTGTTTTGTTAATTAATCTATCCATCTATCTGTCCATCTATCCATCTCTCCATCCATCCATCCAACTATCCATCCATCCATCCATGTCCCCATACATCAACCTTGAATGACTTTTGGTGCTGGTGTGTCACAGTTGGATGGGTCCAGTCCTTGTGTGAGTTACGATGTGATACATGAGAATGGAGAAGTAGACAGCAAGAAGATGGCCAGCCTCCAAGAACTTTGTTGGGGCTTGGCTGTGGTGATTAAGGATCTTACCCTTCTTTCTTCCCCAATCTAGGCAACCCAGGCCTCTTGGGAGGACAGTTCATCACATTGTCCATGAAGGGTCTTATGTGAGGCATGGGTAGATCCTATTCTTCTGGAAAGTCAGAACATTGAGTCTGAGAGCAAAAAAAAGGATTAAAATCCTTTACAGTCAACCTTAGAGTTGCTTGTGTCACCCTTCACTGCTGAGCCCAGTCCTCCATTGGCATGGAAGAATGCCCAGTGGTGGACATATGCATGACAACCCATGGAAATCACTGTCTACGATCACTATTAATAACAATAATATCATTAGTATAGAAATAGACCTATTATTAATAATTAGACAACTTTATCAATCATACAGTTAGTAGTACAATTACTCTTAATAGCTAGCTTTGATGTAGTGCTTTAAGACTTGCCAAATACTTTATACCTGTTACCTCATTTGAGTCTAACAACAGCTCTGTGAGGTTGATGTAATTATTATTTCCATTTTATAGATAGGAAACTGAGAGTCTAATTCCCTTCCACTCACTTTTGGAAACTGAGGCAGGGTGGGGCATCGTGTAACATGTCTAAAGATTAAGAGTCTCAGGATATCGGGTCAAGGTTATCTCTGGCTAATTTGCTATGTGGCCTTGGGTAGGTTGTTTCCTCTCTGCTCTCCTCAGTTTCCTCACCTGTGAGAGAATGCATTGGACTAGATATTGGCTAAGATTCCCTCTTGCTCATTCTGTGATGCCAGACAAAGCTACCTGGCAGGCAGCATTTTATTGGGGAGAGATTTTTGTTTTACAGACACATTCCTCAGGAACTGGAGTCTACTGGATGCCCTTAAGCAGTTGGCAGTGTCTTCAAATTCTCCAGATTTCTGGTCCCAGAGCATTAAGGGACCTCTTGTTAAAGATCATCTGCTGTTCTTCATAATTAGTCAGTCCATTTGCTCCTCTTCCAAGGGCCTCACTCTGTGTTTCAGCTGCACTTTTCCCTTGGTGTCTCTGACTTATTGGGTTCCTTCCTGCCCTTGGTGATGCATGAATGGAGACCAGGCAAGCGCAGCTGGATGAGTAGATCTAGAAGCATCTGGGGCTCCCCATGGTCAGATCTGAATGTGGGTGTGTTTGTCAAATGGAGGAGGGGAAAGGGTTGGGTCTGGGTTTGTCTTCCCTCTGGGGTGTGGGGGAGTATTTGGCAATAGAGTGCTGAGAAGCAGAAAGGGAGGGAAAAGATGTCAGGGTGCTAGGCTGAGTGGGCAGCAGAGTTGTGTGTGGGACCTGGGTGGCTGGGAAGGTAGGATGGAGGGCTGTGCTAGTCACTGGAGATGGGGCATTTAGAGAAGTTAGCAAAGTTCTTAGGCTTTAGAGCTGGTAGAGGCTTTACAAATGAGGAAACTGTGAGATAGAGATAATGATCCCCTCCCTGCCTATACCTTAGGGGTGGCTGCTTGGAATATCAAGTGAGTTAATGGATGGGAAAGTGCTTAGCAAACATATCATGCTATATAAATATTCCATTAGTATGATGCAAGAGAAAGGGACTTTGGAGAAATGGGAACTAAGACTCAATTTTCTTAATAAAGGGTAAAAATGTACCTCAAGGGCTTTACAATATATAAATGTAATATAATAAGATAATATATAAAGGGCTACATAGCAAGTGTGAGCCCTGTTATTATAAATTCTCCATTGTTTGCTCTTGTCACCAATGGGTGATGCTTAATTTTAAAAATTTAAGTTTTTCAATTAATAATTTTTCCCCTTTCCTCCTCCATCCTGACTCAAATAAGGAAAAATGAAAGAACAAAAACAAAAACCCTTGTAACAAATATGCAGTATACAAACAAAGCAAACTCCTTCATTGATTGTGTCCAAAAAAATCTGCGTCTGATTCTGCACCCTGAGTCCATGCCCTCTGGCAGGGAGTAAATAGCTTTTTTTCATCATCGGTCTTCTGGAATAGTGGTTGGCCATTGCATTGATCAACATTGAAAGTTGCTTGTCCTTATGTTATTATTGTTGCATTGATTGTTTTCCTGGTTCCTTTCACTTCACTTTGCATATGTTCTTATGAGTCTTCCCAGGTTTCTCTGAAACCATCCTTTCCATCATTACTTATTGCGCAGAAGCATTCCATGCTATTTATATACAATATTTACCTTCTATAAGGGGTCTATTAGAGGGAGGTGCCTTAACTTCAAGGAAAGACCAAAAGATGGAAATTTTGGATATCCTGGTTGGCTGGGAGGGAGATATTTGGAGACAAGTTGACATACTCGGTCTCTCAAATCACACCATGGTTGTGGTCTGCATGTAGCTGAGATTGCAGTTGTAGCTTCAAATTAGAGAAAGAAAGCCCTTGGGGTCCACACATGAGAAACACAAGATCCCTTCTTTCCTTCCTATTTTGTCACTAACTTGTTGGCCAACCTTGGATACACGGCTTCTGAGAGTCATTGACAAGGAAGAGATTTCAGCAATGATTGAGTCCAATTCTTTTGCTTTACAGTCGAGAAAATGAAGACTTAAAGAGTGGAAGAGATTTGACCAAGATTCTTCTGTGACTTTACCAATCTTGGCCTCAGTTTCCTTGACTGTAAAATAAAGAGGTAGATAAATTGATTTTAAGCGCCCTTCCTGCCACAAGCATCTACATTCTCAGGTCCCTCCTCACTCCTGACATTCTCTGTTAAAAGATCCTTTTGGACCCAGAACTCAAATTCTATGAAGTAATATTTTTAGCACTTAAAAAAATATTTGAGACAATAGAACTCTGAAAATTTATAGGAGCCATTTTAGTTTGGTATTAAGGTAAAGTCATGGTATTTATGGCTTTAATTTTTTTGTAAACACTTTTATGTTAATATCTATTTTAAATTATTTTTCTTTTGTGTTACAAAACCAATTTTGTTACAGTTTGTTTTTGACCTTTGTTCTTTAAAAATCTCTTATGAGGGCATGAAGATGGTGTTGATCATTGTTGTTTTCCTTTTGTCTTCAGTAACTTAATAAGTAAGTATTCTTTGAAAAAAAAAATTCTCAGGGCCCTCCTAACTTTTATTCAGTGATCTGAGGTCCCTCCCAGCTCTAACATTCCACGTTTTTTTTTTTAAGCGATTGGGGTTAAGTAACTTGCTCAAGGTTACACGGCTAGTCATTATTTATGTGTGGGTGCTCATTTTCTGAGGCTGGATTTGATCTCGGGTCATCCCAACTCCGAGGCCGGCACTCTTACTCACTGCGCCACCTAGCCGCCCCTTTTAGGGCAATTGGGGTTAAGTAACTTGCCCAAGGTCACACGGCTAGGTTTTTGTTTGTGTGGGTTAAGTGTCTGAGGCCAGATCCGAACTCAGGTCCTTCTGACTCCAGGGCCAGTGCTCTACTCACTGCGCCACCTAGCCGCCCCTCATTCCACGTTTTAAGGGCCCTCCCAGCTCTGAGATTCTGTGTTCTAAGATTCCTCCCAGCTCAGACATTCTGTATTCTAAGGTCCTTCCCATTTCTCACATTTTCTGTTCTAAGGTTTCTCCTGGCCCTACCATTTTGTATTCTGACACACAAAAGTCCCTCTTAGCTTAGACATTCTGTATTCTAATGTTATAGGAATGAGAATCTAAGATCTTCCCTGCCCCCAGGCACTTTGATAGGCTTAAGTGACTCTGAGAACCTTCCTTGATTTGAAAATATACTCTGCCCCCTAATAGGCTGAATGTGGTCACCTGGAGTCTATGGTGGGAGGCTTGTTTTTCAGGAACACCCACACCTTGATACTTTGTGATTGGGCAGTGGGTCAAAAGGGTTGTGACATTTTCTGGTCCAAGAGAAGGTTATGTATACCCTGATGTGAGGTTTTGTTTTGGGGCTCACTTTGAGAAGAGTTATGTGATTTGACCAGAAAAGACTCTGGGCGACCATTGAGCCATGCCCCCCACCCCCACCCTGCCTTTGAAAACCCAGATATTGGTGCTTTCCTCTCTGGTAACTGTGACTAGGTATGGATGTAATGGTCAGACAGTTGGAAGCCTGTCTGCTGATCTGTTTCTCTGTCTTCTTGTAACTTCTGCTTGTAACTTGTTTGTATTCTCTGAATTTTGGGGTGCTGACCTTTTCCCCCTGAACTAGGTAGATGACATATATTTGATTAAAGTAAGACTGTTAACTCATTTTGAGTTGCTTTCCTTTAGAAAAGCAGATTTAAGAACCTGTGTTGGCAGCCATCTTGGGTATGCTAGGGTGCTTGCTGCTACATCTAATAATCATTCCATCTCTAAATCTTATGATTGACAGCATAGGGGGGAAAAAGCTGAGCATAGTATAGTAGCTAGTTAGCAAGAATACTTAATTAGGATGAAAACTACCAGATGGTACACTACTTCACCTACCCCTGCATCCTTGGTGAGTGCCTCCCCAGGTCAGGGGAGCTCCCTCTAATATTCTCCCTGGAAATCTCTGTCTTTCCCCCCTTAAGGTCTTATGGTCACCTAACAACTGAATTTGTCTTTAAAACTCCATTAAAGGGTGCTCCTCTTCCACTTTCCCCACATGCATTTTATGCTTTTTGTCCTGGGCACAGACATTGCTACTTAGCGCTCTGCTGATGAAGCTTTGATTGCTCTGATACTCTACCATCTTCCATTCAGTTCAAACAACCCTTATGTATTGTCCATGTGTAAGGCATCATTGTGGGCACAAAAAGAAGTAAGATATGGTCACGAACTCTCAAGGAACACATTGCCCAGTGGTAAAGAGGCGTAACATGCAGAGGAGCATGTTACAAGGAACACTTAGACAAATGTCTCCTTGATAGAATGTTAGCTCCTTGAGGGCAGGGACTTTTTTCATTTTTGTCTTTGTATTTCCAGCACCTAGAACAGTTCCTGGCACATAGTAGACACTTGATAAATGCTTGTTGATTGATTGCAATAATAAAGGAGTGAAGGAGTGAAAACCAAGAGATGTGTGTTCTGAGACAGGGAACACAGGGTATACTCAGAAATGTATCAAAGGCATACACTCAAATATCCAGGAAAGTTACTGGAATTGAATCACAATTAAAATTATATTTAAAAATGCTGACATACTGTGTTTCAACATAGCAGATGCTTCTCAACAAACAACCAAAAAAATCTCTGCCCTCCCTTCCATACACACAAAAATCACATTCTCCAAAAACAAAATAAGATAGTCAAGGAGGTGATTGTGACTGAACACATGTGTCAGTTTCCACTTTGGTAGTTTGTTCATTTTTAACAGACAGGAAGTGCATGCTTTAACTTGGAAATAGTGGTACCAGCATTGACCCTTGGAAATTGACTTTGGCTTTATTATCTTTTAATCTTGATTTTATTTACATTGTTGTAGGTGTTGTGATGGATGCAGTTTGTGTAATCAGCTAGAAACCCTGGTTACAGTTGTTTGTTTGTTTTTTTTGGCTAAGCTTTCTTTGGGAGTCTTGATCTTGGTCAATAATGTTAGATAACTGGGAAGTGACCGTAGCTCAGTGGTTTTGGACTCTAAAAAATTTTGAAGGATAAAAAAAGAGCATACCTGAAGATCAGTAGCAAGAAAGGACAAACCTCAACAAGAGAACAGCAATACGATGACCAGGCAGTAACAGTGGGAAGAGAAGTGCCTTTAGAGTAGTCGTCCTCCAATGTTCTGGTCTCATGATCCCATTACATTCTTAAAAATTATTGAACACTCTCCCCAAGAATTTTTGTTTATGTAGATTATATCTATTAGTATTTATAATATTAGAAATTAAAATTTCTTAGTATTATGAGAATAATTTTGATCTTCCAAACCCCATGAAAGGACCTCAGGGTCCCTAAGCATTCTTCAGACCACATTTTGAGAACTGCTGCTCCAGAGTAAGAAGATCTGGGTTCAGATTCTGCCTCTGACACATACTGACTCTATGACCTTGGCTGAGCAAGTAACCTAAATCAATCAGTGCCCCAGTTTAACTCCCTTAAGCACAGTGAGTTCCTAACTGACAAGGCACTGATCTGCGTTGAGGTTAGCACAGCACCTGGTATGTAGTAGGTACTTAATAAATGTTTATTGATTGATTGGTAGAGGGAGATTCCCTCTGGATCTATGGACAATTCAAATAGCAGTTGTAGTTTTGTTAATACCTGATGTGTTTATAAGGGCAGCTAGGTGGTACACCGGATAGAGCCAGGAAAATTCATTTTCATTTTTTTTTGAGGGCAATTGGGGTTAAGTGACTTGCCCAAGGTCACACAGCTAGTGTGTGTGTGTGTGTGTGTGTGTGTGTGTGTGTGTTAAGTGTCTGAGGGTGGATCTGAACTCAGGTCGTCCTGACTCCAGGGCCGGTGCTCTATTCACTGTACCACCCAGCTGCCCCTGAGGAAAACTCATTTTCATGAGTTCAAATCCAACCTCAGACACTTACTATTTGTGTGACCTTAGGCAAGTCACTTAACCCTGTTTTCCTCAGTTTCCTCATCTGTAAAATGAGCTGGAGAAGGAGATGGCAAACCACTCTAGTATTTCTGTCAATAAAATGGGGTTACAAAGAGACAGAATTGAAAAACAACTCATGGGTCATCTCCACTGCCTGACACTGTCCTAAGGCAAGGGAAGGATCTAACTCAGTTAGAATCACTGATAAACTATAATGAGCAAAGGAAGAGAAAATATCCAACCAAAAGCATGCAGCAAACTGTAGCTTCTGCTGTGTATGGAAAAGTAAGGAATTCAATTAAGTAGTTACAGAAGCTTGGTATCCTTCCCCCCACCCCAACATGTGTAACTTGAGTCAATTCAATTATTGAGGGCCTAATATCTATCTATCTATCTATCTATCTATCTATCTATCTATCTATCTATCTATCTATCTATGTATATGTGTGTATATATGTATGTGACTATATATATGTATATATCAAGATCTATGCTATTTGTTGGGGATACACACACATATGTGTGTGTGCATATATATATGTGTGTGTGTGTGTGTGTGTGTGTGTGTGTGTATAATAAGTAAGTCTTTGCCCTCAGGAAGCCTATACTCTACTGGCAGATAAATATACAAAGTATATTAAAGTATATCATAAATACAAATACAAAGTACATTAAATAAAAAGTCTATTAAAAACACAAAATAATTTCAAGAGGGAAGGACCATGAGTGTTATAAATAGAGTCACGTGGTACAGTAAAAGATCATTGGCTTTGGGGTCAGAGGATTTGGGTCCAAATCTCACTTCTGTCACTACTTGTGACCTTAGACAAGTTAGCTCATTTCTATAGGTATTAGTTTCCATATCTGTAAAATACAGTCTTTTAGGGGTGGCTAGGTGGTACAGTGAATAGAGCACTGGCCCTGGAATCAGGAGGACCTGAGTTCAAATCCAGCCTCAGACACTTAACACTTACTACCTGTGTGACCTTGGGCAAGTCACTTAACCCCAACTGCCCTGCCTTCCCCCCTACAGAAAAAAAGCAAAAAAATATTTAAAAGTCTTTTGGCTCACTGATTTCTGAGGTCCTTTTCAGTTCTTAGGGCTGGAAGGAAACTCTGAGCCATCCCTTCACTTTACAGATGAGGAAACTGAGGCCCAGGGAGGTTAAATAACTTACCAAAAGTAGTAAAATGAGTCAGAGATGCAAGATTTGAACCCAGGTTTTTAGACCTCAGAGCCAACATTCTTTCAATTGTGTCACTCACCTCAGTACCCTTTTGAATTCTTAAATACTTTTGAAATTCTATTCAAATGGCACCTTCTATATGAAGGCCTTCCTGAATCCCATAATCAGTACTGATCTTATCCCTTTGGCTCTTACAGAACACTTGTCCTGTACTTCTCCTATCAACCAATCAATCAATCACACAAGCATTTATTAATGTGACTTAAAGCATTCTTCACATAATATTGTGTATTATAATTATTCTATGCCAGTGCTGAGTCAGGCCAGTTCAAAAGGTCAGGTTCAAGAATGGAATGTGATGAGATACTCTTGTATAATGCAGTAGTTAATCAAAGGAGATTTACTTAGCCAGAGCAGGGAAAGGATGTTCAGCAAAGAGATAGCACTGGTTCAGTTAGGTACAGTTAGGTCTCTGCCTCTGTGTTGGCCATACTGGTCTACTTGTCAGAAGCCTGAAGGAGGATCTCCTGACTACTCATATGTTGGTTTGGGGGCTTGGACCCCATGATCAAAGGGATCAATGTGTCAATAGTTCAAGCCTCAGCCCCCTGAAATAATTGTTTCAAGGATGGTGTCAATGCCTTTAGAAGTAAAGCTAGTCTAACCTACAGGGGTTGTATGTGGCTCCCAAGACAATAGTTATCTGTGTCTGTGTTTCATTCCCCTCTGGACTGTGAGATTCAAGAGGGCAAGGGACTGTATCTTATCATGTACCACTCCAATGCTTTGCCTATACTAGACAATTATTAAATGTTGAATGGATGGATGGATGGATGGATGGATGAATATAGGCACTGTCACTTACTATCTGTGTGATTTTATCCAAGTTACTTAACTTTTCTGAGACTCAGTTTCCTCACCTGTGAAATGGGAACACTTATAGGATCTACCTCTCTTGTGTTTTTATAAGGTTCAAATGAGATTATGTATGTTAAGTGCTTTGCCAACTGTAAAGCATGGCATAAATATTATCTATTATTATTCTGAATACAAGTCTAAGACTACATGTTTCTCTAAAAGGAGAGCCACGTCTGAGGTAAGGCAGCTGGTCTGCTGAATGAGAGGTGTCTGTTTCCCTCTCAGCCCTGGCAGGACAAAGAGATCTCTGAACAGCTACATATTTCCCTGGTGTTTAGACTCCACTGGAATGTCCTGGCAGGACTGTATGTCCCAATCCATTCCAAATTGATTTCTGTGTCCTCAAAGGGGAACATGGTGTAGGATGCTTGTTGCCCCCTTTGTCAGGGCATCCTTCTTTCTTTCAGCTGAAGCCTGCCTCTCTGAAAGTGGCCTAGGTCTTTATTGCATCCTGGGCTAGTTAAAATCATGTGAAATTTGTTAAGATCTCTGAGTTACCCATGAGATCCAAGTAGGAAATACACCGATTTATTTAAAAAGCTAAGGGTTCTCTGCAAAGTTACTACAAAGTAGAGATGGTGGGCTCCCAGGCAGTATCTACCTCATTACTAAAGGGGGAGGACAGAGTTATGGGGAGGAGAAAAATACATATACATGTTAAAAGACAGGACATGGAGAGTAATAAAACAATAGGGGAGCAGAGGAATTTTGGAAAGGCACCATGTAGACATGGAATCATAGAGACAGGGCTGAAAGGGACTTGAGAAGTCATAGAGTGCAGCCCTTTTATTTTACAAATTGAGGAAACTGAGGCATGAGGCACTGAAGTGACTTTTCCAAAGCCACCCAGGTGGTTTTGTAGGTGGGCTTTGAATCCAGATTCCCAGTCTCCAAAGCCCGTGCTTTTTCTAATGACCTGGATTAATAGGACCAAAGATGGTGCTAGCTTTAGGGAATCACCATAACATCCTTTCTAAGCACATTTCTGATTAACATAAGGGGAATCTGTCTTATAATGAAAGCTGATCCAAAGTGGAATGGGATGATTAATGGGGAGGTGGATCCCCAGTCACTGGAAATCTTTAACCAGAAGCTGGATGACCAGTCGTCATTAGGTATATTACAGATAAAATTCACAGTTTTGGAAGAGACAGGGTGATAAGCATTTATTAAGGGTTTGCTCTGTACCAGGCACTGCACAATGTGCCTTACAATATCTTATCTGAGCCTTATAACAACCCTGTAGATGCTGTTATCATCTTCATTTTACATGAGGAAATTGAGGCAAGCAGAGGTTTAGTGACTTACCCATGATAATGTCTGAGCTTGGGTTTGAACTCAATTTTCCCTCCATCTAGATATATCCACTGTGCAATGTAGATGCCTAGTTTGGATCAGAGTAGAATTTATAAACTACTGAGATATCCCCTCTATTACATGATATTAGGCACTCCAAGGCCATACCAGCCAAACACTAGCTTTGGAAGGATGACTGGTTTTAGGCTGTAGTCCAGGGTTTCACCAAACCCTTCTTTCCTGAAATGGTAAGCCCCCTGAAGGCAGGTTTGTTTGTTTTTTTTTATCTTTGTCTTTGTAATCCCAATGCCTGACCTGTATTAGTACTTGATTAATGCATGTTGAATTGAATTGCTCATTAAGCATTGTGGCTGGACCTTTCTATGACTCAGCCTTCAGGTTCCCTTGTTTTTTCCTCCTGCTTTAGATTTTTCCAACTAATGGTCATTTATTGGAAAGAAAACAAATTAAGACAAAAACCAGTGTATAAAATGGTAGGAAAACACTTGTAAACACAGCAAAACTTTTGTGGTGGCAAAGAATTAGAAATTGAAGGGATATTCATCAGTTGAGGAATGACTGAAGTTGTGATATGTTATTGTGATGAAATACTAGTATACTCTAAGAAATCATCAGTAAGATAGTTTAAGAGAAACCTGGGAAGACTTATATAAACTGATGCAAAGTGAAGTGAGCAGAACAGAAGATTGTACACAGTAAACAGCAATGTGGTAAGGATGACCAGCTGTGAAAGACTTAGCTACTCTGATTAAGACAATGATGCAAGACAATCCCAAAAAACCTAAAATGAAAAATGCTATCCACCTCCAGAGGGAGAACTCATGAACTCTTAATGCAGATTTGTAGCATTCTTTCATGTTGTTAATTGTTTGCAATTCTTTGAGAAATATTGTTCCTATCCTTTGACCACTTACATATTGGGAAATAGTTTTCAGTCTATTATTTATTATTATATTATTACTGTTAGCTGTCTAAATATCATAGATATCAGACCCTTATCAGACATATTTGATGCAAAGACTTTTTTCCGCCTGCTGACTGCTTCCTTTCTTATTCTAGTTGCATTATTTTTGTTCTTGCAAAATTTTTTCAATTCATTAGTAGCACCTTCACCAGTGCTAAATTCCTTTAATCCCATGGACATTGGTTGGCTGTGTCCAAGAGGGAGGCAGATACTTCACCCTTTATTTCCATTTTTTAACCAGTACAAAATAGTTTTGATTGTTGTTGCCTTTAATATAGCTTGAGGTCTGTAAGTACAATTCTCCCTTCGTTCCTAACTTTTGAAAAAAAAATTTTCCCCTGATATTCTGGATCTTTTCCTTTCCAAATGGATGTTTTGTCATTATTCTGCCTACCTCTTCCAAGTATCCCTTTAGTAGTTTGATCAGTATAGCAGGAAATCTGTGAACAAACTTTGGTAAAACTGTCATTTTTATTCTATTTAAATTTAATAACTCAAACATGATGAAAAGCAACACAGTATAGGGTCTAGCAAACTGCTCCCAGGTCCAGCCTCTGACACATATAATCTGTCTGACTCTAGGCAAATTACCTCTCAGTGGCCCCAGACAACTCCCTAAAATCACAAGTTGCAATCTGCTGCTCAGTACAGGAAAATTCCTCATTTAGACTTCCATATATCAATTAAGTCATAAATCCAGACAAAAGCAAAACAAAATTTCATAAGCAAATAAAGTTTTATATATGCATATATGACATTTTGTTTTCTGAAGCTAAAAAATAGCTTTGTCTTTTTGTTTTGAGATGTGCTATGGAATTTGATATATTTCCACTCCTGACTCCCTAATTTGCAATAAATAGCTTCAAAATTTCCCCAAATTTTACATGTTCTCATTTTGCAATCCAGTGACAGAGATTGGACTAGCATTCTGGTCTCATGGCTACCAATTTTTAAAGGAAAGTCCCCACCTTTAGCAAAAACAAGATTTTTTGCCAAATCATACTAACTAGGAACAATTAGTGGAAGTTTCTGAGAGCTAGTTTTAGGCTTAATTAAGGTGAAAACTTCCGAACAATTAGATCTGTCCCAAAGTGGAATAGCTTGCCATGGGAGGTAGTGACCTTTCAGTTTTTCAAACCGAGGCTGGATAATCCCTTGTGAGGGAATGCTTGCTCATGTGTGGGTTGGTCTAGGTGACCTCTAAGGCCTCTGAAATTCTTTCATATGGAAAATTCCCTGAAGGAAGCATGCTTTTCTCACCTTGCTTCTCTCTGGCAAGTGTCTTGATTTCTTTGATGAGTAAGAGGACAAATCAGAGCATGAAGCCAGAAAATTTCCCCTGTGAAAAAAGGAAACTGATCTTTGAGTAACTGGAAAGCAAACACACATACACATATATACACCACCATCACCACCACCATCAGCAACAGCAACAACAATAACAACAACAACAACAAAACAAAAAAATAATTTTGGAGAACATAGAATAAAATGCATCTTCTTTCTCTCACCTGAGAGTGCAGGACTACAAAGGCAGAATGCTAATGTCAAATGAAGCTAGTGTATTGATTGTTTTGGATTAACTGTTTGGGTATGTTTTTATTGTTACAAAAGAGGGATCAATTTTGAGTTGAGAGCAACAGAGAGAGGCATATTTCCAGAAATGACTGTGATGTTTAAACAAAAGGCATCAATAAGGGGCAGAGCCAAGATGGCGGCATAGAAGCAGGAAAACTCCATGCATTCCCCCCATAACCACCTCAAATACCTACAAAATATGACTCTAAACAAACTTTAGAGCTACAGAACCCACAAAATGACAGAGAGAAACAAATCTCCCATTGAAGGCAGCCTGGCAGGTGGACAGGAATGGTTCATCACAGTGGTCTGGGGGCAGAGCCCAGCCCTGTGTAAGCCCATGGTTTTAGCCTCAGGGTGACCCCAACCAGTGGTGGCTGGAGGGACTTCGGGAGAGTGGATCACCAGCAGCTGTGGCAATTTCCAGAATTATCAACTCATAAATGCCAAAGGTCAGTGTGGACTTTGGGAACAGGGGGTGCAGGAGTGCGGTCTGGCCTCTGCCCCCAGAGGGAATAGAGGCTGAGGTGCGGTGGCCGCTGCCACATTGCTGCTTCAGAGCTCCTGGCCTGCAGATTGTAGGGGGACCAAGCAACCATTCTGAGGAGTAATAACTCTTTCTTTAACCTGCCTGGATCTAGATCACTGTCTTAGGTGGAAGTCCTGGGGTGTGTGACCAGGTGCCAAAGCCTGTGGAGGCTTCAGAGAGGGCACCCAACTAATAGCGCCAGTAGCTGCGAAAACCCCAGAAATTTGGGACAAAGCTCTCCTCTCTGGAAGCTGAGTTCTACTGTGGCAAAAAGCTCAAAAGTCAAGTAATTGAGTGGCATCATGAGCAAGCAAAGGAAGCAAAGGAAGCACAGCAGTCAAACCTTAAATTCCTATTTTGGGGAAAAAAGGATCAAAGCATGGAATAGGAGGAAGACAATGAAAAAGCTTCCAAGAAAAATATGAACTGGTTATAGGCCATGGAGGAGCTTAAGAAGGATTTTTTTTTTTTGCTTTTTGGAGGGCAACTGGGGGTTAAGTGACTTTCCCAAAGTCACATGGCTAGTAAGTGTGTCAAGTGTCTGAGGCTGGATTTGAACTCAGGTCCTCCTGACTCCATGGCCAGTGCTCTATTCACTGTGCCACCTAGCTGCTCCTTAAGAAGGATTTTGAAAACCAAGTAAGAGAAGTGGAGGAAAAATTAGGAAGAGAAATGAGAATGATGCAAGAAAATTATGAAATGAGAGTCAACAACCTGACTGAAGAAAATAACACCTTAAAAATAGATTAATTCAAAAGGCAAAAGAGGCTCAAAAAGCCAATAAGTGGAAGAATGCCTTAAAAAGCCAAATTTGCCATATGGAAAAAGAATATCTAAAGCTCACTGAAGAGAATCATTCCTTCAGAATTAGATTGGAGCAAATGGAAGCTAGTGACTTTATGAGAAATCAAGACACTATTAAACAGATCCAAACATGAAAAAATAGAAAGCAATGTGAAATATCTCATTAGAAAAACCACTGACCTGGAAAATAGATCCAGGAGAGATACTTTAAAAATTATCAGACCACCCAAAAGCCATAATCAAAAAAAGAATCTAGAAATCATCCTTCAAGAAATTCTCAAGGAAAATTGCCCTGATGTTTTAGAACCAGAGGGCAAAATAGAGATTGAAAAAATCCATTGATCACTTCTTGAAAAAGATCCCCAAAACCAAACCCTCCTAGGAATATTATAGCTGGGTTCTAGAGTTTCCAGATCAAGGAGAAAATATTACAAGCAGCCAAGAAGAAACAATTTGAATATTGTGGAAACACAATCAGGATAGCACAGGATCTGGAAGCTTCTACATTGAGGGTTCGAAGGGCTTGGAATGTGATATTCTGGAGGTCAAAGGAGCTGGGATTAAAACCAAGAATCACCTACCCAGCAAAACTGAGTATCATGTTTGAGGAGAAAATATGGTCATTCAATGAAATAGAGGACTTTCAAGCATTCTTGATGAAAAACCCAGAATTGAATAGAAAATTTGACATTCAGATACAAGAAGCAAGAGAAGCATGAGAAGGTAAAGAGGGAAAAGAAATCATAAGGAACTTATCAAAGTTGAAATATTTATATTCCTACATGGAAAAATGATAATTGTAACTTATGAAACTTTTCTTAATATGAGAATAGTTGAAGGGAATATAAATGTATATATGTCTATATAGGAGGGTATATGGGCATATGACTACATATGTGAGTGTGTGTATATATGTGTACAGGTATACATAGACAGAGGGTACAGGGTCAGTTGAATAAGAAAGGATGATCCTTAAAAGGTGAAATTGAGAGGTGAGAGAGGAATACAATGAAAGGAGATGAGGGGAGACAGAATGGGGTAAATTATCTCATATAGAAGAGGCAAGAGAAAACTGTTACAATGGAGGGGAAGAACAGGAAGGCAAAAGGGAATGGGTCAACCTTACTCTCACTGAATTTGGCTTAGGGAGGGATTGACATATACACTAAATAGGGTATCTCACCCTACTGGAGAGTAGGGAGGAAGGATATGAGAGGGGGGATGATGGAGAGGAGGGCAGGTTGGGGGGCTAGTTAAAAGCACACACTTTTGAAAAGGAACAGGGTCAAAGTAGCAAAAAGAACAAGTGGAGAGTGGGATAGGAGGGAGGGAAATATAGTCAGTCTTTCACAATATATCCACTATGGAAATGTTTTGTGTAGCTAGACATGTACAACCTATATTGAATTAGGTAGGTGACAAGGGAGAAGGGAAAGAATCTGGAATTCAAAGTTTTAAAATCAATTGTTTAAAAATATATTTATTATTATTATTAAAACAACAACAACAACCAAAAAACCCAAAAGGCATCAATAAATCTTACTAAAAAAGATTTTCCTAGGGAGATATCCTCTGTAAATATTAAGCAATGTCATTATAGAGTGTCATAGTATTCATCTCATTTATTGTTATTCCAGATAAGAGATATAAACAAATCTGGCATTTTTAAGCCACTCAATTGGGCAATGAGGCACTGTGGATTTATTTCCTCATCTGAGAAATGAGGGGATTGGATTAGTTCCTCTCTAATGGCCCTTGCTGGTCTAACAATCTTTGATTTATCACCAAATATGCTGAGTTGACCATGAGATTAATTAAATAAAGTGCTGCAGATTGGGGATGGGTGATTGTGAAAGCCAACCTTTAACTGAGGCCAAAATGAAGACTGTTAAACATGAGGTCACAGAAGAATGGAGATTTAACTACAAGATAGATGATGAGGCCCCTGGAGAATGGCAAAGGAGGAGAATGAAGGGAGATATTCACTCAGAAGATGGACACTAAGAAACACTAATGTAGGAAGGAATAGCCATGCCTGTACAGACTCAGCAGCTACAGTGAGATGGGACACTAATGAGACATTTTTCAGTGACTCTCTGATTGTTACCAAGCAAAGAATAAAAGATGGAGAGAGATGTTCACCAAAATGTTTGACACTCACATCTAGCTCAGAGCGTAAATTGAAGAGGGATTTCCTGCAGAGGTTGAGGTCCTTCACCTGACCCTGGGGCCAATTGCATCAGATCCAGCATCAGATAAAGCCTCCAAAATGAGATCCATAATCCAGCGAAAGAATTTGGACTAACTATCCATACAGGATCAACATAGTGGATGAAGAATGTTTTTGCCCAGATAAGGACCTGCTGTTGGATAAACAACTCACTTTCTAGTCCAAGGAGAAGGTTAGATTGTCTTTGGGAAAAGTTGCATAGTAATTTTAATGACCTTAAACTTCTCCTTGGAGTTGAGTCTATCAAAAAAATTTGCTTATATCTTTTATTTTTTAAATCATCTAGGTTTCCAATGTATCCCTTCTCCTCCCTTCCCAGAGGTCTATTTTTTTTTCTTAGGAAAAAGGATCCTCAAAGCAAACCAACATATTGAAAAAGTTTGACATAATATATAACATACAATGCCCCTAGACTCCAAAGAAGTGGGGGAAGGAAATATAAGACCAATTTAAAAAAAATCAATACTTTTCTGGTAATCCTGTATGGCCTTGAGTCATGGAATACCATGAGTCATGAAATACCAGTTTTTGAAGAATTAAAGCAGTAGGTTACCCAGAGTGCAGTGGAGAGGCACACAATAGGTCTAAGTTAACTGTATTGTATTGTCAGTGAGAATTGCTCATGAGAAGGGTTATAAAGGATGTTATTAGAGAGATGTGTAGCTGAAAAGGGAGGTGGTCCAGACACACAGTGAGGGTGAGGGGTAATTGGTGGATGGTTCATATTCTTTGTTATCTACACCCTGTCAAGGAACTGGAGAAAATCACTCAGTATGGTGGATGTATTCTCTATGGAATATTGAATGGAGAATATGGATAAAAGTTTCCCAAGGTGAGAAGGCATGAATGGATTATAACAACAGCAATAGTAGCTAGAATGTATATAATGCTTTAAGATTTCTAAGTAATCTTCATGTTATGTCATATGATCCTCACAACACCCCTATGAGCTAGGTGTGACTTTAACCCCATTTTATATGGGGAAACTGAGGATAAAATAGGTTCTTGAACTCATCTAGAGTCATACAGATAGCAAATGTCTGAGGCAAGATTCAAACCCAATCCTTCATGACTCCAGTTGGATCCAAGGCTTTATCCATTATTCCATGGGATGATTTCTTCCTTCAATTCTCTCATGGCTCTGCTTCTGACTCTCGACTCTGCCACCAAGCCTCAGCTGCTTTTTTACCCTGGAAGTTCCTGATCTCCTGTGGCCTTTTCATTCTGGATATTGCATGCCCCTGGACTCCATTCTCTGGTTGATGAGCTCCTTCTAGGGCTTCCATGTTAGGGATGGGCACAAGCCGACCATGCTTCATTACCCTCCAGGCTATGCTTTTGATTCTCTAGTCTTTTCTGCCACAGGTATCTCCCTTTTTCTCTTCTCTGAACTCCTGCTTTTCAGCTTTCTTTTATGTGTTTTCTCCCATTAGAACATAAGCTCCTTGAGGATAGGAACTATTTTTTTTTTGCTTGTATTTATACCCCCAGTGCTTAGAACCAAGTTGGTCTTTGATAAATGTTTGTTGACTTGGATGGAACACCCCAGTCCAGAGCCTGTCACATAGTCAAGTTTAATAAATACTTCTTGATGAATTGACTGATGAAATCATAGATTCATCAATATATTGGAGCAAGGAATTGGTCAGGTTTTCTGTCCCACACAGTACAATATAGAGTTACGTCACCAAGAAATTCCTAACACCAACAAAAGATGCTTAGAACGTCCTTGGCTACTCCTGCTATTGCTATTATAATGAGTTAACACCAGATCCCTCTGTACTGTAAAAATAAAAATATAAAAGAAACAGTTCAGGTCCAGCCCTAAAAAAAAATTCTTCTAATGTATTTCCATGAAAATAGTGGAAATGGTGGGGGCCTAAAAGTCAGAGGGGAGAATGAGAACCTTTTGGCCAAAGCCCATCTTTGTTATGGCTGGCCATTGTGTTTTACCTTCCCCTCGTGAGAATGCATGTCTGAACAACTCTTCCAGCCTTGGCATCCTAACCTGGGAGCTGGCCGAGTTAGAACCTGGGGCATGCTGGGATATTCCATCTTATTCCATCAAAAAAGGGAAGCTTGATGTCGCCAGCCGGCCTAAGCTTCCTGTTCAGATTGGGAACACAGATACTGATGGAAGAATGATGTTGGAGGTTAACAGCCACTTGAGAATGGATGACAATGTAGGGGGAGAATGCCAAGTCTGGAATTATTCCATTTCTCTGAAAAAGGACATTGGAGAGTTTTCTAAAATATGATTTTCAAAAAAAAGATTTTTTATTAATCTCTTTTGTTTTCAAAATTATCCACATTTCCCCCTTTTTAACAGAAGGGAATTCTATTTTAAAATAAGACAATGCCCCATTTACTCCACTAACACAAGAAAACACATGCTTTTTTTTTTAACCTTAAAGATGCCCATTTTAGGCAGAACAAAATCATCATTCCCAGTTTTGCCAACTTCTTCTAACCTATCCAGGTTGGCATAGATTGGAGAGTTTGCAAGAAGAAGACATTATCGTTGGATTTTCTCTTTCCCTAATATGTCTCTTAATGCCTTAAGCATATTCACCCTGTTCTGGAAGACATAATCAGGAGAATTAGTGGTCTCAAGTTATGGCTCAGAGTTTGGGTTAGCATATTCCCTTTGGAGAGAGGGTTAATGAAACAGCTTTGAAGACCCCATCCAAATGCTGGCTGAGTCATTCTGTTCTCAATGTACCCTAGAAGGACTGCTGGGAGATGCACAGGGCTCACCTTCTTAGACTCCATCCATCATGAGGCTTGGACTTAATTTCTCAGGGAAGTTTCCAACCAGGTTTCAAAGATTCCTGAGAGAGCATCCCATCATTCAAACTAGATGCTCGAAATCCTTTGGTGACAAGCAAAGATTTGAAAACTTCATGGCTGAAAATTAGTCTTGATGCTGTTATATCCCATGGCTTCACAATGAAGTCTTTGAGGATTCAAAGCCTTATAGAATTACGGGTCCAGAACTAGAAGGGACTCCAGAGGCCAACGAGACCAATCCATTTATTTGATAGAAAAGGAAATTGGGCCTCAAAAAAGTGAAAAGATTCACCCTAGATCACTCAGCCAGCGTGCCGATGCGGGATTTCAGCCCAGGGGCTCCCGATTTAAGTGCAGTGCTCTGTCCCATACATACAACATGCTTTCCACCATGCTTTGTTACTTTTAGTGAGTATCAGAACCAGAATTGAAATCTTGCTCTTCTTATACCAATCTGGGAACGTGCCCCTCTTGTTGCCTCCCAGATATTTTCATAATCTGACCCTCCTACTTTCATCATTTCTCTCAAACTTAGTTTGTTTAGCTGTGAAATGGGAATAACAATAGTCCTACCTTACTGGGTTATTGTGAAGATCAAAAGGGAGCAGAAAAGCATTTATTAAGTACCTACTATATTCCAGGCACTGGGCTAAACACTTTACAAATATTATCTCATCTAATATTACCTCAAAGGAGATAACACAAGCAAAAGCAAAGCTTAAACTCCTGCAGAAATGTTGGCTATTCTTAGATATTTTTGCTTATGACCCACAGAGGGTCAATGATTTCCCTAAGGTCACAAAGCTACCAAGTGGCAGAACCAGGATTCAAATCCAGGTCATTTTACTCTCAATCTAGCGCTATCCAGATGATTTATTTATTTTTATGCTCCTCCCACCAGTCCTCACCCCCTTTACATTTCATGACCCCATGATTTTATGTGATATATATGAGAACCTTCCTGGGACATGAGCCCTTGATTTATCCTTCAGAAAAATTCTGGGATATTTTTGCATGATGTGGCTCTGTCCCTGTGGTCCAGCATGAAAAGATAAAAAGCCAGCTGTCCACTGGTGACTTCTGCCACCCTCCCATCATGACAGCCACAGATCTGTTTGGGGAAGGAGCAGGAAGTTCGATGGAGGCTTAGGGAGCAGCTCAGCTGCATGACTTCTCCCGTTTAATGAACTGTGTTAACTTTATGATTCTAGCTCTGGGCTCTGGCCATCCAGTGGCAATTTAGTCAATGTGTTGAGGAAATGTGCTAATTGCAGGCTCTAATTTACTCCTGACTTAAAATAAATACTTAGCAGTTTAGTACATTGGAGACAAAGTGACTTATCACTCCTGGAGAAGGCAAAGGGACTCACAGGGGACAGAAGGACAGGTTGGGAAACAGGACAGGGGTAGAGAGAGATATGTAAAGGGACCAGCTTTGGGTGAAAACAACTGAGCTTCTGGTCCCAGATGTCCAGGCTGGACTTTTCCTTCTCCATTGCAAAATCACCTTAGAGCTGGGAGGGATATCATGGGCTGTTCTATCCAACTCTCATTTTAGAGATGAAGAAGCTGGGTCCCAAAGTAGACAGGTGTGCTATGCAAGGTCACACAATGAATGAATTGCAAATTAGTGGAAATGGGATCCGGGACCCTAGAAGCATAAGTTTAGGTCTAGAATTGAAGCTTTAATCTTTACAGGGTGTATGATTTGATTAAGTACTTTTAAAAAATATTGAAGTCCATTGGTTTCACCAAACTGACTGCCTAAAGGGGTCCAGGACACATACACACACAATAGTTAAGAACCCCTGAACTAGAAGGAAAATTAGAGACTGTCTAGTCATGAACAGTGGGGTGGTACATGGTTAGAGTAAAAGATTTGGATTTAGGAAGACTTGTGTTCAAATTTGGGCAGAAGGTTACTAGTCATATAACCGTGGGCAAGTCAACTCTTTTAGCCTCAGTTTTTAAAAATGGGGCTAATAATAGCAGAATTGTTGAGAGAATCAAATGAGTTAACATAGGTAGAGTACTTGTAAACATTAAAGTTATATATAAAGTTGTTATTGTTATCAATGGAATTATCATTAAATCAGACCTTCAAGACTGTTTAGTCCAATCAGTACTTGAAAACACCAATAGCTTCAATTTTTTTCCCTCCAGGGAGAGGAGTAGCATTATAGAGGTGTTTTACCTGAAATTAGGCAGCCCTGGGCCCTCTTGACACTTAACTAGGGTATGTATGAATAATCCATTTAATCCCTCTGAATCTCAGTTTCTGTTCTGTAAAATAGAGAGCAGATGACCTCTGAGGGCCATTTAGGGCTCTAAATGTACTGTCCTTTGAATTTATTGTTAGCCGCTTAATCTGAATCTGGGTGTCTTCACGACCATCACTCATCCCAATGTGTGCTCTTTTTGTGACTTGAATACCATCTTACTTGAGGCCCAGGGACCCCTCCTCTGCCAGCTGACATCCACTTGTCTCCTTTACCCTAGATCTCACTCCCCTTGTCCATGCTACTCCATGACCCTGCATTGTGATTGCTCATGGTACAGCCTTTCCTTGCATGAGTTAAATGTCACTGTAATAATAAAAGGGCTGAATTATTCCCCTAAATGTTACTGGTCTTGTCTGTCTCTCTTGTGAAAATCTCCCTAAGTCCCCAAACCACAGAAACAGCTTGGGACAGTTTGTAAGACACAAGGCTACAATGAAAAGGCAGCTGGAAAACTTGCAAACGTCTCCAGAAATACCAATAAACACTTTCCAAAGGATTAACTCCCTCCTAATTGGCCCCAGCCAACAGTGGTGCCTTCCAGCCTCCAGGGCCCTGGGCACCAAGACCTTGGGGGCCTTTCCCTGACATGGGTTTGACACTTAATGTTTAGAAAAGAAAAACACAGCAAAGCAGAACCTAACACAAGGGCTAGGATATGCTCATTGCCAATTATAAATAGGAAAGCTCTTAAAAAGTGGAAAACAGGCTCATTGTTCCTCGCTCATAGTAAGTCTTTTTTAAAAACATAATTCCAGTTCAAGACTGAAATAGAAAAACAAGCCATCACTATTGATTTTGCTATTTTTGTTTTAAATAATGATAAATTAGATATAATACATATATGCATACATATATATGTATCATTTTGTCTGTGAAACATTTTATATATTTATACTCATGTGAATCTCACAGAAATCCTGAGGTTGGTGTTATTTTTAGAATGTAGCAAGGGTATTTATTTTTTAAATTAAATTTTATTTTTTTAATCAACAAAAATCTGTCTTCTCCCACTCCTCTTACCCACCCCCATTGAGAAAAAATGAAAAACAAACCCCCCGTTAACAACCATGTATTGTTATTCAGTTATTTCAGTTGTGTCCAACTCTTCATGACCCCATTTGGGGTTTTCTTGGTAAAGATACTGGAATATCTTTATTATAGCTATAAGTTCTGAGGTCACATTCGAACTCAGGAAGAAGACTCAGGCCTCAAACATTTACTAACTGTGTGACTCTGGGCAAGTCAGTTAACCCTGTTTGCCTCAGTTTCCTCATCTGTAAAAATAAGCTGAAGAAGGCAATGGCAAACCAATCTAGTATCTCTGCCAAGAAAACCCCAGCTAGGATCATGAAGAATAGTACATGACTGAAATGACTGAATAACAACACGTTTCCTTATAGCTCTGACTCCATGGTTTTTCTTCAGGACCTGACCCAATACTTTGTACTCTAGCAGGCATAATAAATGCCTGCTAACTGACTGATCTTCTGTCCTCTTACCCTTAATGACTTCTGGGTTTGTTTGGGTTTTTTGTTTGGTTAGTTTTGGTTTTGTTTTTGGATTTTTTATAGAGATTCTTCCTACTGTGCTGGAGACCTTCCTCAAATAATGTGAAAATATTAGTTTTACTAACAATAAGACAGACCGCTCCAGAGAAATGACCCATTTGCCTAATAGAATCAATACCAATCTTTTCTCCCCGGAATGAAAGTCTTGGGAATTAGATGCTAAGGAAGGGATAGTGAATCAAGACTGTAAGTTTTGGCCTTAGAATCAGAAAGTATAGGGCAGCATGCTGGTTCTTGAACCAAAACTTTACCAAGGGTGGGGTGACTGGAGTTTTGACCAAGGGCATTAAAATTTAGAGGATGAAAACATTTAAAATAATGATATTAAGGGAGGTTTTACTATTAAAATTTGTTAACACATGTACATTGACAAAACACACGCCCCTCTAGCAGTACAGAAACAACTGAACTTAGCACCTAGTTAGTGAGAATAATTAGTTAAGATCAGAAGCTACCAGATGGAAAGCATTATTAAGAGCACCCACCTGTGAGCCACCACAGTAACCAATTCTTGCTCAGATGAATGTGTCTTAATTACTTCTCATATTATTTTTACAACATGAATTATGAAGTAAATTTGCTGGTGTTTTATTTCATGCTGCTTGCCCCAGGGTCTAAAAATGACTGTGTTATGGCTGTGGCATTTGGCATCTTGAGAGATAGCATAGTGTAGTACAGTGAAGTCAAACTCAATAGAATAGAAAAAAGACATAGAAATGGGCCATGATCGTCATGGGCTCCATATTGACTTAGAAAATCACATATTAACATTATCTATATCCTATTATATTTTTATTTATTTTGTTAAATATTTTCCAATTACATTTTAATCTGGTTCTGGCCATACTCAAGAGCATTGTGGTCAAATACCCAAGCTACATGTTCTGTCCCTCTGGTGTAGTGGATAGAGTCCTGGCCTTAAAGTCAGGAAAATTTGTCTTCAAATCTTGCCTCTGGAGAATACTAGCAGCGTAACCATTTAAACCCCTCAGTGTCTAAGGTAACTTTCTAAGCTATAAGAGAGTTGCTGAAATGAAGAGATCAATTCTTTTTGTTATGGCTCTGATATTAGCTAGTGATATGATCTTAGGCCAACCACTTAACTACTCTGAACCCCAGTTTCTTTTCCTGCAAAACTGGTCAGAAATGCTTATGTTCAATACCTCATGGACTTGTGTGAAGGAAAGCACTTTTAAAATAAAAAAGAAGTTGTTAAGATATGGGATAGTTCATTATTATTTCACAGACCCTCAAAAAAGTCACTGAGAGAATCATTGTGGGCCTTTCTATAATCAAATCAAATACTTGTGATAAAACTCCCTTGAAATCCTATTTTTATCTTTAAAAAATCCAGATAATTGAAACAAAGATCTTTCTTCCTCCTGTGATGGCAGGTCACGGTTGAGGAAGAGTTAGTAATCATGTACAGCTGGGATGTAGAGTGTGTGAAAAGGAACAATGAGAAAGAAGTCTGGAAAGAGGAGTTGGAGTTAGGTTATGGAGGGCCTGAAGTATCCCGTTGGCTGAGGAGTGTCTACATTATCCTACTGAATGTAGCTCTTCTGGGTCTATGATATGAATTCATTAAGAGTAGTTACATTCAGGGGCAGCTAGGTGGTGCAGTGAGTAGAGTGCCAGCCCTGGAGTCAGAAGGACCTGAGTTCAGATCCGGCCTCAGACACTTAACACACACACAAATAATAATAATAATAAAAACCTAGCCATGTGACCTTGGGCAAGTTAGGTAACCCCAATTACCCTCCAAAAAGCAAAAAAAAAAAAAAAAAGAGTAGTTACATTCTCTCTTACAATTGCTTTACTTATCTTGGGTATCAAGTTACCCACCATTTTGGTTCTGTCTTTTCCAACCTAGAGATTATTTCTGTTGGCAGAGAAAAGAAGCCAGATATGAGTAGAAAAGCTCTCCTTTTTCTCCTTCATTGGTCATTGTTGTCCCATGTCCCACCTCAATCAGTAGCACATTAGTGATTCTAATATTGGCACCAGGCAAAGCCCTTGGGAGTTCAAGATGTTTGACATAGTACTTTAGCTTCAAGAAGCTTCAGATCAAAGGGCTTAGATAGGGGATACATACAAAAGAATAATTGAGAAGACTGGGTAGCCTGAGTTAAGATGAGATGATCAGAGCATAGATTTAGTGCTGGAAATGATCTTAAAGGTCATCCAGTTCAGCCTCCCTTATTTTATATATAAGGATCATAGAAGGAACAAGAAGGAAATTCAGAGGATATCTAGTCCAACCACCTCCTCTTCTCTCCCCTCCCCCCTTCATTTGACAGATGAGAAAACTAAGGTCCAGAGTTCCTTGCCTAAAGATAAAGAGGCAATAAATAGCAAAGCCAGGATTTGAATGCAGGTCCTTTGACTCCAAATCCAGCACTCTTACTGCCTCCTAAGTCATAAAATCATAGATTTCAAGCTGGAAGGAATTTTAGAGGCCAGCTATTCCAACTCCCTTCATTCTGTAGAGAAGGCAACTGAAGCTTAGAATGTTGAATAGACTTGCCAGTACTCACACAGCTAAGTAAATGGACAAGGTGCCCTTTGAACCCTGACAGCCCGACTACAAGTCAGTTAGTCTGTTCCCCAAGTACTACACCACCACCTTGGGATTTTTGTAGGTTAAATCCCTACTTAAGGAACTCTTCCTTCCTGTAAGGAAGTGAAAGAAGCATCTATTTCCTCTGGACCACAATGCCAGCCTTTAGCTCTTAGAAATCACCTTGTCAATACGGGCTTAACAGAAGCCTCCTCTAGTGACAGCGGCTTGCTCCCAAGTTTCCATGGGGACAGGAACTACAATGAGTCGGCCAGCCAAAAGGCGCCATTTTCCAGCCCTTATCAAACTTACCATATGCCTCCAGAATTCCAGGATGGATGGTGGCCAACCTTGAACACCCATTTCCAAGAATCCAGCCGGGGACACAAAGAAAGTCCCGTTTTGGCCAGTACTCAGTCTGTTTGTTTACATGCAGAATACTTTTTGGCACGTTGAGTAAGAATTTCTGAAGAAATCAGGTGTTTCTCATACCCCTGCACCAACACTCCCTCTCCACACACACACACACACACACACACACACACACACACACACACACACACACACACACACCACCCCCACCTCCATCCCAACTCCCCCAAACTCCTCTCATTCCAGCGGCTGGAATGCATTGCCAACTTATTTTTAACGTGTTACCACAAATTGTCACACACTGTTCTAGCATGGCATGTTTGTGGGTGCTAAAAAAAGCCCAGCTCGAGTGATAATACAGGGTGACACATGTGTCGTGGGTTAACTTCTCTGTAGCAAATGATACATTCCTACGAACCTCCAGACCATTGGAAGGCAGGAGGCAAGTGCTTGTGGGTACAGGGAGCGCTTCCTTCAATTATGCTCTGCGTGGCCTTCCTCTCCTCGGGACTCCCGGAATACTTCTGGGCTTGCTAATCATCCCTGTTTATTAGCTAGCCTTTGTTTTCCCCCTGTAAGATAGGAAGCTCATTAAAGCACATGCATAAACAATCAACCTTTCTCCCAGAGTTTAAATGATCCCTTGGGAATGGTGATATTTGAAAGTAGGAAGGGATGAACTCGTGTGGACCAAGCTGAGCTCGGTGTCTCCGAACTGAGGCTCCCAAGGAAAGTTGAATTGAAGTATTTCTGAGCCCTGGCAGGCTTGGATTTGGTGGGCCCAAGGATTTTGAAGTTTGGACTGGATGGGAGACCAGCCTTGGCTACCTTTTCATAGATGGAGGTTATAAAGCAAAGCTGGGTCTGCCCCCTAGTAGATTTTGCCAAATAAGTAGTGGAAAGAGTCTTGGATTGGGTGTCTTGGGAAACTTGAGCCTAGGTGCTATGGAAAAATAAAAGTCATGGCCCCTGACCTCAAGGGGCTTATAGTCTTTGGAGGGATTTAATCCTTAAATCCGTGAACCATTTAGAGACTAACCAGAGGGACTGAAAATAAAATCACACTTATGTTGTTTCAATTTAATTCAACAAACATTCATTAATTTTTACTATGTGCCAGGCACTCTGCTACATACAAAGAGATATAAGGTATAAGAACAGTACTTGCCTTTAAGGTGCTTACATACTCCTTACAGAGAGAGCTTTGAATCTGCAGACAGAAGACCTGGGTTTAAATCTCAGCTCTGCTATTTCCACCTGGGTCACTTTTTCTGGACCTCAGTTTCCTCCTCTGTAACATGAGGGGTTAGGACTACATGAACTCTAAGGGCCCTTCTAGCTCTAAGTCTATAATCTTATGACCTGATTTTTGCTAATGTTGGCAGAGATAGGACCTCTTGGAAAGGTTAATGAGAATGCATTGTTGATGGAGTTGTGAACTGATTCTTCCATTCTGGAGAGCAATTTGGAACTATGCCCAAAGGGCTATAAAAATTCATATACCCTTGACCCAGCAATAGCTGTATCCCAAAGAAATTTTTAAAAAGAAGGAAAAGGACCTCCATATACACAAATATTTGTAGTAGCTCTTTTTGTGGTGGCCAAGAATTAGACATTGAGAGGATACCTATCAATCATTGAATGGCTGAATAAGTTATGGTATATGATTGTGGTGGAATATTATTGTATTATAAGAAATGGTGAGCAGAATGAGCAAGAAGACTTACATGAACTGATGCAAACTGAAGTAAGCAGAACCAGGAAAACATTGTACACAGTAAGAGCAAAAGTGTCCAATGATCAATTGTGAATGACTTAGATGTTCTCAGCAATAAAATGATCTAAGAAAATTTTGATGGACTCATGACGAAAAAATACTATCCACCTACAGAGAAAGAACTGATAGAATCTGAATGAAGGTTGAAGCATACATTTTTAAACTTTTTTATGGCCTGTATTTTCTTTCACAACATGAATAATATATAAATATGTTTGACATGACTGTACTACACATGTATAACCTATATCAAATTACTTGCTTTCTCAGTGAGGGGGAAAGAGAAGGGAGGGAGGGAGGAAGAGAGATTTTGGAATTCAAAAATCTAAAAAAGAATGCTAAACATTTTTACCATGTAATTGGAAAAATATTTAAAGTGGGAAAATATATAAATAAATATATTTGCCCAAAGGGCGGGGGGGAGGCAGTGTGAATAAAGTGTGTCAGGAGGTGTGCTCATTTTGTAATTTTTGCCCCTGGGAAATTAGTCTGGGATGTGATGGGGGTGAATGGATATGATTGTACAGCTGGGGTAGGGAGGATGAAAGTAATTTGTCCCAAGTTTGACCCAGTGCCCTTGGCAGGGATAGGAATTCGAATTACCTGCCTCTTTCTTATGGGTAATATGGAGAGAATGGGATGGCCAGAGGTGAGGTAGGAGGGCAGAACATTAGCCAGGACAGATTTTTTGGATGGTATGAGTTTTTAGTGAAATATAAAACTGGGAAATGATGGAAGGGGAAGGAAAGGAGCATTCAAGAGAGGCACAAAGACTTCAGAGAAAGTCGAAGCTAATTAGCAAGATTAGACCTCACTAAGTCATTTTACTACATTTTATCTTCCAGAGTCTTATACCTCTGAGAACATGAGGATGCCCTTCCTCAACCCTTGCCCCTGTCTCTTACCCAATGGTCATTTTCCAGTTTTTGAGCTTTTAATCATTTCCAGAAATTCTTCTTGCATTGACCTGGAGATCAAAAGTTTCTTAATCCAATTGTGACTCCTGAAACATTTTTTATTTCTGTAAATAATCCTTTTTTCCCTCTCAAATCCAAGAGTTTCCTCTTCCTCTCTTAAAGGGGAAGTTTTAATGGAAATTTCACATGGCATTGGGAAAGTTCTCCGAGAATCTAAAGGTCCTGTGGGCTACGTGTATGGCACAGTGTGAGGTCCAGAGGGATTTGCAGATTGATCAGGTATGGTTCCTGTCTTCAAAATGGGAAAAAAAAGAAGATGATTCCTGAGTAGTGGTAGTGATCTTTGAAAAATCCCGGAGAGCCAAAGAGGACCTGGAGATAGGCAAATCTCCATAGGACTGGAGATGGGCAAATGTTGCCTTGATTTTCATAGTGAGGAAAGGTGAACTCTTCAAACTGAGGAGTTGACTTTGATTCTCGGCAAAAATATACCAAAGAGGTAAAAATGTGACCTAGGGATTAGAGGACTGGCTTCTGAGGCAGGATAACTCTGTTTAAATTTCATCTCTACCTCCTCCTGGCCATGTGACTCTAAATTGAAGAACAGTAGCTAATCACAAATTCTGATCTCCCCAATTCCTGCCACCCCCCAAAATGACTAAGATATATATTTGAGCATGTAGAAAGGTAAGTACATGGATGAATCAAGAATTGATTAGACCCAAGAAATCCCATCTTCTTTTCTGATAGTGTTATTAGACTGATAGACCAAGGGCAATTCCCCAAAGTGTGTCTGAATTCTAGCAAAGCATTTGACAAAGTCTCTCTTGTGGACAAGAAGGAGAAACATCAGCCAGAGCTTAGATGTGGTAAATTAAGAACTGGTCTAGAATTAAAACCCAGAGTCTGATATGTAATAGATTCTTAACAAATGCTTATTTAGTTTAATAAATTTATGAATTATGCTTCTGTCACAAATTGGCTTTGTAGCCCTGGGGAAATTGCTTGACCTCTCTGTGCTCATTGGTGTCAAACTCAACTAGAAACAATTTCTGTGAGGGACATGTTGACTTAGAAAACCACAATTTAACATTATCTATGTTGTGCTATATTTTTATTTATTTTGCTAAACATTTCCCAGTTACGGTTCCTATGGTATTATTCTGAGAGTTTTGTGGGACCCATGTAGCCCATGGGCTGTGAGTTTTCCACCTCTTATCTAGTAACTTTTTTTTTAAGCAATTGGGGTTAAGTAACTTGCTCAAGGTTACATGGCCAGTCATTATTTATGTGTGGGTGCTCATTTTCTGAGGGCGCGACTGATCCCGGGTCATCCGGCCTCCGAGGCCGGTGCTCTTACTCACTGCGCCACCTAGCCGCCCCTTATCTAGTAACTCTTAAAGATTATAAATTGTGTAGTGATGGAGGGAGTTTCTTGACCTAGGAATTTCTCCTGCCAATGAAATCACAGGCCCAGCCCCTATCCCTAATTTGTACCAACAGGAAGGGATGTCTCTATTGGAGTGCCCCAGGGATTTCTCCTTAGCCCTGTTTTCTTCAGTGGCTTTGTTCAATCTTTTTTTTTTTCAGTTGTATCAGATTTCATGACCCCATTCAGGGTTTTCTTGGGAGAGATAAGAAGGTGGTTTGCTATTTCCTTCTCCAGATCATTTTACAGATGAAGAAAATGAGGTAAACAGGGTTAAGTGACTTGGCCAGCTAGTAAGTGTCTGAGGCCAGATTTGAACTTAGAAAGATGAGTCTTCTGACTCCAGGTCCAGCACTGTGATAAAAGTACAAATATTATGCCTCTGAAATTTACAAATGACATAAAACTGGGAGGGGTAGCTAACAATTTGGTCAACAGAAGCTGTGTGTCCAAAAATCTTAATAGATCTCAGGTGATAAGGACAGATGAAATTTAATAGATATTCAATGCAGTCTTATATTTGGATGTTTTTTTTAAGCCTATAAAACGAAGATAGAGAGGTATTGCTAGACTGAATAATTAATTTGAAAAAGATCTTACTTAAGTTCTTAGTGGACTTCAAGATTAATGTGAGTCAATGTGTGTAGCATTGCAGGAAAGAAGAGCTAAGGTTATCTTAATAAAGCATAGAAAGTAGAATGAAGGCAATAACCATCCAATGGTAATCTGTTGTGATGAGAACACATCAGGGTTATCATGTTCAGTACTAGACATCTCATGTTAGGAAGGACATTGATACATAGAATGGATTCTGATGAGGGCAACCAGGAAGGTGACTGAATTAGGACACTATGCCACTTGAGGATCCCTTGAAGGAATTGGAGATGTTTAGCCTGGAGAAGAGAATATTTAAGGAGCACATGCTAGCTATTTTCAAGTATTTGAAGGGCTTACATGTGACGGAGGGATTAGATCTGTTCTGTTTGACTCCAGATGGAAGAACTAGGGACACTGGATAGAAATGTCAAAGAAGCAATTTGCCTTCCTAAGAGAGAGAACAGAGATTACTAACCATTTTTGGTGTCCCAGACTCTTTGGATAGTCTGGTGAAGCCTATGGCCCTTAAATAATTGAAAGAATGCCAAATTTCAGTTAGAAGTTAATGAAAATTAGAAAACAGCTTTTCCCCATCTAAGTTCACAGACTGATCCCTCTGAAAGCTATTTAAGGACAACTTGAGGGTTTATGAAACCCAGCTTAAAAACCCTTGAATTAGAACAATCCATTGGTCAAGTGAGAGCTAGTTGGGGAGGAGAGGGGACTACCGTAGGTGGGGAGTGATCAGGCTGGACTTAACTAGCTTCTCTAGGGTCCCTTCCAGCTTTTAGTCTGTGATCTTATAAGCTGATGACTTTGTTTGGATAGGATTATATCTCTTCTGAGGTCTCTCCCCACCCTGAGATCCTGTGATTCTGCAATAGAATTTCTAAGTTAATGTGCCATAGAGGAAGGAATTGCAGAGGAAGAAGAAATAATGGGCTAGAATTGTCTGGGAAAGTTTCATTGAACAAGTGACTTTAAAGAACAATTAAGATTTAGACAGTCAGAGAGAGGAAGTGAGGACATTTCATTTATCATTTACTTGTCCATCCATCCCCCATCTGTCCATCCACCCATTTATACATCTGTATGTTCATCCATCCATCTATTTATCTATCTGCTCGCCCAGATCCTTTGATTCCAAGGCCCGTGTTCTTTCCAGTATCCTTCTTGCTCTTGAGAAGCTTATACTCTACGTATACTCACCTATCCACTTCTGTCTATCCATCCATCCATCCATCTATCCATTTTTCATTTCTATCCACCCACCCAGCTCCTATTATGAACAAAACACTGTTAGACCCATTGCTTGGAACTTTAAAAAGCATAGTTGGAAATGTGTGAGGGAATAGTGAGGAGACATATCTGAGTTGATAGAGACACCAGGAATGTGTAATAATCACATGAGGAAAATAAGCTGGGAAAAGACTGGCTAGGTTAGGGATGTATCAAGCAAGCCCTAAATGCAAGACTATGAAATTTACATTTTTTTGATGGGCAATAGGAGCCATTGAATTGATTTGAGCAGGGGCATGTCCTGATAAAAGATGTGTCAGCTCCAGCTCACACGTTGTTTTCCGTGTGTCATAGCATCCAGAATATAAGCTTCCCTTTCTCTTCCAGAGGTGCCCGTATCAAATCTGAAGAGAACACGGCAATTGTTCTCTAATTATGACAGAGGCATTTAAGAGAATCCTCCCCTGGGCCATCCTGCTATATCAGATACGGGCCATACAAGGGCCAGATGTCCTTGCTGTTGCTGACGCCAGGCCAGAGAACCTGACTACAACTCCAGAAGTGTTTGATCCACTTCGGGGCTTTTATAAACGTTTGCTGAATGACTGATTGATCTGAATGTGAAAGACTTGGTCCACAGGCCTAGATCAACTGTTAGACGAGCTAGACATTGAGGAAATGAATAATAACATAATAATGATAATAACTAGCATTTACATAGCTCTTTCTTTTAAATTTACATAGTTCTTTAAGGTTTGTGAAGCACTTTACAATATTAATTTGTTTGGTCCTCACAGTTACCCTTGGAGGTCGGAGTTGTTATTATCACCATTTATATTTAAGGACACTGAGTCAGACAGAAGTTAAGTGACTAGCCCAGGGTCACATAGCTAATAAGTAGTGGGGGTTGGATTTGAACTCAGGTCTTCCTGACTTGACTGAACCTGGTTCACTATGCCACCTAGCTACCTCTGTGAAGCTAGAAATGAAATAGTTCCTGCCCTTGGGGAACTTATATTCTAGATAAGGGAGGGAACCACACATAGACAAATAATACAGCATATAAATAGATACCCAATAAATACAAGGTGGTTGCAAAGGAAGCCCTATGAGCTGGGGGATCAACAAAGATTTCACTTAGGAGATAAGGTTTGAACTGATTATTAAAAGAAACAGGGGGAGATGAGGGAGGGCAATCCAAGCATGGGGGATATGTCAAAAGCACAGAGGTGGGAGATTGTAAATTATAAGTGAGGGACAGCAAAGACCATTTAGTTGGATTGTAGAACACATCCAAGAGAGGAATGTGTAAAAAGCCCAGAAGGTGAAGCTGGAGCCAGATTATGGAGTCTCTAATGTGCCAGAGAAAGAGGTTTGCATTTGCTACTCAAGGTCCTGGGTAGCCAGCCCTGGGATAGCCTCCCTGAACAGGGAGCAGTGACAAGTCAGAACTGACCATCATGTTATCATCTTGACAGCTTGTGGGATGGGACTGGGCCCTCCCCCAATCTGATAGGGAAAAAGGATCTATTCTTTCTCTCAGAAATGAATACAGCAAAAAGCATTAAAAATTCACAGCCACTTAGAGAAAGGGATTTGAGCCAATGGAGTACATCCTTTATGATTCTTTGGGAGACATTTCACTGAGATTAAGGATATTAGTACAATTGCCTTCTCTCCAGCAGGCGAGGTCATTTGAGCTTTTACAGCTTCCTGGAGGATATAAGATACAGAGGGGAAAAACCCACACATTTCCTCACGATAGCCATTTAATCATTGAAATTGGCTTCCATCATGTTGATCTTTTGGAAGATTCAAAATCCATCTAATGGCTTGTATTTCTGACTAGTGAGTTTTCTTGGCATGTCTCAGTCCCCGAATCTGTTTTGGAATGCCAAATTTGCAAATGTCACCATTCTGCTATAAGATATCCTCATTTGGATGGAGCCATTATAACCTTTTACAAAGACCATGCCTGCTTAGGAATCTCAGTTGTTATAGAAATCCAAGTGTGACCCCCTCTCTTCATTTGGCTGGTCATCTTTTTTTTGTTGTTGTTTTGAAGATGTCAAGATAGAGGGGAAAACACACACGGAGACAGCAAATTCTTCCTCGTATGACTGACTTTAAGACCAGAGCAAAGTGAGGGAGGAAGAGGGGAGGATGAATTTGCAAAAGGTGATGAGAAATTACTTTCTCATCTGTTCCTAAAGAATATCTATTCCCCAGAGTGAATGAAAGAAACAGAGCCCTTAATAGAGTGGATTTATATAGCTTTCCTTCCAAGGAACTCAAAACATTCTTGGGGTCCTCCAGGGGGAACTCCCCTCTTCCTTCACCACATAATACCTGTGAGTCATTTTGATGGGCAACATGGTTGGGAGACTAGAAGTGCCTCCCTGGGGTAAAAGCCAGAATTTTGAAAAGCAGACAGGCTTCTTAAATCAATCAATCAAGAGGAAAGTTATGGAGCATTTCACAAGGCACTATGCTAAGGACCAGGGATGATAGAGAGTGATGAAAGACGTATAAGGCAGAAGAAGAGCCAGCTTAAGACATGGGGCAAGGAGACCAAGAGTCAGCGATGAAGGTGATTTTAAGAATCTCTTGGACAAAAGTGATTTCAAGAATCTCTTCAAAATAACTTATCTCAGAAACACACTCAAGAATGTTACCAACTTGGGGAGGCTAGGTGGCACAATGAATAGAGTACTAGCCCTGAAATCAGGAGGATCTGAGTTCAAATCTGGCCTCAGGCATTTAACACTTACTAACTGTGTGACCTTGGGCAAGTCACTTAATTGCCCTGCCCTGCCCCCTGCTCCTCCGCAATAAAAGAATGTTACCAACTTGATATTAAGGTAACATGGAATGCTACAATTCAAACTCATAAGAGTAAGCAATAATAATGGTGATAACTACAGTTGTACCAAGGGTGTGTTCTTGTGGGACCTTCAGAAGATGAGTTTATATTTCAATTCTTTGTTGTTGCTTAGTCATTTTCAGTCATATCCAACTCTTTGTCAGCCCAGTGGGGTTTTTCTTGGCAAAGATACTGGAGGGGTTTGCCATTTCCAACTCATTTTACAGATGAGGAAACTGAGGCAAGCAGGGTGAAGTGACTTGCCCATGGTCATATAGCTACTAATAGTCTGAGGCTGAATTTTTGAACTCAGGAAGAGGAGTCTTCCCTACTCTAAACCCAGCACTCTATCCTCTATGGCGCCACTTAGCTGCCCCAACAGGCACATATTAGGTGCTTAATAAATGTTTGCAGATTGATTGATCTGAATATAGAAGGCTTGTTCAGAAGACTAGAATGACTAGATCAGTGATTAGATATGTTGAATATTGAGGATGGTAATAAAAACAATATTAATAATAGCAATTATATATAGTTCTTTTTTGGGGGGGGAGGGCAGGGCAATTGGGCTTAAGTGACTTGCCCAAGGTCACATGGATAGTAAGTGTTAAACGTCTGAGGCCAGATTTGAACTCAAGTCCTTCTGATTCCAGGGCCGGTGCTCTATTCACTGTGCTACCTACCTCCCCCAATACACACACACACACACACACACACACACACACACACACACACACACACACATAGTGCTTTTAAGATTTGCAGAGTACTTTACAAATATCTCATTTGATCCTTATGACAATCATGGGTTGACGGTGAATAGGTGCTATTGTTATCCCCACTTTGTGGATTAAAAAAATGAAGCAAGCAGAGTTTAAGTGACTTACCCAGTTAGTATATCTGTGTAGACAGCTTGGAGTGAAGTACCTGCCTGCCACCACCTAATGTTCTTAAGGACTCCGCTGAGGCCAGGGTCATCTCAATTGCAACCACTGCTATTACAGAGAGGCAACTGATGAAGAGGAAGAGGAGCAGTTGTTGCAACAAAGAAAAAGTCTTCTAATATTGTCACATCTATTTGCCATCTATAGGGTGACATCTTTTGGGAGAAATCATCATTTGGGGAAACTGAGACTCATACTATAACATACTATAACAGATCTTTGGTATGGAGATTTTTGTAATCCGAGGTGGGTACACCAAGCCGAAAGGGGGACAATGACCTTTTGGGGTCTCTAGGCTTTTAGGATCACAGAATTACAGAATATCAGACCTGGTCCATGTGATTCCCCAGGCTGGCCATGGGTTATATACCTAGATTATCTCATGTGAGCCTCACAACAGCTCTGTGAGGCTGATGCTACAGATATGGGTAAACTCCTAGACTCAGAGTCAGGAAGAGCTGTGTTCAAATTACACCTAAGACACTTGTGACCCTGGACAAATCACTAAAAATCTGCCTGCCGCAGTTTCCTCATTTGTAAAATGAGGGGTTTGAACTCTAAGGTCCCTTCTGGATCTAGATATATGCTCCTATGGTCTCTGTTTAACACATGAGGAAACTGAGTCCTGGAGTGGTTAAGTGATTTAGCCAGAGTCACACAGCTGGTCAGTGTCAGAGGGAGAGAGAAGCAAGCACCTCCTATGTGCCAGGCACTGTGATAAATGCTGGGGCGGGACTTAAACCCAGCTCTTTGTTACTTCAAATACTGGATTCTATCCACTGCCTCTCTAATAACAAATAATGATTCATACTTCTAGCTTGCTTAAAGAGTTATGCCAAACTCTGAGGGTAAAGCAGACGTTCTAAGCAACATCCAAGATGGCCATTGACTCATCTTTGTAAAAGGGCAGTGAGGGAGGTGGCTTCCATGCTAGTAACACCTTCATCATGTGTTGGCTCAGTGACTTTGGGAAATGAGTTTATTTCTCAGTGCCCTTGTCAACTCTCTAAGACTATAAGCAGAGGAGGCAACAAGCTTTGGCAGAGGGAGATTCCCTAGGGCCCGTTCCCCTTCCCATCTTCATAAAAGGGCACCAATAAAAGGCACCCTTATATTGAGTTGACCAATGAATGAAATAGACATTGTATTCTGTGATATAGGAGGGACAGCTTACTGAGGGCTGGAAGATTCAGGGATCACTTCATGAAGGAGATGAGTCTTAATGGGGGCATTGAGAGATGGAAGAGACATTACTATTTGATCTCTGATAAACCTATTAGAAACACCATAGTTCCCTCATAGGGGTGGCTAGGTGGCACAGTGAATAGAGCACCGACCATGGAGTTAGGAGGACCTGAGTTCAAATCCAGCCTCAGACACTTAACACAAATACTAGCCGTGTGACCTTGGGCAAGTCAACCCCAACTCTGCCCTCCAAAAAGCAAAAAACAAAACAAACAAACAAAAAAAAAAAAAACACCATAGAAATTTTCAGGGAGCCAGGATTCCTTAGAGTTGGGTACATTTTAGAAGCCATAGAGGATCACTCACTCAGAGATCAAGGCCTGGAAAGACCCACAGAGGCCATAGAGTCTAACCAACTCTTTCATTTTACAGATGCAGAAACTGAGGCCTGTAACAGTTAAGGGACTTGCTTAAAGGTCACATAGACTAGAATCCAGATTGCTTTATTCTGCACCCTGTGTATTTTCTCCTTCCCCTTCTCCCCATCAAGTACCCCACACTGTTAAAAAACACAACATCATCATCCCTGAGGAAAAGACCCAACAGACAATGTCTCTCATTCACAGGGGTTGGTCGAGAGGGAATGAGCAAACTCAAGTGTGTGCTCTGCAAAATAACCAGACAGAAGACGTGCCTTTTGCAAATAGTTCCTGGAAATTTCTCGTTTTATCAAGGAATTTGGTCTCTCCAGTTCAGTGCCTAGCAAAAATAGCTGTGGCTTAATCAGGCCCAGATGCCGACATATTCCCTCACCTTCCTTGACTGCATGGATGCATTTCATACTGAATTTCACCTAAGGAATTTTAGACTTTAAAGATAATAATCAAAAACACTTTAAGCTTCCCTTTGAGATCATGGCTGATTTGGAAGATCAAAGATGTCCCATCACTGTGATGAGTTTTGATGGAAAGCTGTGATTTTTTTTTAAACATACTAATGAAAAGATGAAGCTGGTGGAGAGGAGACCACTGCAGCACCCCCTGCTCCCCTGCCCTGTTTCTCTCAGGTCTTCATCTTCACATATTTTTGTAATTTTTTTTTTCTCCATCCTCCTTCTTGGTCCCATGTTTTCAGCAGCCGGGGCCCTATCCTAACAAAGTTAGGATTCTATTTCAAATACAAGGAAATGGGTGTCCTTGCTGGGTAATTCTTAGCATACCTTGTACATACTTCCTTCGCATATATGGAAAGTATGCAATGTTTCTGTTTTAAACAATGAAGAGTTCCCATAGACGGACTGGTAGCTGTTACATGGGATGGGCATCTGGCCCAGTAAAAATTTGTCGTCCATGGTGGCCCCTTTTATTTCTCTGGAGAAGCCAGATTTGGCTTCACTCTGAGGGGCTGAGAAATACCATCACTCTTGACCTTGCTGGAAGTCATGTCTCCCAGGGACTCCATGCTTTTTGGATCCAGGAATAGAGACCAGGCTTCCTGCTTGGGGTCTCGGACTGTTGTCAAAGGATGGGCTGTTTTAACTCCACATTCATTGGAATGCTTGGGATCGCTGATAGGTCACTAGGGATTCTGAAAACCAAAAGAATCCGGAATGGCAGAAATTGGGCCTTGGAATCTCTGCCATTCTTCTGTCTGTCTTTATGTTGTCATTTTTTGTTTTTTTGATTTTGTTTTTTTTTTTAAGGAATTAGGCCCTGGAGGAATCTCAAAATTGGAGGCAACATGGCACTGGGAAAAGAGATGTAACTCTTCAGTCAGAGACTGAGGGTTCAGATTCGGACCTTGCCACTTGTTACTTGTGGGACCTTGGACCCCTCTGGACGCCTCACCTTCTTCATCAGTAAAATTAGGGTAGTTATACTAGCTCTGGGTTGTTTTAATCTGGAACCCATGGAAATTTAGAATATATATTGATAACTGTATATCAGTGTAATTGGTTTCCTTTGTAAGTCTATGTATTTAATTTCACACATTTAAGAACTCTATTCTGAGGAGGGGATCGTAGGTTTCACCAGATTGCCAGAAGGAGCCATGATGCAGAAAAAGGTGAAGAACCCTTGGACCAGACAATTTCTAAGGTTCCTTCCAGCCCCAGATCCCAAGTGGTAGAAACATCCATCAGGGTAGCAGTGGGGGATTGGGTTTAGAGTGGAGTAGCAAAGACCTGGGCTCAAATCCCTCCACAGACAATTACTCTGTGATCCTGAGCAAATTTCTTAAGATCTTTCAGCCTAAGTTTCCTTATCTGTAAAATGTGGATAATAAGAATACCTCCCTCCTAGGGTTATTCATAGAATCAAGTGAGATAATTTATATAAAGCACTTTGCAAATCTTGAGATATTTCACATTGCCTTCTATTCTTTCATTTGTTTGATCTGTTTAATAGTATCTTGATTTCTCATAAAGTCACTAGCTTCCATTTGCTCCAGTCTAACTCTGAAGGAATGAATCTCCTCAGTGAGCTTTTGAGATTCTTTTTCCATCTGGCAAATTCGACTTTTTAAGGCATTCTTCTCCTCATTGCCTTTCTGAGCCTCTTTTGCCATTTGAGTTAGTCTATTTTTTAAGGTGTTATTTTCCTCAGTCAGCCTGTTGACTGTCATTTCATACTTTTCTTGCATCTTTTTCATTTCTCTTCCCAAATTTTCCCCCACTTCTCTTATCTGCTTCTTAAGGTCCTCTATGGCCTGTAGCCAGCTTGTATTTTCATTTGGGGCTTTTGGTGCAGGAGTTCTGACCTCACAGTCCTCCTCCATGCTTTGAGCCTCTTTGCCCCTAAAATAGGAGTCCAATGTTGAACTTTTCTGTTTATTTTGTTTCATTTGCCTAGGCATGTTGCCACTTAATTACTTGATTTTTGGGCTTGTTGCCACAGTAGGACTCTGCCACCAGACAGGGGAGCTTCCGCCCAAATGTGGGATCTTCACAACCTCCACCAGTTGGGTGGCCTCTGCAAAGCCTCCACCCACTCTGGCAAATTGGATACCCACCCCAAACTTCCCCCCCCAGACCACAATCCAGATCCAGGCAGTTTAAAGCAATAGTGATTAACCCCCAGACTGATTGCTGGATCTCCCTACAGTTCGCAGACCAGGAGCTAGAGCCACTACTGGTGCTGCAAAATGGCTTCTGTGCAGCTGTTTCTTCAGCAGCTTTCCACCTCCAGGGGAGGAAGCCACGCGTTCCCCAAATACTTGTCCCAAAGTCCATAGGGCACTAACCTCTCACTTTGTCCTAGGCATATCTGTGCTGATAATTCTGGAATTGCCATAATTGCTGGTGTTCTGGGGTCCTCCAGCTGGCTGAAGGCCCAGCCGCCCTGGGGCTAAAACATCGGACCTGGGCTTAGCTCTTCGTGCTGCGCTGTTGGTTCCCAGCTCGCTGTGCTGCTTGCTCTCAGAGCGCTGTGCTGGCCGCTCCCCTGCAGGGCTGCTGGGCTGTCCTCAGCAGGAGGTTAGCTTCTCTGTGCTCTTCTGTGGGTGCTGTGGCTCCGGAAGCTGTTCAGAGTCCCCTTTCACATTATTTGAAATTTGTGTGGGGCAGAGCACATTGGAAAATCCACTTTGCAAATCTTGAAGGTGTATATACATGCAGGAAAGCTATTATAATTATTGTTGTTAATAATTATTATCTATCTCGTGGGGATATGTTTGTTCTTGTTCAGTCATTTTGTCATGTCTGTTTGTGCCCCTATTTAGGGTTTTCTTGGCAAAGATGCTGGAGTGGTTTGCCACTGCCTTCTCCAGCTCACTTTACAGATGAGGAAACTGAGGCACACAGGGTTAAGTGACTTATCTAGGGTCACACAGTTACTACGTGTCAGAGGCCAGATTTGAACCCATGAAGATGAGTCTTCTTGACCCCAGGACCCACACTTTGTACACTGTGGTACCCCTTAGCAGCCTGTCATTGAGGTATGAGAACTGTTATTTCTCTAGGTAACAAAGAAATCATTACCCATTTGTTTCAAGATAGCTGCTTTTCCCATTACAAAACTATTATGTTTAAGTTATTTTGCCTATATAATCAGAAAGCCTTGAAAGCTTGACCTAGTTAATGATAGTCAGTGTTTTAAGAGGTTCGTAGATTTCAGTGGCACAATGGCCAGGTCTGGAGTAAGGAAAACCTGAGTTCAAATCTGTCCCTAGACACTTACTAGCTATGTGAGTCACTTGACCCTGTTTGCCTCAGTTTCCCTGTCTGTAAAATGGAATAATAATAGCACTTCCCTCCCAAGGTGTGATGATAAAATGAGATAATAATTGTAAAGCACTTAGCACAGGGCCTGCCCATGAAAAGCATTACATAAATGTTAGCTATGATTATTATTTAGCACTGAAAGTAGAGGCCAATGCAGGTGGAGAAACTGAGGCCTAGAGAGGTTATGTAGGTTGCCTGGGAAAGCACAGCTAGGAGTAAAATCAGGTCTTCCTGACTCTGCTCAGCACTCTGACCAGACCCTCTGCCTTACTTTGGGTGAACCACTTAACCTTGGGTCCTATAGACAGACAAGACAGGCAGACTAAGAAGGACAAAGAGGGGAGTGGTTAATGTTCTCCCCTTACCACTTCCTTGGACTCATTTTGCATTTATATAATATATGTATATATGATATATTTATTATATATCTAATATATAATATATCATTTATTTATATTTATATCATATGGATACATATATATATTTTACTTACTCTTCTCTGTGCATCTCTGCCTGCACCCCATTAGAATGGAAGCTTTGTAAGGACAAGGATTGCTTCATTTTTGTCTCTGTGCCTGATAATGCTTGTTGAACTGAATTGGATTGAGCCTTCTGTGTAAAAAGGGCTTAGGGTTCATGATCCGATCCCTTAGGTCCCTTCCCATTAAAAATAATCTGAAGTTTCGATGTCTATGTATATATTTAAAACAGATGCCCCCAAATCAGCATGAGTTCATTCAGCTGGTGGGGTTGCTGCAGACTCATAAAGAGCAGAAGGCCTTAAATTAAAGGCTGAAAAATGCCCCCTGGTCCTGGGTTCTCCAGATAAAGGGTTAGAGACCAGACTATTGTCTTCTATAAGTAGCCTGCACTTAGCTGGTTATAGTGGAAACTGTGCTGTGTTGGGAGGTGGGGACCCAGGTCTGGGTTCCCTGGAATGATTCCTCAGTCACCAAATTGACAAACATTGCTATGTGCCAGAGAAAAATGAAATAGTCCCAGCCTTCAAGGGGTTTCCAATCTGTCAGGGAAAACAACACATACACATATTAAGGATATAAAAAGGTATTTGTTTCTGTTTTCTTTTGGGGGGGTGGTGTGACTACTAGCAACTGGGGAGCTCAAGAAAGGCTGCAAATAGACAGTGGAACTTGAACTAAGTCTTCAAGAATCACGGGATTCTCAGAGGCTAATATGAGGTGGGGGACAGATGCCACGAAAGCATTCATTAAGTACCTCCCCGAACACCAGACACTTTGCTAAGCTCTTTACAGATTTTATCACACCTGATCCTTACAACATCCCTGTGAGATTGGTGCTAGTATTATTCCCATTTCACAGTTAAGGAAACTGAAGCAAGTGGAGGTTAAATGACTTGCCCAAGGTCACACAGAAAGTAAGTATTTGAGGCTGGATTTGAACTTGGGTCTTCTTGCCTCTTGGCCCAGCCCTCTGTCCGCTGTGATGCCACCTAGTTTCCTCCAGATAATGAGATCACTCCCCCAGGGGAGGGAGTCAAAAGTCGTCTGTTCATAGGTCTGGGGAAGAGAAGGTAGACATTTTGCAGCTGTGTGTAAGTCGGGGGTACTAAGAAACTCTAAGCCTGGGCCCCTGCCCTGCCACTTACACATGCTGGCTGTGGTACCCTGTGTCAATTACTTAACTTGTATTGAGCATTAGACAATTCTCTGAGACTGTACACGACAGGGAATCTGTGTTGGTAGAAGATGTTTCCTCATATAGAAGTTCCTTATACCATTGAAATCACCGGTCTAATCCTTAATCCCATCCCCAAATCCAGCTTTTGTTTGTCAGATCCCTGGATCAGGAGGTCGGATACCTGGGTTCAGATCCCAAATGGGATGCTTGTTAGCTTTCCTCATTCATTAGACTGGCAGCTTCACATGCTAAGGGCTGACTTCCTTAAGGCTGCTCAACCCAACAAGAGAGTGCTTTGGAATTCCTAATTAACAGCTGGGAGGAGCTGTGTAGGACTTGGTTTCACAGCTGTTCCTGGACCCCACCACCCCTTCCAACCCTGTCAGCATCAGGGTCTAATAACTGGGTGGTTGTAGAGAGAAAGGGAATTAATCACTTCTCCATCCAGAGGGATTAAGATATTTAGCCCCCTTTTACATTAATCCTTGAAAATCCCTACAAATAGAGAATTAGAAATTCCCCAAATGGGAGGGTATACTAGGAGCTGGTTATCTCATGCCTTCATAATTTTGAAAGGCCCAATACTACATTAGCCATTATGATAGGAAAGAGAGGGGGTTGACACCATACATACTGTCTCCTTCTGTTTGCAGTTCTTTCATTCTTTGGGAAAAAAATCATGATCTTTGGAGGAATCTTTGAGTATGTATGAAATTGATATATAACTTCACATTCACACTTTTAAAGAATTAAAGTGATAATTAACATAATTTCTTAGGGAAATGAATATAATTTTTTTTTGGTGGGAGGAGACACTATTCTGTGTGTGAGGAACTACCAGAGTGAAAAAAATCTTCCCTTGGCGCAGAGAGGCACCTAGTCTGTAGTTTACATCTTAAAAATAGCACTTTGTAACTTTTTTCTTTTTTTTTTTTTAATCATGGGCCTGTTTGGCAATTTGGTGGGATTTATGGACACATTAGAATCATGTTTGTTGCTCACATTCATAAGGGAAGGAAATGCTAAATTTCCATCCAAGGTTAGTGAAAATAAAAATGCATTTTCTCCATCCAAGGTCACAGATTGCTTGAAATCTCTTTAGGGTTGACTATAGGTTAAGAACCTATGCTTTAGAGTGTTGTCTGGGACATTGTGAAGTCAATTCAGTTAGTAGGTCAATGAAAATTTATTAAGCACCTATGTGCCAGGTACTGGAGCTAGAAAGGTAGAAGACAGTCCCTGCCCTCATGGAGCAGTCTAATGGGGGAGGTGACATGCAAACAACTCTGTGCAAATAAGATGTATACAGGAAACATTGGAGATAATGAACAGAGGGAAGGGACTAGAATTAAGAGGGACCAGGGAAGGCTTCCTGTAGAAGGTGGGAGATCTTAGCTGAACTTGAAGGAAGCCAGAAGGCTCTGATGAGGAGGGGGAATGCACTTGTCACATGGTCTAGCCCATATCAGTATCAGTAGAGTTTGTGGGGCAGCCCTGTGGCACAGTGGATAGAACACCAGCCCTAAAGTTAGGAGGACTCGAGTTCAAATTTGACCTAACTGTGTGACCCTGGGCAAGTCACCTAACCCTGTTTGCCTCAACAACATGAAAAGACATAGGGCTCAAACCCACCTCCCTGTCTCTAAGGCTAACCCCCCCCCCCCCATCCATGGCATGCTTCCCACTTTGTGTTGTTTTGCTCCGTTAGAATAAAGGATCTTGGAGAGCAGGGGCTTTCTCTATTTTCCTCTGTATTCCCAGTGTTTAGCACAGTGCTTGGCACATAGTGGGAGCTGAATAAATTATTTTTCATTTATTCATTCATTTACACAACATACTGTCTCTCACATGATTTTATAAATTTATACATATGTCTGTTTATCATTGAGGCAACTGGGTGGCTCAGTGGATAGAATCCTGGGTCTGGAGTCAAAGAAATGAATTCATATCCAGCCTCAGACACTTACTAGTTGTGTGACTCTGGGCAAGTCACTTCACCTTGTTTACCTCAGTTTCCTTATCTGTAAAATGAGCTAGAGAAGGAAATACCAAATTCCTCCAGTATATTTGCCAAGAAAACCCCAAATGGGGTCAGAGTCTGAAATGATTCAACAACTATAATTTTTATCATCCATTTAAATCTTTGTCATCTATAGGTACACACATGTATGTGTGTATGTGTGTGTATGTATTCATATTTATACTTTATAGCCTTTAGACCAAAACAGCTGATTTCCATGTAGAATGTCTATCAGGGTTGGGCTGTTTGACTCATGTAGGAACTAGAATGAAGCTGGGCATGTGAATAATGAAGGGGGAGAGGAGGAAGGGAGGAAGAAAGGAGAGAAAAAAGAAGAGAGGAAAGAAGTGAGGGATAGAAAAGAGTGAGGGAGAGAAGAGAGGAGGAAAGAAGGAGGAAAAGAGAGGAGAGAAAAGGAGAGGAGAGAGGAGTGATTGAGAGATAGGGGCTGGGAGCTGAGGGAATAAAAAATGATTCCTGTAATTCAGACAACTTCCTGTTGAAAAATCACCCTGGCTCCAGAGTGACTGGTCCTAAGCCAACTCAAAGCCCCCCTTTTGGTCTCTGGCATCTATTAGAGTCCTGATTTTAGCAGCAGCCTTGCTGTGCTGTGTGACCCTGGGTAAGTCACTTCTGATGATGGTGGTCACCACCACCACCACCATCACCACTACCATCACCCACCACCACCACCACCATCATCACCACCACCATTACCACCATCACCCACCACCATCACCACCAACATCGTCATCACCATCATTATCACCACCATCACCACCATCACCACCATCATCATTATCATCATCACCACCACCAACATCATCACCACTTGTAATGGAAATGCAGATTTAAAGATCTTCCCTGCCCCTAGGCCCTTTGATGGGCTTAAGAGACTTTGATTGGTTTAAGAGACTCTGAAAACCTTCCTTGATTTGAAAATATACTCTGCCTCCTAATAGGCTGAATGTGGTCACATGGAGCCTGTGGTAGGAGGCTTGGTTTTCAGGAATAACCCCACCTTGATGCTGTGTGATTGGGCAGTGGGTCAAGAGGGTGGTTACATTCTCTGAGCCAGGAGAAGGCTATATAAACCCTGATGGGAGGCTTTGCTTTGGGGCTCATTCTGAGAAGTGTGTGATTTGACCAGATGAGACTCCGGGCAGACATTGAGAGCCCCCCGGCTTTGAAAACCCAGATGTTGATGCTTCCCTCTCTGGTAACTGTGATTTGGTATTGAAGTAATGGTTGGACAGTTTGGAAGCCTGTCTGTTTGATCTGTCTGTATATTCTAAAGTTCAGGGTGGTGACCTTTTCCCCCTGAACTAGGTAATATATGTTTGTTTGATTAAAGTAAGCTTGTTAACCCATTTTGAGTTGCTTTCCTTTTGAGAAGATCTAAGAACCTGTGTTGGCAGCCACCCTGGGGATGTTGGGGTGCTTGCTGCTACACCACCATCGTCATCATCATCATTATCATCATCACCACCACCATCATCATCAGATTACTGTGAGCAAAGCACTTTATAAACAGTAAATATGTCCATCACTTAACTTCCTCAGTCTTCTGTACCCTCCTTCTTGCTCTATATCAATGAATGATTTCATGGTTTTAAGCCTCATGTACATATGAATTGCTTCCATACACATACACACATACATGTATACACACATAAATATATGTATTGTACAAATATGTGTGTATACATATAGGCAGGTGACTACATTTACATGCACATGTGTGTATATGTGTATTATATGTGTGCACACATGTATTTACATACGTGTATGCATGATACACACATGTATTATATACATTACACATACATGTACAATAGCATCTCCTCCAAACGAGTGTAAACTTAAAGGCGGAAAACAATTTCATTTTTGTCTGTGAATCGCCAGTGCCTAGCAATGGAGCAGACATTTAATCAGGGGTTTGTTAATTGGCTGATTGGACCCAGTGTGTAATGAGTGAAAGCTAAAAGATGGCCATATTCACAACATATTCACCCAGGTGAGGGTGGCTTGTCCCGTCGGATGACTCTCCATTGGTTCCACATATCTCTCATTGGTACTTATTTACCTCCCCCATTCGAATCTAAGCTTCTTGAGGATGGGGGCTGCATTTTTGCCTGTCTTTGTGAGGGGTTCGTATTAAGCACTTTAACAAATGCCTGCTGACTGACCTGATTGTTCCATTCCTTAAAACTCAACTCAAACCTCTTTGAGACTCAGTTTGCTCAGCTGTAGGATAAGGGCATCAGCTGAGATGCTTTCAGCCTGAGATGCTCTGAGGCCGGAGGTCTTAACATGGTGGGTAGGGGCCTGAATCCAAGTCACCAAGTGCTGCACCACAGATGCTTTCTGGGGCAAATCACTGCTCTGTGGGCCTTGGTTTCCTCCTCTGTAAAATGAAGGGCTTAGATTAAACGGCCCTTAAGGTCCTTTCCATCTCCAAATAGATCGTCCGATTTTATAAAACACAAGTCTGGGTTTGATCTGAAAAAGATAATTAAGTAGTTTCTGGCCTCACTGTCCAGTGATTGTTTTCATGCACGTACGAATCCAGCTCTTAAGATATGTGTGATCCTTTTTATTTTTCTTTTAAAAGAAACACATCTTTTATCCTGGAGCAGGAAAGGATAAACACATCTGTACGGCATTGATTTTTTTCCTCCTTTTCTTTCTGGGTTGGGTGGGGAGTAGTGGAAATGTGGGGAGGGGGGGGAACTAGCGAAATATTTGAAACACTTTACATTGAGTTTGAGTGACTGGAAATGAAAGGTGAAATGCCAAATTTAGTTTGGCCTCCTTCATCTCCAGAGCTGTTTTCCCTTCTGTCAGACACACACAGCAGTGCTATTCCCTCCAGGGCAAGGCAGGGGGTGGATAATATAACATTCCTACTTAGCACTTACATAGTACTGCTTGTCTTGAGAGCACAGTGTCAACATTGACAAAGGAATCCTCACAACACCCCTGGGTAGGAGGTTGGTCTGGAGTGTTGATTTTGGGTATGGTTTAACGAATGGAGCCTCAACCAGGCTCCTTGACCCACAACAGAACCTTGAATTGGAGGTTTTGTCCAGTAGACTGATGGTCTGTACTGGGAACCAAAGGCCTCCAACGAGATAATGGCAGGGATGAGGATTAGACCTGTAACTGACTTCTTTGGTGAAGGGGACTTCCAGTTAAGGAAATTCCTTCTCTCAAAGCAGGTTGGTATCTTCTTTGCAACCTAAAGAGTTAGAAGGTTGAGGGGTGGTTAGGTGGCACAGTGAGTAGAGCATCGGCCCTGGAGTCAGAAGGACCTGAGTTCGGATCCGGCCTCAGACACTTAATGCACACACAAACAAAAACCTAGCAGTGTGACCTTGGGCAAGTTACTTAAACCCAATTGCCCTCCAAAAAAAAGCAAAAAAAAAAAAAGAGTTAGAAGGTTGCTTAGAACACTGAGAGAATCATTATAAAATATATAACCATATCCAATATTATCATACTAACATAATGATTATATCCATTAATAATAATAGTAGCTAACATAGGCAACCTGGTGGCTCCTCATTCCCAGAAGGGCTCACCGTAGTAATGCTGAGCCTAGTGTAGACACTTAATTGACTTAGTCCACTGTAGCTTAAACTCTAGGGTTCAAGTGATCCTCCATCATGAATTCGCCCCATAGTAGGATTACAGGTAAACACTACCATGCCTTGTTAAAGGTGGGGTTTGAACACAAGTCTCCCTGCTCCCAAGGCTCAGCCCAGCCTAACCATAATGACAGGCTTCCTTTGAAATAATTATACAATTAAAAAAAAACCAATAAGAATCATTTAGAGAGAGAATCTATCCATCAGTAGGAATATGTATATGTTCCTACTATGTACCATGCACTTGGCTAGGTGCTGAGGCTGCAGAGACAAAAAAAAAAAAAACACTGCAGACCAGCATCAGACTGGGAATGTCTTCTGTGATGACTAGCCCAGCTCGGCTGGCAGAGGCTCAACACGAGGCTGGCCACAGAGCGATTAATTCTTCACCCCTGGGACTTTATAAGATCATCTGCCAAAGCACAGAGAGGCTGTAGTCAGTGTCCAGTGAAAGGGAAACTGATACGGAGGAAACCAGCAAGTTCTGAATATTCTTTTTCATATACCTTTCTTTCTTTCTTTCTTTCTTTCTTTCTTTCTTTCTTTCTTTCTTTCTTTCTTTCTTTCTTTCTTTCTTTCTTTCTTTCTTTCTTTCTCTTTCTTTCTTTCTTTCTTTCTTTCTTTCTTTCTTTCTTTCCTTCTTTCTTTCTTCTTTCCTTCCTTTTTTCCTTCTCTTTCTTTTTCATTTGCATTCTTTCTTCTCTCTTTCCCTTCCTTCCTTCCTTCCTTCCTTTTTTCTTTCTTTCCTCCCCTATCTCACTCAGGGACTAAAAGTACAATGGTCACACATGGACTTGACTTCACTACCAATCAATTTAAGAACTTTGACCTACTTTGTCTCTGATCTGTGCCTGTTCCCCCCTCCTTAGGCAGCCTGGTGTTCCCCTGATCCAGGGGCTCACCACATGAGCACCAGACAATGCTTGTCCAATTGGTTTTAATCTACTGCAACTCAGAATTCCCTCACCTCAGCCTCCTCCTTAGCAGGGCTTACAGGTGTGCACCACCATGCTGGGCTCAAGGATTGAATATCAAAATATTACAGTGTTAGGTGAAAATCTGTTTGTCCATCTGGGAGTAGATTTCATCTCCTCAGACTGCACTAGTCCACACTGGTCTCCCCTTACCACAAATCACCATAAAGTTTAATGTCCATGTGGGTGGAGGTTTCAGCCACTCAAATGCTCAATAGGTTTTATTGGATCTATTTAGAAAACTGTGTCCTGTCAGCTTCTATTTTGATGAGAGCTGATTCCCATTTAAACTCCCTGATGGTCTACTAGCCTCAGCACCTAAAGTCTCAGATAATTATTAAATGGATCATTTTTTCAATGAATAATCATAAGTTGTCCATTGTGTGAAAACATGATACTGACCAACTTCCTGTGAAACATGTACTCTGAGGGCATTTTTCTGGCAGTGAGTATAGCCTTGCATTGAACCATCCATCCCCTCTGACACTTTCAAAAAATTACATACATTTACAAGATGCTCGGCCAGGACAGATGGTCATAGCTAATGCTTTACCCTCTAAAGCTTCCTTCCATCTATCTGTATGCTTCATGTGTACATACATATGTCAAATTTTGATATAACATATACTAAGATATACAACATAACATGATAGAATAGAACATAATAGAATAGAATAAATATATTGTCTCTTCCATTAGAATTTATGATCCTTGAAAGCAGGGATTATTTCTGCATCTTCTTTGAATTCACAGAACATAGCACCTCACATAGTAAATACTTAATAAAAGTCTTCTAAGACATCAATATCTAAATCTCTCATCCTATGGTTCTATTTCCTAGTCATAAAACTTAACAAATTAACTTAAAGTTCTCCATTTGGATTTTTTAAAATCAATATAAGAGTAAGAGTGGGGAGGTATGGCTCAGATCAGTTTGTGTGAACAAAAATTATCTAAGGGTTTTAAGGGGACTACCAGTTCAATATGATGTAATAGTTCAGTATGGAGACCCCAAAACTAATGGGATATTGGATTTCAGATGAAGAAACTGAGGCCAAGAGTGATTAAGTGAGTTGCCTGAGGGTCACATAGCTAGTAAGTATGTGATATCAGATTTGAACTCGGGTCTTCTTGACTCAAAGTCTATTGTTCTATCAAGTAAAACTATGCAAGGACATCCTTGGCATTCCATCTGTATGAATGGTAGCCAGGGATGTGGGTGAAACTTGAAGGGTTTGAAGGAAGGTGGAGAACCCACCTTGTTGCAAATTCTATCCTTATTCAATGAAGGAAGGGCAGTCATCCTTTAGAAATATTTGCTTGGAAGTCCAGAATTCAAACACGGGCCCTTGTTGACAAATGGAGAGACCTATTGTGGCACTCTCTTAAGCTTTAGTGAGAATGGCAACCAGAGAAGTCAGGGCCTGGGGTAGAGGCAAGGAAGACTAATGGGTAGGGACGTTCATGTACCAGCCCCTCTTGCTGTCTGTCTCTCTGAAGAGAACTTAGGGATGGAGTGTCAAGAGAGGAGGCATGAATGAACCAGTTTGTGACCTGGCAGCAAGAGAGAAAAGGTCACTAGACTAAACAGAAGACATCTGACATGTCTCTTTGTAGCTAGAAACAGGAAATAAAGTTCTCAAGGTCAAATTCATGTGGCCTGGAGACAGAAGAGGTAAGCTGTCAATGAGAGGAAAGGAAAGGTTCTTTCCATGTCTGGCCTGCCTTTGCCTATGTGCCCCTCAACCTGACAAGCAATGAAGTACTCTTAGAAGTGTTCAATGGAAAGAACTGAAAAGAAAGAAAAAGAACCCTGAAAGAAAAAAATCTCTCAAAGGAGTTTCTATTTCTCTCAAGTCCTCCACAAATAGTGATATTATTGTTGCTGTTGTTAATGGATTTTCAAGTCCAAAATAAATGTTCGTTAAATGAAACCTAAACTCTTTAGTATGTCATTCAAGGCTCTCTACAATTTAGTTTAAAACCTAGTGTCTGTCCCAAATTTCCCCAACAAAAACTCCCCATTAACCTGTGTACAATCTCTCCACCAGGCCTTTGTTCCTATCATTTTTGTCATTTGCGATGCCCTCCCCTGTGTTCTCTGAATATTTGAATCCTTCTCCTTCGAGGCCTAGCTTCAATCTCACCTCCATCTTCTGTACTACTAGACCACCCCAGTCCACACCGGCCTCCCTTTGCCATAAATCAACATAACACAATGTCTGTATCATCCCCTTAGTACTTATCATGGGATCCAGCAGACCTTAGTGACCCTACGGTTCTTGTTTTATACATATGGAAACTGAGGCCCAGAGAGGTGTGTTTAGTTGCTCTACTCTTGCCCGGTCACACCATATTTGGAGGAATCTATTCCATTCTGGGTACTACAGTTTAGAAAGTATGATGATAATTGGAGTGTGACCCAAGGAAGGCAACCCAGATGGTAAAGAATCTTGAGTCCATGACAAATGAAGATGAGTTGAAAGAACTGTCATTGTCCAAAACAAAAAAAGACTAAAGAGTGTGTGTGTGTGTGTGTGTGTGTGTGTGTGTGTGTGTGTGTGTAGGGGGAAGGGAATAACAACTTTTGGGGTTTATTTTTGGAATACATTGGGCAATTGAGGTGAAGTGACATGCCCAGGGTCACATAGCTAGTAAGTGTCTGAAGTCACATTTGAATTCAGGTCCTCCTGACTCTGAGGGCTAGTGTTCTGTGCCTTGGGAATAATGACTTTTTTGCATGCTGTTTACTTTTGTAAAATGTGAGCTTCTCTAAGACAGGGGCCAAGTTTTTGCCTTTCTTAGGATCTCAGAGCTTAGCACAACATTCAACACACATTAGGTACTCAATAAATGTTTGTTGACCTACTGACTGTCATATAGAAAAAGGATTAGATTTATTCTGCCAGGTCCCAGAAGGCAAAACCAGGAGCAATAGGGGAAACTGTAAAGAGGGAAATTTAGACATAGTGTCTGGAAATATTTCCTAATAATGACTTTTCCAAAAGTTTAATAGGCTGCCTCCTCCTAATTGGAGACTGGCAGACAGAGCCCAGTTGTCCACTGGTTGGATTTTTTTTTTCCTGGTACATGTTGAACCAGATGGCCATTGAAGACCCTTCCAACTCTCAAAATTCCATCATTTTGTGAAGTGGCCACCCCAACGTCTTTCCATACCCTGGAAAGGCATGAATTCTCTTCCTGGTATCTTTAATTATCTTCTTATTTTCTATTTTTTTTCTCATTCTCACCCCTCAGGGCATTATCTTCCAATGGCTTCCATTTCTAGGGTGACAAGGCTCTATGCTCGTTATCTAATTAGATCCTTCCTATGACTTTGCAAGTCCAGTAGCAAAAGCATGACTGGTATCGCTTCTGTTTTGCCGATGAGGAAACTGAGGCTTAAAGTGATTAAAAGAATTGTCTAAGGTCAGTCACACAGACAGGCTCAGTCTGAGTTGAGACTCTACCTCTCCACTTACTAGGTATGTGGCCTTGGGAAAGAGCCTTTATTTCCCCAAGCTTCAGATTCTTAGACTCTGTAAAAAGAGGGGGTTGGACTTGGAATCATAGTAGCTAACATTTATCTTCTATGTTAAAGACTTTATCCACAACTATCTCATTTGATTCTCTTCCTTTCAGCTGTTTTCAGTCATAACTGACCCCATTTATGATCCCATTTAGGGTTTTCTTAGGAAAGACACTGGAATGGTTTGCCATTTCTTCCTCCAGCTCATTTTACAGATGAGGAAACTGAGGCAAAGAGAGTTAAGTGACTTACCCAGGGTCACACAGCTAGTAAGTATCTGTGGCAGGATTTGGACTCACAAAGCTGAGCCTTCCTGATTTTAAACCCAGTGCTTAATCCACTTTGCCACTTAGAGTCTGATTCTCACCACAACCCTACTGGTAGGTAGGTGGTATTGTTATCCCCACTTTACTGATAAACTAAGATCAAGAGAGGTTAGAGGTCACACAGTTGAACTTGGGTGTTTCTAACTCCAAGTCCAGAGTTGGAAGGGACCTCAGAAGCTATCTTGTCCATCTCATTTATTTTACAGATGATGAAACTGAGACCCATGGAGGTTAAGTGACAAAGTAGTACGTGACACATGGTAAGTGTTTAAAAAATACTTTTGGACTGCCTGACTTGCCTGCAGTTACAATGGCAGGATTTGACCTGAGGAATTTGATGGTTGCCACCTTTTCCTTAAACTCGAAGAATGAAGGGTGGCTAGGTAGCATAGTGAATAGAGCAATGGCCCTGAGTTCAAATCTGGCCTCAAACACTTAACACTTACTATCTGTGTGACCTTGGGCAAGTCACTTAACCCCATTTGCCCTGCCTTCCGCCTTCCAAAAAAGCAAAAAAAAAAAAAAATAGTCTAAACTCCAGGAATGATGAGTATGATAAGGATGGTGGTGATGGGGATGACAGGGAAGACAAATACTACTAACCTATTGACTTTGGGCTGACCCAAGGCCTTGAATCAGAAAAGGATTTTTGGTGAAGACTATGTAACTACCTGCTGGATGGCAGCTCTTTGGAGGGGAATGGAAGGGAGAGCAGGACTAATATTGGTCCAGCTCAAGGAAAATGGGGTACCATTCAGCTCATTCTTAATTCAAAACAGCTGTCGACTGGCCTCGGCTTCTGATAGCGCAGGCGGAATTCTTGGACACTGAGTTATTCTTAGAAGTATGTGCGCAGACACTGGCAGAGTTTGCGGTAGACTGGCTCTTGCCAATCCCCTGTCAGGCCCCTGGGCCAGGGGATCCAAGAGCTATTGTTCTAACTTATGAAAAATAACTTGGAGTTTTTATTTTCAAATTACCAGCATGGCAGGGGAATGCGGCGTCTGGTGGGGAAAGGACGTGGAAACTGTGCCTGTTTGCCTCCTTTTCCAGTATAGCAATGGTAGGGATCTTAGCAAACATTGAGTTTAATTGGTTTACTTTGTTCATAGCTGTTTGCTTGTTATCTCCTCTGTTAGATGGTGAGTGCCTTGACAGCAGGAACTGTCTTTTACTTTTTTAAAAAATCTCCAGAATTTAGTTTAATTTCTGGCACTTAACAAATGTTTTATTTACTGACTGACTTATTTTACAGAGAAGGAAACTAAGAGGGAATGTGACAGAATGTAAACTCCTTGAGAGCAGGGACTGTTTTGTTTCTGACTGTTTCCCCAACACCCAGCACTACCTGTTACATAGTAAATCCTTAATACAAGCTTGTTAGAATAGAAGCTCCACGAGGACAGGCACTATTTCACTTTTGTCTTTATCTACCCAGTGCCTAGCACATAGCAGGTGTTTAATAAATGCCTGTTGGTTGGTGACGCTCAAAGTCGGGCAGGTATCGAGTATCAGAATCTTGATTCAAACCCACATCCTGTTTCCAAATCGAATGCTCTTACATGAGAACAAGGTGCCTCTGAATTAGAGCAGTTGACAGAGAAGTGTCTGTTCTAGTTGGTAAATGAGGGAGTTAAAGAATCTCAGGGTCAGAAGGAACCACAGTAGCAAATGACCACGGAGTCCCACATATGAGAGTCTCCACTGCAATGTATCTGATAAGTCTGCAGCAAGCCAACACTTGAATTCATTCAGTGACTGGGAAAAAGAGGCAGCCATTATACTTGTGGTCAGCTCTTATTATTTGGGAATTTTTCATCATGCATTGACACTAAATTGTCTTTGAAGCTCATTGATCCTGATTCTGCCTTCTGGGAGCAAATAGAATAAGTCACACACCTCTTTTACATCATAGATACAGATGGTAAGTTCCTTCTTTAAGTCTTCTGGGTTTGCTGGGGGACCGGCCCCATGACCAGACCAAAAGAAATGGTGGATGTGAGATGGCTGATTAGTGATGAAAAGAGATGTGTCATCTTAGGCCTCATTCACAGAATTTTGGAGATTAGTACTGGAAGGGGCCTCAGAGATCCTCTTGCCCACACCCCCCATTTTATAAATGGGGAAAATAAGGCCAACGTGAAAGATCACACAACTAGTATGTGATAGAACCAGGTTTTCTGATTCCTAGTTCAGCCCTCTTTGCTCTTCTCTATCCCAAATACCACCCAAAGCCTCAGTCACCAAGTTGTATTTATAAAATTCTATATTCAACTGAAAAGGTCTTCTCTCTTTTCTTCCCTTTCAAAGATCAACTCAATCATTTTTGCCAATAAACACATAAGTGGAAGTAACATCTTGAGTGGGATTTGATAGAAAGTTCAAGCATCACAAAAACTTCAGTGACTACCCATGGATAAAAATCCAAATTCCTTAACTCGCCATTCAAGGCCCTCCAAGGTTTGGCTCTGACCTGTCTTTCTAGACTTATCTCCTCATGTGTTCTATACTCCAACTCCTTGTCCCTGAAATATACTTTACCTTTGTATCCTTACTCAAGCTATTGCCTGGGGCTGGATTGTCTTCCCATCTACTTTTAACTGTTAACATCCTACCCTTTCTGCGACAGTCTGGTTCACATGCTACCTGCTCATTCATTTCAGTTCAATTTAATTCAATTCAATTCTACTAAATCCAAGAAGCATTTAGTAAGTTCCTATTGCATACAGGGCACTGGGGATACAAAGACATCCCCTTACTTCCCCTCTGCCCCTTGAGCTAGAAATGATCTTAGGATCGTAACTTTGGAGCTAGAGGGACTTACTCATTTTATAGTTGAGCAAATTAGAGCCAGGGGCATTTACAACATTGTAGATTTAGGGGTGAAAGGGACCTAAGTGACCATTTGGTCATAGGAGCATAGATTTAAAGGTAGAACAGATCTTGGAGGTCACCTCATCCAACCCCCACAGTTACAAAGGAAGAAATTGAGGTCAACAGAGGTTCACAGGGTCAATCAATCCATAAGCATTTATTAAGCTTCTACTATTTGCCAGGTACTATGCTGGCATCTCAGAGTTAGAGCTGAAGGGGTTTTGAAGATCATCTAGGCCAACCCCTTCATTATTTTACCCTTTCTCACCCTGGATTGCCAACAAGCCCTTGCCTGTGGTGTCTGGGGCAGCATGTGCTGGTGTGCTGACGTCATGAGACGTGCTGAGGCCCAGGCTTCATGCTGACGGGCTGACACCACCGTGCTGAAGCAACCACACATTCTTAGACGGTTTATGTCATGGAAACAAAAGGGGGAGTGGACCGGTCGACTTTTCCTGAATACACCGCAAAGAAAGCAGCAAAGGGAATGTACAGTTTGGAGAGAACTGGGAGGTTGGGAAGAAGGCTTATTTATCTGTCTGTTCATTTGTCTTTTCATCCATTCATACTTGTTCATTCTTTCATTTATTTTTCTATCTATCCATTTGTTCATTCATTCAACTCATTTATCCATTTATCTATTCATTTATTCATTTTTTTATTTGTGTAATTTGGAGGCCCTTCAAGTTCTAAGTTCCTTAGTGAGTCTAGAATTGAGGAATTTTGCAAATCCCTGTCATCCTCAAGCATCTATTAAATGACACTGGGCAAAGCCTTCCCATATGGGCAGGTACACATGCTAATAACTGATTCTCTCTCTCTCCTTTCTCCCCCTTGTTCTACTCTCCTTCCTTTTTTTTCCCTCTCCCTTTCATTCTTCCTTCCTTTGATTCTTTCATCTTCACTTCTTTCACCTCCCCCTTTCTTTTCTTGGTCAGTGGTGATTGATGGGAAACTGTGGAGAGGGGTTGTAGGGTGGTACCAGTGCAAAGCTACATAGCCAGAGTTGTTCAGGAGAAGTTGGCATATCTCTTTGTCCCTCTTCTTTCCATTTTCTTTGGCTTTAGACACACATATACCAACATCTCTCTCCTACATTCTTTAACATTGGACTATTTCCAACCCAAAATGCTGGGGGAAATTCCCATCATGCCAAGGCACCAGGTGGTCTGCTTTGGGTAGAATGAGTTGAGCTGGCAGAGAGTTTAGGAAATCAGCTCAGAAAATCAAGATTCAATTCAAGGACCTTTTTGGTCATATAAAATGTAATTCAAATGAGTATCCAATATGTTCCAGTCACTGTACCAGGTACTCAATAGAAAATGGCACAAATGATCCAGTTCCTTCCCTCAAGGAATGTGTGTCCTATCATAGGAAAAGCAAGCATAGATAAAGAAGTCAATGGAAAATGAACTCAAATAAGCTAAGATTTCATAGATTTTCGTGTTCCCTCCAATGATAAAGACAGCAATCTATCTAGGTCTGTCCATCCTGTTTGATTCTTGAACACACTTGGATAAGTTTACCATAAGGGGTATGCTAAATGTCCAATCTCTCTCTCTGTCTGTCTCTCTGGCTCTGTCTTTGTCTTTCTGTCTCTCTCTCTCCCTCTCTGTCTCTCTGTCTCTCTCTGTCTCTCTCTCTCTCTCTCTCTCTCTCTCTCTCTCTGTCTCTCTCTTTTTCTCCATCTCTGTCTCTCTCCATCTCTGTCTCTGTCTGTCTGTCTCTAACCAAAATATGGGGATAGGGCTGTATTTATGATTTAATTTGAATAGAAAACTAAAAGATGAGAGACGTCCCTCTACCAATGCAGTTTGATGCATTCTCTGAAACTTATAGTCTTAAAGAGAGTTGCCTAAAGCACTGAGAGTTTAAGTGACTTGTCCAGGGTCAAACAACCTACATGTATCTGAGGCAGGACTTGAATCCAGGTCTTTCTGACTCCAGGGCTGGCTCCCTATCCAATTTGCCCCTCTGGCCCTCCATCATCACCACTTGGGGTTCTTGGTTAAGGCAGGACTTCCCTGGGCTTTAGTCTCTCATGTGCAGAATGAAGGACTCAGACAAGATGATCCACCTCTGACGTGCTAGGAGCTAGAAAGGCACTTTAAAGGAAGGAGAGTGGGCCCTTGGACTTAGTCTTGAAGGCACCTACAAAACCTCTAAGAGGCAGAACTGAGGAGGGAGAGCATTCCAGATGTGGGAGGATAAAGGCGAGAGCAAAGACAGGAGGTGGAATGTCACTTGTGGAGAACATCAAGGAAGCTACTTTGGCCTGACCTCAGACAGTGGTGTCCTGGGAAATGTTTAACAACTGGCTGTCCAGAAAAAAGTGTGTGTGTGTGTGTGTGTGCGTAAAACACTTTCAAGTTTAATACATGTTGTTAACATTTTCTCCATTACTTTTTAAAGTCTACAAAGAATCAAAAAAACAATAAATCACACCCTGATTTGTAGCATTTGCCAATTTCCAAGGTGTAAATGTTCACACTGAAATTTCACAATTGGCTCTCAAGAAGGCAGTTTGAGCTGGCTCCAGCACACCCCCACCTATAGTTGGAGTCCCTCGCTATAAGCCTGGAAAGCTTGGCTGGGCCCCAGTAGGGAATGAACAGCTTTCAGAGTCCAGCAGAGGACCGTGTAGTTTATCTTAGAGGCATTAGGGAGCCATCCAACCTTCTCGATTGAGGGAATGACCATTGGTCCTTTGCTTTGTGGATATTAAGGTGATAACTGTGTGGAAGATTGATTGGAGATAAGGCAGGAAGACCAATTAGTAGAGACTGGACTAGGTGGTCTCTGAGGTTCTCTGCCTATACCCTGTGACTATCCAACAAGTTCCTACTTGCACAAGTTGCTTCTTTAATCAATAATAGACACTGTGAGGGTTCTAGGCTTAGGGAAAGAGAAATGTCCCAACTCCTTTGGTCAGCTGTATCACTGGTGACTGAGGTACTAATCAGGTAGCCCAGTGGCAGGAGGTGTGTGTGGGCTGGGGGCAGTGGGGTATTCTTCTCTCTTTAGTCATACATGACATTCTTTTGGTGTTTCATCCATCCCCAGGGACCCCCCGACCACCATCCCTCAGGAGACCGTCTCGTGACATTGTCTCCTGACCACCCCCCTAGAGATTCTTCATTATGCTCTTTTGATTAATGCCTTTGAAACCTCATCTGTTTTGTGAAGGAAGAATTATTGCAACAACGTTTATAGCATTTCATGAACCATTTTATAGGGAGGGAAAACCCCCACAGACATCTGTACCATTGATACTCATTTTCCTAACACAACTTTTCCTAAAATGAAAGGGCAGGGTTGGGGGATGGCTAGCTGTGAGAAGGGTAGATCGCCAAGATCCAGGGATTTAGAACTGGGAGGAACCTGAGAAGTTATCTAGGTCGACCCCAGGATCCAGAAGAGGATGCTGAGGCAAGAGAAGTTAAATGACCCCCTCAAGATCACACAGTCATTAAATGTTTAAGGTGGAATTTGAAACCAAGTTCTTCCTGACCCCCAAGTCCTATGACCCACCTAGTATATTACTAAGTCCTCTGATTCTCATAATAACTGACACATATAATGCTTTAAAGCTTATAAAAAAAACTTTAATACATTATCTAACAACTCTGTGAATTAAAGTTGTATGTGTGTGTATTTTATACCAGATCTGTGATTTCACTGGCCTTCAGTTAAGCCAAAATAAAAATGGCAACCACTAAAACCATGCACAAGGATCCCTGTGACTGCATGTTGACTCAGTTTTAAAGTGTAATATTATCTAGTTTTATTGTATTTTTACTTATTTTGTTAATATTTCCCACTTACATTTAAATGTCTTTCAAGCAACACTTGAGAATATGGGTGTTAGGGGTGATGGGGGTTGCAGGCTTCATGGTTGATACCTCTGGTGTGGGGCATTCCCTGAATGAAGACCAGAATCTTATTTGCTGCTTAAAGTCTAGGAAAGTTGAAATCTTCTCCATGGGGATCATAGAATCGTGAGACTTTACAGCTGGAAAAGATTTTGGAGATGAGGATGACTTCTTTCTGTGTATTCAGCTGGACCCCTTTACAAGGGGAATGCTGGGGTGGGGCAGGGAGGATCAGCTGACACCTGCTTTGTAGATGAACCTTGTGGCATTGAGCTGTTCCGGCATGGAGTTGTGATGTTCTGGGGAATTTGATTTCCGCAAGGCCAGTGTTTCTCTGGATGTGGTTCACACCAAGCTGGGTTAGAACAGGGTTCTATTGTGCCTGACGTCTCCTCACCTGTGATTTTCCTGTCAGAGTGCATGCTGATTCCCTTGAAGACTTCTAGATGCTTGGTGAAAATGGATGTAGAATGGTTCTTGGGTCTCAGCTGTAGAATGGTTCTTGGGTGAGGTCATCAGCCACAAACCACAGCTGTGAATGTCTCACTGATGGACCAGGTCCTATCCTTGCCTTTCCAGGGGAAAGGCACAGAACTGCGGCCTCAGTTACTTATCAATCAATTCATCAATTAACTCATACTTCAGCGCTCTTAGGAACATCCTAATGGCCTAGAAAAATCGAAGGAGATGTTCTTAGACAAAACAATCAGGGAAAATGTCCATGATCCCAAGGAACAGGGCAAAACTTTCTGCCAGCAATGGGGTAATTGCTCCTCCCTCCTCATGGAAAGATGGAGCTTACTCTCCAAGCCACTGGGAAAATGCCCAATTTCCCTCTTGCAGTTCTATAATTCAATAAGTATTTCTCTTTACTTTTAAATATTTTTTTTGTTTTGTTTTCACATCACCTATATTTCCCAATGTATCCTTCCCTATTTGTTTTTGTTTCAGTTGTGTTTGACCCTTCATGACTCTATTTGGGGTTTTCTTGGCAGAGATACTGGAGTTGTTTGCCATTCCCTTCTCCAGGTCATTTTAAAGATGAAGAAACTGAGGTGAATAGGGTTAGGTGACCTGCCCAGAGTCACCCAGCTAGTATGCGTCTGAGATTTGAACTCATGAAGATGAGTCTTCCTGACTCCAGATCTGGTGATCTATGCACCATGGCACCACCTAGCTGCCCTTATCCTTTCCTGCTACCTCCTAATAAACCTCTTATAATAAAGACATTTTTACAAAGGGAAGGGGAAAAAAGAAAGCCAACATACTGAAAAAGTTAAATACTGCATACAGAGTTCCACACCCATATCCCCTACCTTTGCAAAGAAGTAGAGGGAGGAGCCTTTTCACATCTCTTCTCTGGGCAAGCTTGGTCCTTATAATGTCACAGTATTTAGTTTTATTTGTTTGATGATGGTTATTTCTAGTGACTCTGTCCTAACACACTGACTAACTATGTGTTTTGTCTTCTTGGTTCTGCTTGAATTGCTGTGCATCAGTTCATGGAAATCTTCCTGTACTTCTCTGAATCATCATGTGCATCCTTTCTTATAGCCCTGTGATATTCCATTGTGTTCATGTCTCACAACTTTTATAGCCTTTCCTCATCTGTTTATCAAGAAGTATTCATTGAGAACCTAGTGTATATCAAGCTCTGCTCTAGGTACTACAAAGACAAAAATGACAGTGGTCCCCTACATTTTAGGAATGTGGGGGTGGGGATAAGATGTACACAGAAAAGTAAATACACAGTAGAAGATGGGGACCCAACTTGTGATTCCATCAATGTAGGGAACTCCTAGATGACAGAATTCCCTTACAATGCAGTTTGGAAACTTCTTTGTACTTGACAATTTTAGAGAGCTGCTTAGGGTGCTTAGAGTCTAGGTGACTTACCCAGGGATACCCAGACAACATGTGTCAGAAGCGAGACTTGAACCCAGATTGTGGTCCTCTGGCCAGGTCTCTGTCCAATACTATATCTAAACAATAGCTATAAAGTAAATAGAGAGTGATTTAGGGGCAGGACAGCACTGATGGCTGGGGGGAGAGGGGAAAGACCCCCTGTGGGAGGTAACCTTGAAGAACTAATAGAAGGTCAATGGGCTTCTGGCATTGTATTGGGGTCATGCATTCCAAGTACCAGAAATAGCACCATGCAAAAGCATGGTGATTGGAAAACAGGCAGTATGCTCAGGGGTGGCAAGTAAATCAGTTTCAGGCAAAAATATTTTTTGATTTCTTCTAGTGATACAGATGACTGGCTTCTCTTAGCTTGAGGGAGCAAGACATAGAAATGGGACTGTCTAAGGTCAAAGGCAAATTTGGCCATGACTAAATGGGTGCTTTGAAGCTTAGCTATCTTGGAAAGCTCTTTTAAAAGAATTTTTATTGACATTTTTTGTTTTTGTTTCTTGGGTGTTGCCCACTTACCACAGCCTGGTGGGTTTTCCCACTCTGTCCCAATTACCATGTCCCAGTGGATCTTCCTGTGTAATTTTGAAAACTACTTAATGATTGAATGCTCTTCAGTGTTACTATCCCAGAGCTATGCAGGCTGGAATTAAAGTCCAAGTGTAGTTGGAGCTCAGATGTCTGCACAGACATGAAAGTCCAAGACACAAATTCTCTGAAGTCCAGAGTAGCTTCCTGGCTAGCTGCTCTGGCTTCCTTGTAAGTGGTACAGATACTGCAGACCAATAAAGGACCATGCTTCGTGTGCCTCTGTCGACCTTTCAGAAGACCCTTCCAGTAAAGGGGAGAGACAAGGGATCAGAAGCACTCCTCTGAGGACAAGCCCCTGCCCCCTGATTTCTGGGAGAATTACCTTGACCTAGCAGTGACCCAACAAAATGGAATGATGAATCATTGCCCAGCCTCTGGTCATCTTAGCATCTTTCTGTTCCTTGTCATTATTCTCTAGCCTCCATTTCGGGATCCCACCCTCTTCCCCCGACCACCAGAGCAGCCCAGGATTGTCTGAACTCAGCAAAGGTGGGCTGGCCCCCAAAGCACACACACAAAAACCACATGAAGGGATTCCTGTGCTGTGACAGGGGATGGATAAGGATCTGGGGCCCAGCAGGGAAGAACTATGTGAATCACGAAAGCTGTTAACCAGGGTTTCTGAAAAAAAAAAGCGGGGGGGGGGGAGTGAGTGGGCAATGATCCCTAATTCTGTGGTTAATGTAAGGAAGCTGGGACTTTCTGGCAGAGATTATGGGAGCTCCATTCCATCTGACCCAGAGATTAGGAGGCTAGGTTTCTACCCCAAGGAGGTCAATTGCCAAAAGAAAGGGCCCAGAGATATCAGAATATTTATGACAGCCCTTTTAAGGAGCTGGAAACAAAGCAGATGTCCATTGATTGAGGAATGGGTAAGCCAAATGTGGTACCTAAATGCAATGGAATATTGTTGTACTGTAAGAAACAAAGGGTAAGATACATATGGAAGATCTTGGGAAAACTTATATGAACCGATCTGTTCTCCCTCCTTGCTGTCTTCCTGGCTTCCTCCAAAACTGCTCAAATCCTACCTTCTGTAGGAGGCTTTTCTAGTTTCTCAGTCTTCTAGTGCCTCCCCCAGGCCCCACTCCCACCCCCAGATTACCTCTCATTTACACCGAATATAACTTAGATGTAGATGTTGACTATCAACATTAGAATATAAGCTCCTTGAGGGCAGGGACAGAGTTGGGTTTGTGTTGTTTTGTTGTTTTTTGGTTTTGTTTTTTTTTTGCCTTTGTATTTTCAGCATTCCTATGATATCTGGTATGTAGTAGAAGCTTAATAAATGATTGTTGACCGACTGGCTAAACAGAACCAGGGATATAATCTTTATGACAGTTTTGTAAATGGAATGAACAACAACCAAAAACTCAAAACCAAATACTGTGAAATGATAACAGCCAAACTTGGTCCCAAAGAAGAGAAAATGAGAAAACACTTCCCCCTGCTTCTTTGCAGAGGTGGGGGACTATGGGTGTGAAAAACTACACACCACCAGAGGTTTTTAATGTGCTGATTGGTTTTAATTAGTTAGGTCTGTTGTTTTTTTTCCCTTTATAATTTCTTTTTGCTGTAAGAGATTGCTCTCTGGGCAAAGAGAGAGGAGGGATAGATTAAGAAATGTAGGTATTCTAAAAACAAAAGAAAAATCAAGAAAAAGTTTGGAAAAATTGGAAATTTTTAAAAAGAAAAATAAGAGAAATGTTTCTGATCTTTGGTTTTCTTCTTACCTGTAGGTGGAAGCTGAGATTTTAATGGAAGACCTCTTAGATATGGGGTCAGAGAGTTTTGGTTGGAATTTCAGCTCGGCTGCTTATGAGCTATGTGACCTTGGACAAGTTGACTTACTTTTCTGAGAATGTTTCCTCACCTGCAGAATGAGGACAATGCTACCTGTTGTACCAACCTCACAGAGTTGGTGTGAGGACAAAATGAGATAATATGTGGAAAATGCTTTGTAAACTAAAAAGCCACATATAAATGCTAACTACTATTATTAATACCTTGCAATTTATTCCTAAATCATCTATGGTTCCTTTGATCATCATTTCCCTTTCCTCAGAAGACTTTTCTCTTTCCCTCCTGCTGGATTTCATTTTATCCCCATCAGCCCTGTTGTCTCTGAGATCCTTCATTAACTCTTTCTTCCCTGAACTCTTTCTTAGATAACTGATCTCTCAGATTCTTCCTCAGGAAGCACAGTTAGTAAGTTCTGGACTGGAATCTTGCCTCCATCACTTACCAGCTGTCTGACCCTGGGCAAGTTCCTGGGTCTCCGTTTCCTCATCTGTAAAATGTTGGGCTTGCTAATTCTCAGGTCCCTTTTAGGGATTCTCTTGGCCAATTCCATTGCTCCCACTTTTTCTAGTTTAGTTCTTCCTTAAAACTTTCCCTTCAAAGAGGTTGCATTTCCTTCCTCCTTATTTGGTCAGGCTTCTCCTAGTGTCATTAGGGCATGGAGGAGCCACTCCTTTCAAGTCCCACTTCTGACACATTTTGGTTGTGTTTACCTTGTAACTTGATCTCTCTAAGCTAATCCTCTAAGACAATAAATGGCAGAGAAAGTAAAGACAGACTTTGGTGGTGGTGATGACGATGATAGCTAGCATTTATATAATGCTTTAAGGCTTGCAAAACTCTTCACGTGTTTGGTCGTCATAATAAGCTTGTGAGGTAGATGCTATTATTAGCCCCATTTTATAGATGAAGAAACTGGGACTGAAAAGGCAATGTGACTTGTTCAGGGTCTCACCACTTAGTAAAGGTCTATAGTAGGATTTGAACTCAGGTTTTTCTGCCTCCCAATTCAGTGCTGTATCCACTCTACCACCTAACTGATTCTCACAGAGGGGATTCCTCATCTGAAAGTTCCCTATTTCTATAAAATCACAAGGTCCAATCCTGGTCGCCATCCTTATAATATCACAGTGTATACCAGTTTGCCATATTTTCTAATCAGTTTCATAAACATTTATTAGGAACTTACAAGTCAGGTACTACACTGACAGGAATTAAAAACTAATTACCGGGGCGACTAGGTGGCACAGTGAGTAGAGCATCGGCCCTGGAGTCAGAAGGACCAGAGTTCAGGTCTGGCCTCAGACACTTAATGCACACACAAACAAAAACCTAGCCGTGTAACCTTGGGCAAGTTACTTAAACCCAATTGCCCTTCAAAAAGCAAAAACAAAAAAAAACTAATTACCACCCACCCCACCCCCCCCCAACAGTCCTCATCTTCAAGAAACTTATATTCAGGGCGGCTAGGTGGTACAATGAGTAGAGCACTGGCCCTGGAGTCAGGAGGACCTGTGTTCAAATCCAACCTCAGACACTTGATATACTTACTAGCCATGTGACCTTGGGCAAGTCACTTAACCCCAATTGCCCTGCCCTCACCCCTCCAAAAAGAAAAAAAAAAAGAAACATATTCTATTATGTAGGAAGCTACCATCGAAGTAAAGACAAAGTAATCGCAATAGGGAGGGAATGCTAATTAGGATCAGGAAAACCTTCATGTAGAAAATGGTACCTGAGCTGTGCTTAGAGGGAAGCCAGGGCATCTACAAGATGGAGGTGAGGACAGACTAAGGATGCTTTGAGATGTAGGTGATTCCAGACATGGGGCCAGTCTGCACAAAGGAAAGCAGATGGGGCAAGGAATGTCATGTGTGGAGAATAGAAAGGCCAGTTGACTTGGAATGTAGAGTGAGTGCCTGGTACAAGTGGTCCATACTAAATGCCTCTTGAATGAATGATCTAATGACTGATTGAGCTGGGACACAAACTCAGGTCGTTGGGTTTGAATTCAAAAGATTACAAGCCCTGGAAGTCATCGTTTCATTCCTTAAGGAGTCAGTCTGTCTCTGTCTATGTCTCTGTCTGTCTCTGTTTCTCTCTGTCTCTGTTTCTCTCTCTGTCTCTCTCTCCCTGTCTCTCTCTGTCTCTCTCTCCCTGTCTCTCTCTGTCTCTGTCTCTCTCTGTCTCTGTCTCTCTCTCTGTCTCTCTCTGATTCTCTGTCCCTCTCTCTGTCTGACTCTTTCCTCCTCTCTTTGTCTGTCTCTCAGTCTCTCTGCCTCCCTCTTTCCCTTTCTCCGGTCGTTTCCTCCGTAGCACCATGGGACATGAAGTTTAGCTGCTGGTAAACACACTCCAACCTCTGTTCTATATGTCATTCCCTAAATTGAACTCTGCTGGATTACCTGAATAAGGGATACAATGATGGAGCAGGGAAGACAAAATTATTTTGTCCCAAATCTGACCCAATGTCCTTGGCAGAGTTAGGAATTTGAGTCACCTGACTCCTTCCTATGCCCCTAACAAAAAAACCATGTGGGTGAAAGAAAGACCACGTGGGTTGGAGCAGATCACTTAGACCTATCCTTTTTCAGACGTTATCTCCTTTGCACACATTTCACTCATGCTCAGCTGTCTGCAGAGGTTACACAGTTGCTTCTGAAGACATGTCTTTGGTTTGAATTCTTTGGTTTGAATTCTAGCTATCTGGCTAGAGATATCCTTGAGATGATTTCTCTTCCGGTTCAGTTAGTGGAATTTGAGATCAGCCAGAGAGAACCTATGTGTCCTTGCTATGTGGGTTTCTGTGAATACCTTTCATAACATATATGCTTTCCACATGTATTTCCCAGTCACACATGTTTTCTACATGTGTGCCCTTCCCTACTTGTATTGTGGGAAGAGTATGCCCCGTTTGTGAATCTTTCTGTCACTTTAATTTGCTGTTGATTGATTAGCTGTCTTTCTCATTGAACTAACATGTTTTTTGGAGTAATGAGGCAGAACACATTGCTGGAGGTTTATGAGTTATGCTTTTAAGAGGATACTAATTGAAGAACCTTGAACCTAGGTATCTTCCTGGAGACCCACTTATGAGGGCAGCCTCAGGTTCTATGTTATAACCTGAATAATCTGTAGTCCTCATTCACTTGGTTATCAGTGTGTACATTACTAAACCAGTCTCTTTTGAATGGTTCTGGATCTCACTGAGGAAGTCCTGGAATAGTTAGGAGCTCAGTGCAATAAATATAATCCATAACTAGGAGCTTCTGGAGACACTCATGGTGTGTAGACAATCCTTCTTCCATCTGGATCTTCTGCACAACATTTTTCATGACTAGTGAGCACAGCCTTGTGTAGCAGATAAGAATGCTGTGCTTGGGATTAGGATTGGGTTTAATTCCTGCCTCAAACATTCAGATTAAGCAATTATGCTTAAGTAATTTAATTTCTCTGGACCATAGTTTCTTCATCTGTAAAATTAAGGGGTTAGGCTCAATGATGTCTAAAGTCTCTTCTGGTTCTAAATCTATTATAGGATTTCTTGGCAACCACAAGTCTTTCCTCTTTAAGACCGTCATCACAAATTGCCTCAACTACTGGAACCTTCTCCTAATAGTTCTCCCTTCCCCTCCCTCTTCAGTCCCCCTCCACACAGCTGCCAGTAATACTGATTAAGCTCCATCTCTACATTATTTTGCTCAAAATTCTCTAGGGGCTCCCTCATGCTTTTTGGACCCATTATGTGTCAGGCACTATATTAAGATAGATCCTTTCAGAAAAGCCACAGCATTAAAGACACTGGGGGGACTGATTTGATCCTCATTTGATCCTCACAACAACTATGCAGGGAAGGTACTATTATTATTCCCATTTAACAGATGAAAAAAAACTGAGGCAAATGCTGACTTGTTTAGGGTCATGTGGCTATTAAGTTTCTGGGTTGGATTTGAACTCAAGTTTTCCTGATTCCAGGCCCAGCACTCTATCCATTGTGCCATGTAGCTGGGTATAAATGCCTCTGCTTGGCACTTAAAATCCTTTTCAGTTGGGCTCCCACCTTCCTTTCCAGGTTTAGCATGAATTACTCCCATTCATGTACTCTATGATCCAGCCAGAATAGCTTGTGTCCTGTTCCCTGGATATGGCATTCCATCTCCTATTTATGTAGGATGTGGCTGTTTCCCATGCCTGGAATAGCCTTCTTCCTCAGCTCCATCTTGCAGATTTCCTATGTTCCCTTTCTAGACCAGTTCAAATATCACTCTTCCTGACCACACCCCCACCCCCGCTCCAGTCTTCCAGTGCTCCCTTTGAAATTATTTTGTATTTCCTTACATGTGTATATCTTGTTTTCCTTGATATAAGCCCCTTGAAGACAGGAGCAGTTTTATCTGGTTTTTGGTATCCCCAGCACCTAACATAGAACCCGGCACATTAATACATGTGACTCTTAATAAATACTTGTTGATTGCTAGGTGCTGATACTCAGAATATCATTGAACAAAATTATTTCTATAACAAGAAGCACATTGGTTTATTTCTCTAATTTCTCTCAAATGCCATGAGGCAAAATCATCTCTTTGACTTCTATAAGTAGGAGTCAAACTGAAGGTGGTTTTGAAACCAAGGACTCTTGTATGGAGATGGTATACATACATACATATATATGTGGAGAGAGGAGAAGAAGAAGGAGGAGGAGGAGGAGGAGGAGGAGGAGAAGAAGAAGAAGAAGAAGAAGAAGAAGAAGGAGGAGGAGGAGGAGGAGGAGGAGGAGGAGGAGGAGGAGAAGAAGAAGGAGGAGAAGGAGAAGAAGGAGAAGAAGGGGAAGGAGAAGAAGGAGAAGAAGGAGAAGAAGGAGAAGAAGAAGAAGAAGAAGAAGAAGAAGAAGAAGAAGAAGAAGAAGAAGAAGAAGAAGAAGAAAAGAAATCAAGTTGGAAAGGATCTTAGAGGCCACCTAATCTCCTTTATTTAAAGTCAAATTAGGAAACTAAGACCTACCAAAGTTATATGATTTGCCCAAGGTCATGGAGGAAGTTTGAGGCATTTTGCTAAGGCTTTTTTGACCCTGACTTTTTCTGGACCACGTCAAACACTTTCTTGTGAACAGTCAAGGAAAAAGGGCAGATCTCTGATCCTTGAGGACTCTCAACCTATTTTATAACCAAAGATGAGGTCTGCTATAAAGGATTTCTCAAAAGCTTGCCCTTTCCCTTCTCATCCCTTCTTCATGTACACCTTTGATGCATACGTGTTTCTATTAGGAAAGATTTTATAGAGATGAGAGAGCTGCCGTATGATGTCTTCCTGTTCCCCCTCATTGTGACAGCTGGTTCATTAGCTCCGCCTTTATCTTGGAATTTCCCCTCTTTGGGTTCCTTTGCTAATCAGTTCCCCCAGTGTCTTTAATGTTGTGGCTTTTTTGAAAGGATCTATCTATTTGTAGAAAAATATTTCTAGCAGCTCTTTTTGTGTTGGTTGGGAATTGGAATTTGAAGAGATGCCCATCAATTGGAGAATGGGAATATTATTGTGCTGCAAGAAATGACAACCAGGATGATTTCAGAAAAACTTGGAAAGACTTACATGAACTGATACAAAATGAGCAGAATCAGGAGAACATTGTACACAGTGACAGCAATATTGTTCGATGAAGAACTGTGAATGAGGTAGCTGTTCTCAGCAATACAATGATCCAAGACAATCCCAGAGGATTCATGATGAAGTAGACTATCTGCCTCCAGAGAAAGAGCTGATATTGTTTGAATAAAAGCTGAAGCATTCTATTTTTCATTTTTTTCATTCTTTTTCTATTATTCAAGTCTTCTTGTACAAAATGACCAACATAGAAATATTTTACGAGATTGCACATGTATAACCTATATCTGATTGCTTACCATCTCAGGGAGGGGAGAGGGAAGGATAGAATTTGGAACTCAAAAGTTTTTTTAAAAAATGTTAAAAATTGTGTTAACTATAATTGGGGAAAAAATAAAATATATTTTGAAAAATCACTGTGCCCCTTCTATTCTAGACAAACCAGCCCTTTTGTCACAAGCCAAAATTAGGTCATTGTTCGAAGACTGGATCCTGTCCACCGGCTATATTATTGTAAAACCATGAGCTCATCGCTGGGCTAGCCTGCCCATGACAATGGAAGGCCAGGCTCTGAATGTGCATTGTGTCCTGGCTGATAGAACCCTGAATGGCACATTCACTAACTCAGCAGAGCCGAGGTGGGTTGGCGCTCTTTGCTCATAACCAAAGAGCCTGTTTTTTTTTTTCCTTCTTGCTGAGAATGCTATATGTGACTGACACTACAGTAGCCCAGATGAGTCACAGCTCTGGCAGACAGGAAAGTGTTACAGAAATATCAATTATTGTTATCCTCTGCCAGCCAGCATCGCTCCCGCTCATTATGCCATGTTTACCGGCTCATTTGTGCTTTCATCAACACTCAACCCGAAGGGATGGGTTTGATCATCCACAGTCATAGGCAACTCACCACCACATTCTCAGGGCTTAGCAGGAAAAGCTGAGCCTAGGAGCCACAGAAGGAACTAAGGGGAGGATTGGAAGTAAGTCTGGAGGTTGTTTAACCTGAACTATAAAAACCACCATGGGAAGATGGGGCATCACCCTTGTTTTCTTTTTCATTTGCATTTGTAACTGTCCAACGCATGGAGCTTAAAGTCAACAAACACACACCAGTCATAAGGGTTTGATAATTGAAATAAAATTAATTGAAAAAAATGTAAAGAATGTGGCAAAAGTGAAAATTGCTAGTTTTTTTTTTCACGTGAACTTCTTTGTCTCTCACCATGCCCTCTCCATTCTGTGCTTGGCTGTTTGTTTTTGTTTATCTTTTTGGGAGGGGGGAAAGCAGGGCAATTAGGGTTAAGTGACTGGTCAAAGGTCATACAGCTAGAAAGATCAAGTGTCTGAGGTCGGATTTGAACTCAGGTACTCCTGACTCTAGTGCCAGTGCCACCTAGCTGCCCCCTGTTTTGTTTTTTAGATGAAGAAATGGAGGCAAATAGGGTTAAATGACTTGCCCAGGGTCACATAGCTGGTAAGTATCTGAAGCCGGACTCGAACTTAGGTCTTCCTGACTCTATACTCAGCACTCTATCCACTGAACCACCTAGCTTCCCTGTGGCTTACAGGATCATAGATTTAAAACAAGAAGAGTCAGCTCCTTCATTTTACAAATGGGGAAATGAAAGCCTAGTTAAGTGATTTGCCCAGTCAGTGGCAGAGCTTAGATTCATTCCATCACATCACATCTTGAGGGGTAATGTTTCAGGGCCAAGATTCATATAATTCCCTGGGTTCTCTATTTCACTGAAGGCAGTGAACCCCAACCAGAACTCTGGTCCTATTTCCTGCCCTACTTATTTATTTATTTATTTATTTGGCTTTTTTTTTTTTTTGGAGGGCAATTGGAGTTAAGTAACTTGCCCAAGGTCACACAGCTAGGTTTTTGTTTGTGTGTGCATTAAGTGTCTGAGGCCGGATCCGAACTCAGGTCCTTCCGACTCCAGGGCTGACACTCTACTCACTGCGACACCTAGCCGCCCCCTTATTTTTATTTTTTATAAACAACACATTACAAGTCAGATTCTGAGAAAGGCTAGAGAAGTGTCCTACTGCCCTGGTTGGTCACTCTATGCCTACCTTGACTTGTTGGGAAAAAAAAAGGAAAGAGCTCAGGGGTGGTGGTTCTCTATCACTTATTAGCTATATGGCCATGGCCAAATCATGTAGACTCCCTGAACCTGTTTCCTCATTGATAAAGTGGGTCACTTATCCTTTAACTGCCTGTCTCACAGGAAAATTCTCCATAAATCTGTACCTCCAAAGTGTCTGTGAATTGGGAGCTGTGACTGTTCTACTCTTGCACAGTGCCTGACACATAGTAGGCCTCACTTTCCTCATCTATAAAATGGGTGGGCCAGACTAGAGGATCTCCCAGGATGCCATAGCTTCAAAAAGTTATTTGGTTCCTTCCCTTCTGCCTTCCACCTGACATACGACCATGGATTTAGAGCAGGAAGGGACCTTAGAGGCCAGTGGATCAGACCCCCTCATTTTATAAGAGAGGAAGTAGAGGCACAAAGAGCTTAAGTGACTTGTCCAGGGTCACATAACTTATAAGTATCTGAGGTAGGATTTGAATCCAGGTTTCCCACAGGGCTCTGTTTTCTCAAAATAGTCACAGCTTCCAAGATTGATTCCTAAAGACGCTTGCCTCCCTCTCCCTCCCTCACTTGGTGCCCACTCCATTTCCTGACTTTGCTGGACACAGGAGCTCTGTAGGGTCACATGTGTGAGGGCTGGCCTAGCCCAGTGGAAGTTGGACACCCTTGGAAGGCTCTGGAGGAAGCCTGACCTTGGGAGATTTCCAGTCTAATTTCTGCAGACTCCAAAGGATCAGATAACCCCCGGGTTAAGCAATTAGAGGCTTACCCAGATGGAAACTCTGAACTGTGCGAGGTTTCTTGTTCATTCATCTGTATTTCCCTTTCCTTGGCATTATGTTCTCAATTGGGTGGATTAACTGAATTCGTTTAAAAAAATATAGCTATAATAATGGTGAGAATAATATCCTTCATACTAATCCCCAAACTGCAAAAGCAGATGCAAAATATTCCAGAAAATTCCACAAATTAACCATATTGGAGCTGGATTATCCTCACGGCTAAACTATTGACCACAGCTGCCTTGGTCATGACTTTGATCCATAAAGCTTTGAGAACGGCATTTTCACTAGATGGTGCCATGCCAGAGACTCATAAACTCCAAATGGTATGGAATGAGAAACATTTCAAAACATAGAGACCCAGCTGAAGAAATCAAATACATCTGGCAGCAGACATCTTACCCGAAGGCATCCCCACCCTCCTGTCACCTACTGAACTTGTCCTGAAGGTGCCTTCAGTGAGTCTGCAGAAGAGGGTCCCAAAAGCAGACATTTTGTCAATCTATGCAATAGTTCACAGAACATCAAATACGAAAGGATAACACACTCATAATAATTGCCATTTATATAAGGCTTTAAAATTTATGAAGGGTTTTACAATCATTAATTCATTTGAGCCTCACAACAATCCTGGGGGGTAGGTGCCATTATTATCCCCATTTTACAGATAAGGAAATTGAAGAAAGAGGAAATGACTTGTCCAAAGTCACAGAACAAAGGACAAAGAGAAGAGTGGGTTGGGTAAGACTCTGGCTGTATCTAGGAAGCACAGCTGAGGTGTTCTTGGTTCCCAAAGGATCTGCCCTTCTCTGTGTGTCTGGGGACTCTGCAAGTCCAGCCAGGTGCACAGATAGTATATATCTATCCCTACACCCCCCTCCCAAAATTGGTTCTTGCATCTGTGGTCACAGTAACATGGGGCCTGGAAAGGAAACTGTTAGAACCAACATGGTACAGTGAAAAGAACAAGGACTTTGGAGCTAGAGATCCTGGGTTCAAATCCTACTTGTGATACTTATTATCTGTGTAACCTTAAGTAAGCCATCTCTTTGTGCCTCAGTTTCCTCATCTGTAAAATGAGAGACTGAGACTAGATGGCTTTGGTTCTATGATCTTTTGAACCATCTGTGACCTCCATCTTTTAGGGTGTGTTCAGGGAGCATGGTAAAAGGAAATTAGGGGGGTCCCTGCTATTTCTTTTCCCATTCATGTCTACCATGCTAGGATGCTGCCTCCACTGGACCTTTCTGCTCAATTGTACCTTCTCCTCAATTTCCATGGAGAACCATCTCGATTGGTGAGGGAGTGAGCACATTAACCTAATCTTCTGTATCTCAACAGCTCCAGACTTGACTTCCATCCATCTTGCTATATGCCATATTGCCCCATATAATCCTCTTCCCACCCCTTCCCTCTTACTCCGGGAACAGTAATCAAATTAATACCACCATAACTACTAAAAAAGTTTTAGCAATTGGCTGTGTGGCTCATCTCATCATGCCTATGACTGCCTAGGCAAAAACTCCCCTCACAGTCTATCCCAGCCCTATTTGTATTATCCCCCTCTATTAGAATATAAGCTCCTTGAGGGCAGAGGCTCTCTCACTTCTGTTTTTATGTGTCCAGTTGCCAACCATAGCATCTGGAATATAATTGGCAAATGTTTTAAATGTATAAATGTTTTAAAATTCATTTGTCCATCCATTTATCCATCTATTCACCCACCCATCTATCCATTTTTCCATCCATCCATCCTTCCTCCCTTCCACCCATCCATCCATCCACCCACCCATACATCCATTTACCCACTCATCCATCCACCCACCTATCCACCCATCCATACATCCATACATCCATTCATGGTCCAGTCTAGAATGAGGGAAAAGGCTAGATAGGAAGTTGCCAGTTGTTTATTTGCATGTTCTAATAGAATTCTCTACTTTGTTTCAGATTTTGGTATAGGAGTCTAGGAATGGCAGGATACATTTCTCCCCCTCCCATCCATCCTAAAACCACTGTCCAATTGGTGAATCATCTTAGTGCTTAGCTCAGAGAGGCAACAGAGATAGAGAGTGTCCTCAGAGTCAGGGAGACCTGAATCAAAGTCTCAAACTCTGACACATATTGGTTGTATGATCCTGGGTAAGTCATTTAACTGCCCAGAGACCCAGACAATTCTCTAAGATCATGCACCAGTCTACATTGGCAGAGGGAGTTTCCTCAACTGGTCCAGATCAAAACCCAAAAACTTAGCCATAATCAATTCTGGCCAACAATCATTAACTACCTACTCTATGCAATGCATCATAGCCCATGGGCTTAATCCAGCTAGCCACCTGCCTTCGTATGACTCTTTATTTTAAAATGTAAGAACTATGCTTCCTTTGCTCTCAGGACAGAAGCAGTAGGTTAGAATTTGCTTACTCCTGGATGAGATGATCTTGAAAGAAAATTTCCAGGGCTGAACTCCTGCTCTCTGTCTATTCTGTACAAGACCTAGCACTTAGTGGATCATAGCTCTGAAGCTGGAAGGGACCTTAAAAACATCATGTGGTCTAGCCTCCCCATCTCACAGATGAAGAAATTGGTACCCAGAAAGGCCATAGGATTTTATATTTAGAGGCCCTTTGCTCCAACCTGGCACATATAAGAGTGCCTATTACTGAGCAAATCTGGCAAACAGAGGCCTTATTATATCTGTAAAGATCACTCAATCCATCGATAAACATTTATCAAGTACCTACTATGCACCCCTCGTGCCGATGGTATTTATGTTGGGTCTACACTACTTTACTTGAAGCAACAGTTTGAAGCAATTATCTGGATAAATCCTCACTCCTGCTCTGGGTGTTTCAGATAAATGTTTGGTTTGAGCAGGAGATTAATTCAGTTCCTGGAAATACCTTTTCCTCTGTGTCTATAGAAAGATGTGAAGACGTAAGACAAGACTCTGTGGAGTTACTCAGAGAGGGGGATGGTGGTAATACACATGAAAAAGTTATTGTAATTTTTAATTCCAATTAATGGAAATTAATTGAACGGTACATTGTAACTGATGATAAAAGTAATGATAATAGCTAATGCTTATATAGCGCTTCTATGTGCCAAATGCCATACTAAGAGCTTTATAATTATTATCCCATTTGAACTTCACAAAAGCCTAGGGAGGTGGGTGCTGTTATTGTCTTTCTTTTACAAATGAGGGAACTGAGGTAGACTGAGGCTGAATAAGTTGCCTCCACAGCTAGTAAATGTATGAGGCCAGATTTGAACTCAGGTCTTTCTGCTTCTAGGCCCCGTGCTCAGAGTCTACTGCTTGACCTAACTAAATGTAAAGCAAAGCGAGAACAGCTTTCCAGAGGACTGCTGCTATGAACAGCTTCAAGGTTCTGATTATATAGTATAGAGGACTCTCTATTTATTCAGCAGTAAATTAAGGCAAAACATTCACAGAAAATTAAAATACAGCATTCACCATGTCACAACTCAACAACTTATCACTAAAATGGCCACATAGTTTTCACCAGTTGTCACATAGTTGTAAACAAAGTACAATCATTAAGTAACTCAATCATTTAGTAACTGAAATCATTCGATCATCCTTAATGAGGCTCTCCTTAAGGAACACAAAGTACAAAAGTCAAAGTCCTCCACCCACAGGGTACAATTAAGTTACAATTTCATCAGTCACTACTCAGTACCCTCTTAAGGTATAGGGGAAAGTACAAAAGCCATCCACCCCTAAGTCACTAGTAAGTTACAATTTCATCAGTCACTATTCAGACAATTTCATCTTGACTCGAGGCAGATTTTCAGCTTCCATGGTTCCTCTTCCAAGAGCCCAGCTCCTACTGGAATCCACCAAACCGTCACCTGGGTTCAAAGGCAGACAGCTCCCAGTTCCTTGTCTGGCTCTCTGTGAAGTTCCTATTCCACATTGGAGCTCACAGTGTCCAGTCCACCTCAAGTCCTTCATAGTTTCTGTTCCTGGGAAGAAAAAAAACTTAAGAGTCACAATAATATCTACACACATCAAGCTTAGCAGAATTATAAGAATATTCACATGCATGGTTGGCACTATCATCTCAATTCACTTTCTGCCTGTGAAATGAACATAGACCCAAAACAGACAAAGTATTGACACCACAGTCATGCTTCCTCTGGCAGCTTGGCTGGCCCTTAGAAGTCTTCAGCAGCTCTGACTGGTTCTGGTTCTCAGAAGCTCCCAGCAGGAGTTTGGCTGGCTCTCAGAAGAAGCTCTGCTATCACAAGTTCTGTTCTTAAAATCAAAATCACTTTATCCAGACTCCATGTGGCTTGCTCCAAGAAATTCTGTCTCAGTTCTCAATTCTCATTTCTCTTCTCAGTTCTTCTCAATTCTCAGTTCAATCTTCAGTTCAACAGTAGCAGCCCAGTCTCCAAATGCTTGCTGAGAGAAATTCTCTTCCCCGCCCCCCCCCCCCAGTAACTGCTCTGCCTCCATGATGCTTACCCTAAGAAATTCTGTCTCTCCTAGCTTTTCCTTATATACAGCATTAGCTCTTCCCTGTTCAGCCCCTTCCTGTTACATCAGCAACAGTGGTTCATCCTTTCTGGTTTTTTACTGGGGCTTAATTTGAAACTAAGTGCTAAGTACCTGTTAGCTTGGCAATACAAAGGGATCTTCAAATGTCATTACTATTTTTTTTTTTGGAGGGCAATTGGGGTTAAGTAACTTGCCCAAGGTCACACAGCTAGGTTTTTTGTTTGTGTGTGCGATAAGTGTCTGAGGTCGGATCCGAACTCAGGTCCTTCTGACTCCAGGGCCGACGCTCTACTCACTGTGCCACCTAGCCACCCCTGTCATTACTATTACACTAAGCAAATTAAAGTATTTGTGCTGATGTACAATATTATTTATTTTCAATAAAATATTTTATTTTTTTTAATGGGATGGATGGATCATAGGATTATAAAACTAATCCTCCCAGTTATGATAGTCTACTATATAAGGCCCCTCCCAGCTCTGACACACCCTGTTCTAAAACCCCTCCCAGCCCTGACATCCCCTGTTCTAAGGCCCCTCCCAGCCCTGACATTCCCTGTTCTAAGGCCCCTTCCAGTTCTGACATTCCATATTCTAAGGACCATCCAGCCAGGGGTGTGCTGGGAAATGTTTAAAAACCAACTCTCTAAAAAATAAGACTTGTTGTTACATTTAGTCTGCATTATTATTACTACCTTTTTTCTATCACTTTCTAGACAATTAGCAGAACAGCACATCAAACCCTCATCAGTAGCATTGGCAGATTTTCATGGTGTAAATGCTCACACAGAAAATTTTTAAATGGCTCTCCAAAGCCAGGCAGAGTTTCCTCCAGACTCTCAGGACAGTTCTCCTGCTATTTCACCTCTAAGGACCCTTTCAGATTCCAACAAAAGAAAGCCATTTGGAAGAGTTGAATGGCTGCGTTGTTCTAAGCCTGAGGATTTGGGTTTAAGTTCCAGCTCTGTCATTTCCTATTTGTGTGACCTTGGGCAAGTCTTCTTACCTCTCTAGGACTTTCTCATGGGTAAAATGAAGTGATTGGATCAATTCTAGCTCTATATCTAAGAACTCATGAAAAAGACTCCTTTTCTCCAGCCTCCATTTCCTAGCATGCTTTGTGGACTTGACCTCAAATGGAAATCCTGGAGCTGGGGGGCCAGTAGGCTTTGAAGCTCTTCCCCTAGGGGCTGGCCACCTTGTCAGTGCTCTGGCCCAGCCTGCTGGCGCCACCAGAGCCTTCCATAAAAACAGCCAGGGAAGCATTAACCTGACAAACAAATGCGGCAGGCAAAGTCAGCCCTGGCCTTATCTCCCTGCTGGCTCCCTCTCTCCCAGGGAGGCGCTCCCTCTGCCCCTGCCCCCTCCCCAGCTCCCCCAGACTGACTCTCTCTCTCTCATTGCTCAGGGGCCTGTTACCAATAGCCCCTTTTGTTTCCCCATCGTCCTGGCCTTTTTAATGGCCTAGAGAACCATGTCAGCCCTCAGGAGTGGAGAAGCCGGCCTCAGGACTGCAGTCTTTCTCATTAAAAAGTCCTGGTGGTAAGAGGCCCCAAGGCTGAGGCACGGGGCCCTGTGTTCAGTTCATTAGACAGAGGGGAGACAGCCAAGTTCATGGGCTGGGCCAGGCTTTCTGACCAGCTCTTCCCCAGAAGCCTGGACCTCTCCCCTGCTACAGGAGCTGTTGGCCAAGCCCTTCTTTAGACTCTTATGGGGAATCCTGACAACAATATCATCGCTTAGGTTTTTTAAGCTTGTGAATCAGACAGCTCTGTAAAGTACACTATTTTATTTTAATTAATTTGTTTATAGTTATAATTGGTTAATAATTGATTAATTAATTCTAATTAATTGATTTGACACAGAGTCTGACCCTGTTATGTTATCAGGGTAGGGAACTCCCATTGGGGAATTCCCTCCATGCCAGCAGATCATCGACTCCTTTATAACTTAGGGTCATGTGATCACAGATCTAAAGTTAGGAGAGACCTCAGAAGCCATTGGGACCAACCCCCCTCATTTTACAGATGAGGAAACAGAGGTATAGAGGACCATGTGATTTAAAATCATCATTCTAGAGCTATAAGGGCCCTCAAAGGCCACTGAACCCAACCCTCCTCATCTTACAGATGAGGAAACTGAGGCCCAGACAGGGGAAGGGACTGCTTTAGCCTCATGGTCTTGGATAATTGAGGGACTCAGAGAAATTAGGTAAGGCGCCCATGGTCACACAGCTGGTGTTTTTGGAGGCAGGGATTGCTCTCGGGTGTTCTTAGGACTGAGGCCAGCCCTCTACACCATGCTGCCTTCCCAAGGCAGTTACTATAGGTATTGCTATTCCCATTTGACAGGTAAGAAGCCTGAGGGTTAAGTAGGTAAACAACTACTTGCGTGTGTCACACAGTTGGACTTACTCATGATCCCCTATCTTCCCTTCTATATGATCAGATATAAACTCTTCTGTTGGCCATTTAAAGTTTTTCACAACCTACTCTTCTCATCCTTCCAGGCTTCATACACTCGTTGCTCCCACACTCTCTCATCTAGGCACACTGGCCTTGCTTGTCATGCTATGAACACAGCCCTCCATCTCCTGCCTCCCCAGTCCACTGCCAAGTCTTGTCATACCTTTGCAAGCCCTTTTGTAGATGTCTTCTTCTGTCCACTCCCACAGACTCTGCCCTAATTCACTCCTTCATCACCTCTCACCTACACCGTTGTGATAGCTTTCTGGTTGGCCTTCCCACCTCACGTCCATCTTCCATTCATCTGCCTAGGGGATTTTTTTTTTCTAAATCATAGGTCTGACTATGTCACCCTCTGCTCACTGTGCTTTAATGTCTCCTTTTCATCTTCCTCTTCTTCCTCTTCCCCTCTCTCAATCTCTCTTCCTTTCTGTCTGTCTCTGTCTCTCTGTCTCTTTCTCTGACAGATCCAAATCTTAGAACAGCATCTCCCCATTATCCTTAGTCCTGTCTTTTTAACTTGGGGTTGTGAAGTTGTTTTTTCTAATATTTTGATGACTCCTTCAACACAATTGGTTTCCATTGCAATCCTATGCATTTTATTTTCTGCTCTGAAAATGGTGACCATGATAAGGGGTTCCTGGACTAAAAGAACCCAGGACACAAAACAGATGAAGAACTCCCATTCCGTACTGAAACCAAAGTTAAAAATGATTGATCTCAGGATCCTTGGAGCTGAGTTCAGGGAATGTCCGGATTCTACACACCAAAGGCTAGGGGCCCTGAACCCACCAAAGTAACTGTGACCACTGTGCCTTGGTGCCTTGGCTGTTGCCCAGCCCTCCCCCCACCCCCAGCCCTGAACCACACACTAGACCACCAGTGTACTTTCCCTGGAGTGTTTATTTGCAGGGGAAAAGAGGACTTCCAGAAATGCCAGTGTTAAAAGCCTCAGGCAGTGAAAAGTATGTCTAAGAGACTCGTACCCAGCTGAGGCTGGAGAGCTGCCAAGCTTCTGAAACCATCCTAACTAGCTTAGAGTTTTCCAGGGGGGTGGGGATCGGCTGGCTGTAACTCCCAGGGCTCTGGAACTCAACAAAGATGTCTGACATTATCCTCAAGGGAAATACTTCCCCTGAGATGAGTAATAGATGCTAAGGTTGGAGATCTTAGAAACATCTCATCCAGCCCTTTTATTTTACAGATGAGGAAACTGAGGCCCAGAAAAGGATGATATGCCCAAGCTTGTATGGAGAAGGAAGTGGGAGAGTCAGAGGTTTTCAACCCAGGACTCCCAAGCAATAGGCAGTTTGGGACAATGCTGGACTGATGAATTTAAAATGACAGGACCTGCCTTCATGTCTGACTTTGCCATTGAATACCCGGGTGACTTTTGGTAGAACCACTGTGGGATTCAGTGTCTCCATCTGTAAAATGAGTGGGTTGGACCAAATCACATCTAAGACTCCTAGTTCTAAATGTATGATTCTATGACTCCAAGTCCAATTTTTTCCCTACTATTTTGCAGTTCTATCCAAAGGGCAGCTAGGTGTATTGGGTCTAGAATCGGGAAGACCCAAGTTCCAATCTGGTCTCAGACATTTACTTGCTGTATAACCCTGGGAAAGTCACTTAACAGCTGCCTGCTTCAGTTTCCTAAACTGTAAGATGGGGATCATAATAGCACCTACTTCCCAAGGTGGTTACGAATCAAATGGGAGAGTATATATAATGTCCTTAGCAGAGTTCCTGACACATAGTAGGCCCTTAATAGCTGCCTGTTTCCTTCCTTTCTGTATTATGCTCTCTTCAAATGGGAAAGTGTATGTGTAAGAGTGGGGAGGGGGTCTTTGCTTCCCTTCTCTTTTTCTTAATCTCTAAGATGGAAAGCCAGGTTGGACTCAGTCTCTAAGGCCCCTTCCAGCTATAACATCATAGGATTCTTGGTCCAAAGTTGTAAAGGAATGTTCTTTCTCTGACCCCCTCTCCTTTTCCCCCTTCCCCCTCTCTTCTGGCTGCAATTCTATGGATGATAAGACTGAGAGACTTGTCTCCTCCTGCTACCAGCAGAGCTGACTGAATGTTATCACCATCAATCAGCCTCAGCTCACAGCCAAGAGCTGAGAGGACAGGAAGAAAGCATTGTTAAACAAAGGTCTGACAACTCCTTAGATTCCCATCCCAGTGGGAGCTGGTGTTGAAAAAGGGGGGTGGGGACTGTAGGAATTGTGTTTTGGAAAGCGGGCAGGGTCTTTCCACCTTTGGGATGTACAGTCTGCTTCTGTAATGCTCTGTCCTGGGATGGTGTGAGGGGAGAGTGCTGCCCCTGGAGGGAAGAGGCACAACTTTTATGTTTGGGGGCTCCAGTTTCTACATCTGTCAAAAGAGGGGCTTAGATGTAATGCCCCCTAAGTCTAATTCTATCATAGTCACCCAATCTCTATGAGCCTCATTTTCTCATCTGTAAAATGGGGCTGATAATAGCTTTATTTCCTATTGAATGAGATCTGTGTTTATAGGATCACAGGATTTAGAAGCGGGAAGGATCTGAGAGACCATTCAATCCAAGTCCCTCATGGTAGTGTTATTCACGTCTTTTTCAGTTGTGTCCAACTCTCATGACCCCATTTGGGTTACAGATGAATCAGGTTAAGTGACTCACCCAGGGTCACATAGGTAATAAGTATCTGAGGTCAAATTTGAACTCAGGTCTTCTTGACTCTAGGCATAGTGTTCTATGCACTGCGCCATCGAGCTGCCCCCTGACACATTAACAAATGTTTTAAGAGTGATTGGAATTGATGTTTATGAGTACTCATTTTATAAGTGATGTTGTGTGTTTGTCATACCAAAAGACTAAGAAGCTTTCTTATCGGCTGCAAGGGAACCTGGGGTATATGTGGATAATTATTGGATTATAACTCCTTGCTGGATTTTAATTCCATGTGAGTAGAGGCCACACAGGCAAAAGCAGTGTCATGGAAAGCATTTTGGTTTGGAGTCAGAAGGCTGGGGTCTGATCAGGTCTTTAAAGATGATTATTAACTTCCTGAACCGTAGATGGGGTGCAGGCCCATTGTCCCCTCCCCAACTTCACTTACAGGGATATTTAGTGATACAATGTCATCACATATTGAAAGTGGACAGGACCAGAGGGATTGCTTCATTGATTGCTCCACTCCCAGTTTTACAGATGAAAAAACTAAAGTCACAGAAGTCTAGTGAATTGTCCACTGACACACATCTGGCTTGGGTCAAACCTAGGTCTTCCTGAGTTTTCCCCCATATCACTCTTCTTCTCCTGGGAACGAATGAGATTATGAGTAAGACACTTCCACCAGTGAAAGCTTTGGCAGCCTTTTCAAAAACAGACCCAAGCAGGCCCTTGGGCTGAACAGTTGAACAATGAGGAGTCGTGAGTGATTTATGATGGGTTCTGCAAATGCAGTAAATGACCATAACACTGTATTCCCAAAAGGAGAAGTTGAGGGTTAGGCTGAGTGTGGGGGAGTGGAGTCTGGGAGTGGGTCACGGCAGGAAGACAAGGTTTGAAAGACAGGCAGGAAGGCATTCAGTGGACATTTCTTTGTGGTCTTGAGATCTCCCTCTGGCTGAACAATTAGGAATGGGAATCACAAGCTTCTTCAATATTTGTACGTTTCCCTTAGACCCATTGGAACATGGAAAATCAGTGTCTCTCATCCCATCTGCAACGGGCATGAGATAGAACATTTGAAAATATGATTCTTTCTGAGAGACCATTGTCTACCAATTTAAGATTGGAGTACCCTGGTATGAGTCAGGGGACCAGAGTTCTAGCACTACATTGACAGCTGTGTGACCCAAAGCAAGTGACTTCCCTTCTTTGGGGCCCCCAGGTACCATAGCTAGAAGGGAAGGGAAGAGGAGGGCAGGGAAGAATCAGTTCATGTAAGGCTTCCCATACTTGGTTTGATTCATTTAACTCATCATTGTTCCCTTTGTCTTTGTTGCTTTCATTGTCTTCTCTTTTTCCTTATTTTTCTATCATCTTCTTAACCACTGTCATCTATGGAAAGCACACATATAAACTACTCTAGATCTATACTAGGTAACCGTTGAGGGGGAAGGAGAGAAAGGGCAAGAGTAACCTATATTTGACCAATAGGATAATGCTATTCACTAGAATCATAAGTTGAAGTGTGTGTGTGTGTGTGTGTGTGTCTGTGTGTCTGTGTGTCTGTGCGTCTGTGCGCGTGCCTAGGGGGTGAGGGTAAGGCTATGCCCAGAGGACAGTCTGTTCCAGCCAGGTTCAATAGCAGTGGCACCCCTAGAGAGTCTGGCCCAACTTCTGGAAGGGCTTTGAGGAGAAACTAAAGATATGTTGGTACCATGATGAACCCCAGGGAGAGGGATGCTGGCAATGGATTTGTGAGATTGCAGCCTGGAGTGAGGAGGAGGAAAGGGAATGCCCATGAAGATGACTATGGGGAAAACAGTAGGACTCAGGGAAGGAAGCACTCCATCAGATATAGCACCCTGGAGCAAAGTCTAATTTGCTCAACCCTAGTTGGCCTTGATTCTTCTATAGCTCTTTACACTTTAAAGACTATTCACAGGTGTTATGTCCTTTTGGCCTAATAGCAGGGAGATATAGTGGACAGAGAGAAAGCCTGGGTTTAAGTCCTTCCTCTGTCCCTTGCTGGCTGTGACTCTGAGGAAGTTGTTATCATATCTGGCCCCTGGGAATAGAAGTTACCAAATTGATTTGCTTTGATAGCAGGGATTTCACACTAATATTCAAAGGTATCATAGGTGTGGATAAAAAATGGAAAACGAAGGCCCAAACATCTTCAACATAATCTTTGGGAGGCCCAGAGAGTGACTTTCCTGAAGTTACCCAGAGACTTAGTGGCAGAGAAGAGAATAGAAGCTAAGTCTTGCTGAAATGCAAACCAACTATCCATTTCTGGGCTCCTTTCTGCATTTCAGGCCCCTATGCTGTTTATGCATGGGAAACAACCAGTCACTTCCAAGGCCAGTGAGGTTGCTTTGTGAGCCCTTTGCAGACCACTGAGAAAAATAACCAAGGAGGAAAAAACCCCACCTAGCCAACAACTGCCCAGTGACACCTTTAATTGGGACTTAGTTCAGCCCACTCTTTGTCTCCCTCATTAGCTGCCCCACTCTCTCCTCTGGCCTTTTCTAGGGGGGTTTCTTGCCCAAGGCCATTGTCCTAAACTCTCACATCCTCATGGATTAGACAAGAAGACAAGCTGTTGGGACCTTTTTAAAAATATCCTCTTAGGAAAGCATTAATGTGATTTTGGTTTCCTACTGTTTGAAGGGGCCCTATCAAAGGCATAAAAATCAAATTAGTTGCACGATGGTTTTCTGGGACTATAATTTTAATAGGCTGCTTTTCACCCAGTGCCTGAGGGCTCTGAGAGGCTATGATGCACTGAAGTCATGCTTCGGACACATGCTAGGGTGTATGTGACCTTAGACAAGTCACTTAACGTGCCAATGCCTGTCCTGTGGTTCTGTTGACCCAGTAAGGTTAAGGATTGGCTCTGTAATTTCAGAGAAGCAGGCTTCCCTCATCCCATCAGGTCAGAATCTTCTCAGTAATTTACCAGCGGTGACCGTCCACCGCTTTGTCCAGGGGTCATCCAGCCAATATATGCTAGAGTTGAATCTTGAATCTAGGCCTCACTGCCTCTCAGAGAACATGGATTCAAATCCTGACTTTGACCTCCATTACCTGTGTGACCTTGTGCCAAACATATACTCCCTAGATCTCAGTTAGTTGAATTGGGGGCTCTCTGAGATCCCTAGCAGCTCCTGCTTCTAATACATGCTATCTGTGTGACCTTGGGCAAGTTACTGAGTCTCCCTGGGCCTCAGTTTCCTCATCTATAAAATTAGGGGATTGGAGCAGGTAATCTCCACATTCCAAGTTTTAGGATTTAGGGAAATAGTCCAGACAAGATACTAAGCTTCATTGATGGAGAAAATCACCTCCACCTACACAGAGAAAATAGCAGGTCTGGGCAAAATCAAAATATAGCATAAAGTCACACCAGTCCCAGCTCTTCTTGCGGGTCTCACAAAAGCCACTTTTCATGGTCCCTGATAATCATGATCATAATTAGAATCCACAGCCCGGACGGCTCATTAATTGCATCCTGTAAAGCTGGCTAATGGGATCCTGTGCCAGCATCCCCCCAATCTAAGACTGAAAGGGCTCTTAGAGGCTGCCTTCCAACTCGCTTCATTTTATAGGTGGGGAGAAGTTTTTTGCCCAATGTCACACAGTGAACTCTAGCCCTCAGGTTCTAAATCCACCTTTCTTTTCATTTTACCTCAAAATAAACTCCTATTGGATAGGATTGGCTCATGAGACTTGCCCAAGGTCACAGTGAGAGTGAGAGGTGTGAGATGTTCCAAAGTGTTTTGAAATTCCTTATGGAAAGGTAAGAAGTTTTATGCCCAAGAACAATGTTCTCTTTCCTCTTTAAGCTTTCCTCATCTGTTCTGTCTCCCTCCCTGGGGATCAAATATGTTGATCTATGCAAAAATGAATCGGTAACCTCTAAGTACCATGTGAACCATTCCATGAGATCCTGGAGCTGGAAGGGACTCGGAGGGCATGTCATCCAAAGTCCTCATTTTACAAAAGAGGAAACTGAGGCCGAGCAAGGCAACGTAACAGAAAGCAATTAGGAGAGCTGAGGTCAAACTCTATCCTTTGTCTGCTATAGCATTGTATCACTCTACTTTTTAATTATCTTCTCTCTCTAATTCTGGGGTTAAGACATGAGAGCTGGGGGAAAACCCCAAAGTAGATGTGTGCTAGGGGTTTCCTTTATCCTTAATCAAGAAGCAGGGAGGTAGCATTTATCCTCTATCTATCTATCTATCTATCTATCTATCTATCTATCTATCTATCTGTCTATCTATCCTGTCTGTCTCTTATCTATCTTCCTTTGTATAAGTGCATTTTCATGTTGTCTTCCTCCACTAGCTTGTAAAACTCCTTGAGGGCAGGGACTCTCTTTTGTATCCCCAGCACTTAGCATAGTGTCTGGTGCAAAGTAGGTGATTAATAAATGTTTGTTGAATTGGAAATCATTGAACTGGTGTCTTACATAAAATATCAGACTTAGAGTCAGAAAAGACCTCAGTTCAAATCATGCCTAAGTAGAGACTTTCTAGCTATATGACCCAGGGCAAGTCACTTAACATCTTTCAGTGTCAGTTTCCTTATCTGGGGATAATAAAATCATAAGAACACCTGTCTCACAGCATTATTGAATGGGTCAAATAAAATAACATGTCAGGATGAACTTAGAAAAAAAGGGAATACATATAAAGTGATTTGCACACCTTAAGACACAATCTCAATATTTATCTCTCTGGTCCTTACTTTCCTTATCTATAAAACTAAGGGGTCCAATTAAATAACTTCCGCGTTACTGTTCATTTCAACTCTCTGAACAGGTTTGAATTTTACCAGTTAGAAGCAGTCCTTTGCACAATTGATGATTTAGGTGTTGACCTTCCTGGGACTTTGACTGATCTCTCCTCAAAGTTCTTGGGATTCTTTTTATGGATTTCTCACTGCTCTCACCACCCCCCCACCTAAAGACGCCCGCCCCCCCCCCCGCCCCTAACTCCCTCTCCCCGACCCAACCAATGCACCAAAAATAAAAGATTGCCTGGCCCCAAATGCCAGCAGAGCAATTAGTCATAATGTTCACAATAACAAATCGGGGCCCTGGCACAGTGAGAGGAAGTCTGATAAAGAAAACACTACCTAAGATGACTTTGAATTGGCAGCCAAAGCAGCAGCATGAGGGTGCCAATTCCCTGCACACTTCTCCGTAATTCCAGGCCTCCTCCCCATCCGGAGTGGAGAGAGGACCCTCCCCTCCAGAATCCCATGCATCTAGCTTCCTTCAAGATCCTATTCAAATGTCACCTCCCCTAAGCTTATCAGACCATCGCAATATCTCAGAGTTTGGAGGGATCTCAGAGGTCAACCAGTCTAATCTTTACTGGAAAAAGAATTCCCCTGAGACTATTTCTTTCCCTCCCCCTCTTCCACCCCTCCCCAAAATCAGCCTGCCAACACTGGGAGACCTCTGCAGCCTCAGACAGTTTGCTGGGCTTTGGGCTGGCTCTAATTGTTAAAATGCTTTTCTTTACTATAAATCTGTCTTTCTGCACTTAATAGCTGTGTGATATTGGGTGAGTCACTTAATAAAAAACTGCATTTAATCTCTCCGTTTCCTTATCTGTCTACAATAGGTGTTTCCACTTTCTCTCCTCTCAGTCTCTTCTTTACCTCTTAAAATCTGACTTCTGACCTCTTCATTCCATCTACACTGCCCTCTTCAAAATTCCTAATGCCCTTTGGTGCCAGATCCAATGGCCTTTCCTCAGTCTTCGTTCTCCTTGGCCTCTCTGCTGCCTTTGACACGATTGATCACTCTTCTCTGGGATAATATCTTCTTTTTAGGTTTTTGGGACACTTCTTTCTCCTGGTTCTCATCCTATCTATTTGACAGCTCCTTGTCCTTCCCCTTTGCTGGATCCCCCTCCAGATCACATCCTTTAACCTTAGGAATCTTTCAGGGTTCTGCCCTTGAACTTTACTTGGTGATCTCATCAGCACCCCTGGATTTAATGACTATCTCTAAGCTGATGATTCTCTACCTATTTACCTTTCCTGCCTCAGTCTCTCTTGTGACCTCCAAACTTGCATCTCCAACTGCCTTTCAGATATCTTAAAGTGGATGTCCAGTAGGAATCTTAAACTCAATATTTCTAAAACAGAACTTATTATGTTTAGTCATTTCAATCATGTCTGGCTCTAAGGGACCCATTTGGGGTTTTCTTGGCAAAGATACTGGAATGTTTTGCCATTTCCTTCTCCAGCTCATTTGACAGATGAGGAAACTGAGGCAAATAGCATTACGTGACTTGCCCAAGGTCACACAGCTAGTGTCTGAGGCTGAATTTGAACTCAGATCTTCCTGACTCTAGGCTTGCTGCTCTATATACTGCACCACTAGTTGTCCTCCTGTAGAGGACACCATCCTCCCCATCTTTCAGGCTCACAACCTAGGCATCATCCTAGATGTCTCACTATCTCTCATTCTCCATATCCAAGCTATTGCCAAGGCCTGTGATTTCACCTTGCAACATCTCTGGAATACACCCCCTTCTTGCTTCTGACACCGTCACCATCGTAGCGTAGGCCCTTCTCACCTCACACCTGGATTATTGCAGTAACTTCTGGGGGATCTGCCTGTTTCAAGTGTCTCCCTGATCCAACCCATCCTCCATTCAGTCAATAAAGTGGTTTATTCTTAAGTGAAGGGTATGCCACCCACTACCCAATCAATGCCAGTGGCTTCCTATTGTATTCAGGATCAAATACAAAATGTTCTGTGTGGCATTCAAAGCCCTTTATAGCCTAGCCTCCTCCTGCCTCTCCAGTCTTATAATTTATTCCCTAGGACATACTCTTCAATGCAGTAACGCTGGCCTCCTGGCTGTTTTGTAATCAGGACACCCCATCTCCCAGTTGGAGGCCTTTTCTCTGGCTGCCTCCCATGCCTGGGGTGCTCTCTTTCCTCCCTTCCAACCACTGACCTCCCTGGTTTCCTTTAAGTCCCATCTAAATCCCACCTTCTACAGGAAGCCTTCCCTACCCTAGCGCCTCTTAATTCTACTGTCCTTCCTCTGTCAACTCTTTCCTATTTATCCTGTATGTACTTTATTTTACATATATTTGTTTGCATGTTCTATCCCCCTATTAGATCATAAACTCCTTGAGGGCAGGGACTTGTCTGTTGCCTTCCTTGGTATCCCTAGCACTTAGCATAGTACTTGGCACATAGTAGGTGCTTAATAAATCATACATTGATTATAAAATAAGGAGGTTGCACTAGATCAGGGATTCTTAACCTGGAGTCCATATAATTAAAAAATATTTGATAATTGTATTTTAATTTAATTGCTTTCATTTGTAATCCAGTGAAGTTTATTTTGCTGAAAAACAGGTGTTCATAGGCTTCACTAGACTACAGAAAGGGTCCATGACACAAAACCCCCAGACTAGGTGAAGGATGCTTCTGGTACCAAGATGGATTTTTGCTTCAGGGAGAAGTCTAGGGCCATTTCAAGTCAGTCAATAAGTATTTATTAAATATCTGCTATGTGCCCCAAATAGTGTCAGGCACTGGAAATACAGAGAAAGGTAAAAACAATCCCTGCTCACAAAGGAGCACATATTCTAATGGCAGAGACAAAACATAAATAACCAGGTACAGGCTTAGATGTCGTTGAGTCATTTTCCAGACGTATCTGACTCTTCCTGATGCTGTCTGGGGTTTCCTTGGCAAAGATAATGGAGTAATTTGCTACAATACAAAGCAAATGGAAGGTAATATTAGAGGAAAAGGCACTAGCAGCCAGGAGAAACCCCTCCTGCGGAGGGAATCAGGGAAGCTGGAAGGCAGAGGAGAGGGAGAACCGTGCAGGTGTGGGGGTAGATCTGGGGAATGGGGACAGCCAATAACAAGGAATGGAGACTGGAAATGGAAGACTAAGCAATTTCTCAAATACCAGCCTTCTTAGTTCTCTTCTCATTTAGTCCTCAACTATTATAATGTTTAAATTAGACTCACATGTGAGTGATTGCTTTCCTGGACACTTCAGTAGGGAGACACTACATGAGATTGACTCATACCTGCCTGATCCTTAGTACTCCCATCTTTAAAATGGATGTAATCAAACCTGTTCTCCCTTTGTCCTGGGTCTGTCACAAGGATCAAACACAATGAGTTTTGTGAAAATGCTTTTATAACCTCTTAATGACACATCAATGTAAGCCATTACATGCGATGCCACTTGCGGCATCCTTGTAGACACAATCTTCCCCAAACTTGCCAGGCAAACTCCATAGGAGCCCCTTTGTGGGTGAGAGCCAGAACCTCCTCATATTCCACAAGTCAATTTGTAAGGAGTTGGAAGGTGAAGGAACATCCCTCTGGAAGAGATCAAGGTTTTCAGGGTAAAGGAGCCAATTCCATTGTCATGGGATGGAGATGTTTCTCCTCCCTCTCAGCCTGTAGCCTATGACTGACAAGTAACAGCAGGCCACCAGACACAGAGCCTGTTTCCCATTTGCCTGTCACTGCCTCTCCTGTTCACCTCGGTCACAGGAAGAACACCAGATGCCTGAGAAGAGGCAGGGGGAGTCCCCCACCACCCCCTGCCCCTGCTGATGAATCCATGGGATTTGGAATAGTTGATGAAGGCAACAGATGCAAGCAGAGAAAAAAGAAAGGAAGGAGAGGGCATGGCGAGGTCAGAAATAGGAACTAAAATTATAAGCTCCCCCAAAGAATGCCTACTTGGACCAACCCCCTTTTAGAGAAATTGTAGCTGCAAAAGACCACGATGATCTCTGAGGGAGAATAACTTTGGAAGATCAACCAGCCCACAGGAAGTCAAGGGGCACCCCACTTTATAGGATAGCAAGGCTCCTGGAAAATCATGTTAGTTGAATTTTTATGAATCACATCGTAGCATTCTTTAGAACAATAGTTCATGTTTATAAGAGCTCTTTACAGTTTATAAAGCACATTCCTCATGGAAATCCTTCAGGCATTATTATTCCCATCTTACAGATAATAATGTCATGTTTACATAGCACACACTGATTTTCAAATAACAATTCTGTAAGGTAGGGAGGGCAAGAATTTTTTTCTGAGTGTCCAGATCTATAATTGCACAGGTGCAGACTCCCTCCCCAATGCTGATTGGTGATTCATCTGTAACTTATAGTCTCAGACCAAAGGTTCTTAACCTGGGATCTCTGAATTTTATAAAGAAAAATATTTGGATAGCCATATTTTAATGTAATTGGTTTGTAATCCTATGTATTTTGGTTTATGCATTAAAAATGTGATTCTAAAAAGGGGTCCCTCAACTTCACCAGACCGCCCAAGGGGTCTAGATTAAGAATATCTGCTATAGAGTTGCCTTGGGGCACAGAGAGTGCTAAGTGACTTACCCATGGTCATAGAGCTAGCATGTATCAGAGGAAATACTTGAACTCAGGTCTTTCTGATTAAAAGTCCAGTTCTCTCTCCAATATGTCACAGTGATCCTAGAATTTGGAGCTAGAAGGGACCTTAGAGGTCATCAGGTACAACCCCTCCCCCCACATTGTGCAGATGAAGAAATTGAGGCACAGAAAAGGTGTGACTTAGGGCCATGCAGTGATTTTCCTAGGCAGGATCTGAATCCAGGGCTTTCCAGCTCCACATCCAAAGCTCTGTCCACTACCCCACGCTGACTCTTAGGGAAAGGATTATTACTGCATACAATATTCCATTGCTTATCTCTGCCTTTACATAGAATACAGCCTTGTATTCACCTCCTCTGCCTCTTAGAATCTCAAGTCTCCTACAAAGCTCAGTTCAATTGCCATTCTCAACAAGAGGCATCTCCTGCACTTCCTAATTGTTAGTGCCTCCCTTTCTCCTAGATTAACTTGCATTTGCTAGACAGAAGCATAGATGGATAGATGGACAGATAGATTTATGAGAAAGAGACAGAAAGGAAGAAGAATAGAGAGGAAGAAGGAGAGGGAGAGAAAGATGCAGGGAGAAAGAGAGGCAAGGAGGGAGGGAGAGGAGAAGAAGGGGAGGAGAGAGAGAGAGAGAGAGGGGGGGGGAGGGAGGGAGAGGGAGAGGGAGAGAGAGAGGAAGAGAGGGAGAAGGAGAGAGAGAGAGAGAGAGAGAGAGAGAGAGAGAGAGAGAGAGAGAGAGAGAGAGAGAGAGATTTGATTTTGTAATTGTATCCCAGTGCCTGCTACAAAGTAAATGCTTAATAAATGATTAGTCTCTGTTGTTCAGTAAACTGAGCCTCTGAGAGCTAGTAGCTGTCTGAATCTAGCGCTCCTTTTCTTGAGGAATGGTACCAGAGGTTCCTGCGAGGTAGGCAGTGCAAGTGCCATCACTCCCATTTTACATAAGTAGAGGCTCAGATAGTTGAAAGATTTGTCCACGGTTACGCAGCAGGGGAGCATTTGAATGTTCATCTGCCTCACTTTGGTTTCCCGTGCCTTGCCTCCTCTGCTGTGAATCCTCCCGATCATCAGAGCCCTTTCCCTCCAGCCGACCCACAGCTTCTCAGCCAGACAGTTTTCCCCTATCATTTCTTAATCCTTATCAAAGACTTCTGTTATTACCTCTTGAGAACCAAAGCGGCTATTCTTTTAGCACTTTAGTGATGACTTTATGGCTGCTAGGGGGCGCCCTAGTGCACAGAGCAGCCCTGTCTGGAGTCAGGAAGACTTATCTTCCCTAGTTCAAATCCAGCTTCAGACACTTACTAGCTATATGACCCTGTGACATTCAAACCCCGCCCCCCCTTTTAAAATGTGTGTTGCTTGTGTGTGTGTGTGTGTATTAAGTGTCTGAGGTCGGATTTGAACTCATGTCCTCCTGACTGCAGGGCTGGTGCTCTATTCACTTTGTCACCTAGCCGCCCCCACTCAACCCTTTTTACTTCAGTTTCCCCATCTGTAAAATGAGCTGCAGAAAGAAATGACAAACTACTCCAGTATCCTCTGCCAAGAAAACCCCAACAATTCAAAAGCTTACTAATTATAGTTTGGATTTTAAGGTTCTATTGATCATATCTACGGATCGTTCCATGGGTCATCATTATTCCCATTTTACAGAAAATCATGTTGCTGCATATAGCATACAATGAACATAAAGATATTTACAAGTCATCCTGAGGGGGAAGTTACTTCTTGGTTCTGCATTCCTTCCTGGAGACATTTTGCTCCCAATATCATCACAGCATCTAAAAGACCTCTTTTGTGGTGAATACTCCGCTAAAGTGAAAAACATTCTCCCAAGTTGTAATGTTTAAGCAATATTTTTGACATTCAGACCTTTCCATTTTCACCACTCAGACTACTTACTTCATGGTCTCACCAGCTCTCTTTTCACCCAGAAAAATCTTCCTCTCTTGGTGGCTATTCTCATGACTGGTAACTGCCAAATAGGGTAACTATTATTTTCTTTTAAAAATTATTCTTTTGTTAAATATTTCACAGTTGCATGTAAAAAAAATTTTAACATTCACTTTAAAAAATTTTGAGTTCTAAATTGTCTTCCTCTCTCCCACCCTTTCACAACCCATTGAGAAGGTAAGCAATATATTAATTATGCATGTGTAAGTCATGCAAAACATCCATGGTATAAAAGGAAAAAAAACACACAAAAGCAAGAAAAATTTTTAAAAATTCTCAATCTGCATTCATTCATTTCATCACAGATTTTTTGAAATTTTCTTGGTTCATTGTCTTGATCAGAGTAGCTAAGTCTTTCACAGCTCATCATTCTTACTACATTCAATGTTTTCCTGGTTATGCTTACTTTACTTTGCATCAGTTCATATAAGTCTTTCCGGGTTTTTCTGAAGCCATCCTGCTTGTCATTTCTTATAGCACAAGTGTGACCACTTTTTCAAAAAATCTCTAGCCAAGTTTCCTTTTACTTCCATCTCTCTGGTTATCTCCATGGTTTTTCCTAGTTTGTCTCCTTTCCCTTGTCTCCCCCCCACTTTTGGAACCATGATCGAATCAATACTGTCATTGTTCCTGGGTGGGGAGTGTCAATCCACTCACCATCCCTGTACCTTTCTGAACATGGACATTATTCCCTTTTGTGTGTTGTTTCCTCCATTAGAATGTAAGCCCCTTGGAGGGAGCAGCTATCTTTGCTTTCTGTACAGGCACAGTATGTGCAGTGCTATTATGGTGCTTGCATTATTATAAGTGATTGATAGACACTTTTCCATCCACCCACCCGGTCATTCACTGTTGACCGACATTAGGGGACATCTAGTCTGGCTTATACTCAGTACTCAAAAGGAGCAGTGACTAGAAGGGATAGATACTCAGATGTAGACTTGATATAAAGAGGAAAATCCCTAGTATTTCGAGCTACCACAAAGCGCTTGATATGTCTCTTTCATTCTCTCTGTGTTTCTCATTTTTATATACTCTTTTGGACTCCCCCTCCCTGCAATCTTTGAAGGCTAAATGACTTCTTCTCAAGGATCTTACAGAAGGCATTTCTTTATAAGGGTGGGTTGATAGGTCACAGGATCACAGTTTGAGAGCTGGAACAGACCTTGACCTAGAGGCTCCTGTTCAATCCCCTCATTTTACAGATAAGGATGCACAAGTCCCATGAGGTATAGTGACTTGTCCAAGGTCACACAGGTAATTAGCATAAGAGTTGGATCATAAATTCTTGCTGGTAATGCCCTCTGAGGTCTCCTCCAAATCTAAAATTCCATCTCTGTCCCATGATCGCGGCAGTCTGACACAGTGGAGAGAATGTTAGACTAAGCAGTCAAAAAACTTGAGTTCAAGTCCTGGCTCTGACACTGAGCAATTGGAATGACCTTAGGTCTCCTTTGAACCTCTCTGAGTCTCAGTTTCCTTACCTATAGGATGGGGAGACTGGGGCAGTGGTAGAAACCTGGGACAGTGGAAAAATCCTGAACTTTGAGTCTAAGAATCTCAGTTCTAGTCCTGTTTCTGTTACTTGTCACCCATATGGTTTTAGGTAGCTCACTTAACTCTTCTAGACCTCAGTTTCCCCATCTGTAAAATGAAGGGTTAGAACAGATGGTCTCTAGAGTTCCATCTCCAGAGCTATATAATCCTGTGAAGTTATGTTCAGGAACCCTTTCACCTCTGAAAAACTGAATCCAACTCAGAAGCTCTTTTCTTCCCACTAGCTCCCCTTCTCTCCATGGCCTGCCATTCACAATCTGCTGTTCTCCCCTAGAAGGCAGTCCACTCTCCAGCTCTTGCCTTTCTAGGGCAGTCGGCGTTTTCACAGTGTTTCTCTTCCATCAACAGTTTCATGCTATCAGCTCCAGATGTCGATGGAGAATCCATCACGTTAAGCCCAAAGAAGTCCCACCTGTCAAGCCAGGAGCTGGTTATCACCATCATTCTTCCTCATGAAGCACAAACCAGGGAATATCCATTTTCCTTGCTGATACCCCAAGGTTCTGAGGCAGCCGGAGTGCTCGGGCCGTTTACATGAAGCCCGTCCTAATTGCATAGCACTGCTTCATAAAAAGAAGATTAGGCCTCATTATCCAGAAATGCATTTGGCATTTTTCTCCTCTGACTGAAACTGTTTAAAATGCAGGACACTATCTCTCTCCCTGTCTATACATCAACTTTTCTGCTGTCAAAATGCCCCAGCCACATCCTGCCTTTTCTCACGGCTGAAAATGTTCAAATTGGGTCAACTAAAAGGGGAAAAAATGATAATTTCACCAGGCCCTCCCATCCCCCTTAGGAAAGATTCCTCAGCTTTTCTGGCTTTGCAAGTTTTGTTCTGAGTTAGAGTAAAACCTCTGCTAACTAGATGGTGTAGTTCTGGGTAATTTAATTTTCTGTCTTCTGTCTAGCTCAAGAGCAAGAAGGAAAATACTTTTAGCCCTGCTTGAAAATCTTTCTAAAATATGTTTGGCTACTTTCCTGCCTTAATAATAATAGCTAATGTGACATGTATGTATGTATGTATGTATACACATAACATAGTTGTATATATACGTGTATTTGTAGTCATCTTATACATGTATATAGATATATACATATATTCACCTCAATTAACATGTGTATACACAGTGTATAATACATATAAAGACCTGGATACATATATGTAAATATTCATATGCTTATATTTGTATGTGTTAACAGTATATTTGTTAAACACACATGGTGTGTGTGTGTGTGTTTGTGTGTGTAGAGATAGAGAGTGAGTCAGTAAGCATTTATTAATAGTTTTTATGTGCAGCTAAGTGATGCCAGGCCTGAGGGCAGGAAGACCTGAGTTCAAATCTGGCCTCAGACGCTTCCTAGCTGTGTGACCCTGGGCAAGTCACTTCACCCCATTTGCCTCAGTTTCCTCATCTATAAATTGAGCTGGAGAAGGAAATGGAAAACCATTCCAGGATCTTTGCCAAGAAAATTCCAAATGCAATCACAAAGAGTAACAGGCCTGATAAACAACTGAACAGCAAACAACAAACAACTGCAGCAGCAGCTCTGGGACCACAAACAAAGGCAAGAGATAATCCTGGCCCTCCAGGAGCTCCTAGTCTAAAGAGGCTGACAGTGCACAAACAACCAAAATCAAACAAAATACCAAGGGGATAAAATCAACCGAGGGAAAGCACCAGCCTTAAGGGGCGTTGGGAAAGGCTTCCCACGGAAGGGGGGATCTCATCTGACACTTGAATGGGACCAGGAGTTGGAGAAATGGGAGAGAGAATCAGAAGAGGGAGCGTCTTGTTCAGGGAACAGCCTAAGGCAGGTATCACGGAGCTGTGAGCACATGGAGGAGTAATAAGGTACAAGAAGGCTGGAAAGAGAGGAAGGGGCCAGGTGGCGAAGGGCTGGACAAGCCAGATAGAGAGTTTTCTGTTTGATCCCGGAGGTGATGGGGAGCCACTGCAATTGAGGACAGGGACAACATGGTTAGACTCGTAATTTAGGACGATCACTGGAGGATGGGCTGGAGTGGGGACAGAGAGCAGGCTATTACAAAGGTCCAGTTGTGAGGAGATGAAGGCTCACACCAGGGTGCTGGAAGTGTCAGAGGAGAAAAGAGGGAGAAAAAGGATACATTTGGCAGAAGATTAAATGGAGCAGCTAAGGTGCAAGGTAGATAAGGTGCTAGACCTGGAGCCAGAGAGACCCTAGTCTAAATCCAGCCTCTGACACCTCCTAACCGTATGACCTTGAACAAGTCACTTAACCTCTATTTGCCTCAGTTTCTGGGGTAAGGATCAAATGAAATAATTTTTTGTGAATCACTTAGCCCAGTGCCTAACATATAGTAGGTACTATATAAATGTTAGTTATTATTCTTATACAGTGGGATGAGAAAAAATGAGAGGTCAGTGACATCTAGATTTGAGCCTGGGTAACTGGGAGGGTGGTGGTGCCCTTGATAGTAATGGAAATGTGGGAGGGGAGACACTTGGAGGGAAAGACATTGCATGAAGGGAATGATGAAGCTGATATGTCACAGAGTAAAGGGCTGTCTGAGTCTGAGTCTTGAAAGAAGGTGAAGTCTCTAAGAGATTAAGGTAATGGGGAATACATTTCAGACATGGGGTACAGTTTCTGCAGCTGTGAGGAGGAAATGCCAAGTGTGGGAAATGCGGGTTGTATAGGAAGGTATGGGGCGACCTGACCTGGGGGTGGGTGCTAGCCATGAAAGGTTGTGTTTGTTAATGGAAAGAGGGCTAAAAGTAATAATGGACAGTTAGATACCTTACATTGTTGTTGTTGTTGTTCAGTCATTTTGGACTCATGATCCCATTTGGGGTTTTCTTGGCAGAGATACTGGAGTGATTTGCCATTTCTTCTCCAGTTAACTTTACAGATGAGAAACTGAGACAAAAGGGGTTAAGTGACCTGCCCAGGGTCACACAGCCAGTATGTGTCTGAGGCCAGATTTGAACTCAGGAAGATGTCTTCCTGACTCCAAGCCTGGTGCTGTATGCATCACCTAGAGACAATAGGGACTCACTAACAGATTTTGAGCTGTAGAGTCACTCAATCATTCCTGTGTATTAGGAAGATAATTCTGGCAGCTGATCCAAGGATGGATCAGATAAAGGGTTTGTATAGTTACCAAAGATGTCTGAAAGAGACATGATAATGAGACCCTGAACTAGATTGTAGATGTAGGAGTAGAGAGAAGGGGACATAGACAAGCCATATTGTGAAGAGGTACTGCCTCTTTTCAAGGCCAAGGTGAAAAATTCTAGGCATAGTGACCTGAGAGCTGGCCGGAAATATTGGAAGTTCCAAATTCAGGTCCTGCCTATCACATTATACACACCCTATCACATTATACACATTATACACACTGTCAATTTGCATTAATGGAGGAGTTTATAGACTTGAGAATTCCTGATACCAGTGACATCACTACTCTGATTCTTACCTCTCTCTTAATAAATATTTATTGATTATTGGAGGGGTAGAACTGATAGGAAATACATCATTCAGTGGTATTCAGTCATAAATAACCTAAATTCTTTTAACCTTTCCTCAGAAGACCTAAGTAACCTAGTAATTTGAATTCATCTCCACCATTTGAATGTGAACTCCTTGAGGGCAGGCTGGTCTCATTTTGTTTCTCTTTGTATCCCCAGGCTTAACACAATGCCTGGCATGCAACAAGTACTCAATAAATGCTTATTGACTGATTGATTCAGAAAGTAGGATGGTGTGATTTGGAGATGACCTTATAGCTGACCCTCTTCTGAGTAATAGAGACTGTGGTCTCTATTGTGGCAGGCCAAGAATATCCTGGGGATTAGGTAAACCCATTCCATAGCCCTTTCCCAAAATTGGCTCTGGTGAATCTACGGAAGCCCTTGAAATGAAACCATGTGAGCCTGGGGCTCTTGAGAGGTCAAGGACTGAACACATCACTTGTTCTGGTACATTCTCTTGGCTGTGTCTGGGCTGCTGAGATGGTGGGAAGCAGCCAGGAGGAAAGATAGGGGCTCCATCTGCTTGACACACATGTTATCTCAAGCTTGGCTTGCCGTCTATCAGCACTTCAAAGATCTATGACATCCATCTGTGTGGGTGCTCTCTCCACTGAAGACTCTCCCCCTTAGTAGATAATCAGTCTTGGTTTCTACAGCTGAAAAATTCACCAACCAGCTGCCAACTTGGAACAGCTAGGCTGGTGCTTGGATAACACACAGAGAGCCTATTCCTCTTGGGCTTGGAAGTCCCTATTGTAGGTTCATCTGCTTGTGAAGCCTTCCAGAATGCAGAATCAGCTGCACACCACAATGGCACATCAGACTGGGAGTGAACAGAAATGAGGAAGAGCTTGCCACATTGATCTAGAAAGACCAATGAACATGTGGCATATTTTGAAGAAAATCAACCATCGTGTTAATTATGCACAGGTTGTGTGTGTGCATGTGTGTGTGTATACAATTGATAGATAATTACTAAGTCAATGATTTGTTTACTGAATTGATGGCAACTGTCTCCATTGGAAGCATCATTAGAACTGATGCATGGGGTGAAGGGGAAGATTGTGTTTTTGTCTGCTCTTAAGTTCTCAAGGCTGTTCTTTAAAAAAAAATTATGTTTTCTGCAGGTGCTATCAGATTCTAAATAGAAGAATTACACAAACAAGCCATCAGATCGAGAATGTACAATTGAATGATTGATTATTGAAGATGTTAGTGTCCAGGACGGCCTCTTAATGGACTTTCCTTAATCTTCATCCCTCTTTAACTCCCCCACCCCCACAGTCTCTGATACTGTCAATCACCATCTTCTCATTGATATCCTTTTCTCTCTAGGTTTTTCTGACTTTACTTTCTCCTGATTCTCCTCCTACCTGTCTGACCATTCCTCAGTCCAGTCTCCTTTGCCGGGTGTTCATCCAGGTTTTACCTGCTAACCACTGGTCACCTCCAAAGCTTTGTGCCCTCATCTCTTGTCTTCTGTGCTATTTTATTTGTGACCTCATCAGTCCCAATGGATGCAATTATCAACTAGGCAGATGATTCTCAGATTTATTTGACCAGCCCTAACCTCTCACTTCTCCAGTTTCATATCTTGAGTCATCTATTGGACATCTCATATCTATGTCTATGAAATATCACTGGATATCTCATAGACATCTTAAACCAACCATGTCAAAAACTACGTTCATTTTCCTCCCCATCTCCAAAATTCCCCATTACTTCCTAAGGTATCCCCATGTTTCCAGTTCCCCAAGGATTGTAACCCAAGCATCATCCTTGGCTTGTTACCCTCTCACTCCCTATCCCCCTATCCAATCAACTGCCTGTCATTTCTCCCATTACAATGTCTCTTGACTATAACCCATTCAACCAATCAAAAACATTTATTAAGCACCTACTATGTACCAGGAAGTGCCCTTCTCTCCTCTGGCACTGTCATCACCCTGGTACAGACTCTCATCACCTCACATGTAGACTATTACAATAGCCTGCTCATGGATCTCCTAGCTCCCCACTCCAAACTATCCTCCACTCATATGTCAAATGAATCTTATTAAAGGTCATGTCTAACCATGTCATTCCCCCATCCTCTGCCCCTTTCAATAATAAAATCTATTTGTCTTTTAAAGCTCTGCATAGCTTGGTCCCTTCCTACCTTTGGGGTGGGGATGAGGGATGAGGACCAGTTGCTGGTGAAAGTTTCATGGTAACTGGTGATATAGCATCAGCACAACCAATCACCAAGTCACCTTAGAGAGCTCCAAAGTGCAGGTAAATCTGGCTCCTTGGGGTAACATTGGTGGTGACTTTGACTCCTGGTTTGTGAACTACAGGGGGATGTTTGGGGAATCAGAGTCAGGGATAATGAAATGCACACAGTGCTTTGGTAGGAGGCTGAAATGCAAGGGGGTGGGGAGTTGGTAATTATTCATGAAAAACCCCAAGATGAAGGCAGGTTATTTATTTGGCTTTTAAACTTGAAAAGGGCTCTCCAGGTTAGTTGACTGGGAGCCCAGAGATAAAGCTGGTTCTTGTAGAAGCTGATTGGGAAAACATGCCTGGCCTCTGTTTCTACTCTCCCCTCTGCATCCAGTCAGGAGGGGGCTTTATCAAAATGGTGCTCCTGTCCAAAAAGCATTTATCATCATCTTTGAGGCTTCATCCTGGTACTCTGAAATGAAGTCTGGCTTCAGGCAGATTAAGCGATTGGCATTCCAAAAGGAGAAAAGAAATCAAGAAATCTCCTTCTGATGTCCAAGGATATGTCACCATGATTGATTAGCTCTAGGCAGACCCAAGTGGGTGATAAGAAATTAAAGCCTTCTCACCTACTGTTTTGAGTTAGTATGGAGAGGCAGAGCTGTAACTGGCCAGAACTCCATGCATGCACCTGGAGCAAATTCAATTCAGGAAAGGAGACTGGAGGCCCAGTGGACAGTCCTATAGGGAAAGTGGGATGTGGTGTCCCAGAGCATATCCATAATGCTTTGTGCTAGGAGGAGGCAGATCATTCTCCAGAGGTGAGGCACTCTGTGGTTGTGGGTGGAAGCATGGCAGATGCCTTCCTGGGCAGGATGCAAGTTACCTCTCTCTACTTTTGCCACATGTCAGTCCCTGGGGCAAAGGCCTAGTCTCATGCCACTATTGACTCAGCTTAGTAGTTGCCACTGGCTGTGAGAAGGAAGGACTGAAGACACAGAGTGGTATAGTAGAGAAAGCCTGGGTTTGGATTGGGGTCTCCTGACACCAAGGCCAGGGTTCTTTATTTTACACATAACGGTACCTCTTCTAGTCCTGGCAATGAGCTGCTGCTATCTTAGACAGTACACAAACCTCCCAATGCCTCAGTTTCTCCATCTTTCAAATGAGGGGAATGGGCTGAATGATCTCTAAGATTCTCTTCTGGCCCTAACATTCTATGATCTAAGTTCTCTCACAGCTCTGACATTCCCTGTTCTAAAACTTTACTTGCTCCTTAACCTTAATGACCCTTGCAGAACATGAGGTGGATTCCCTGGCTTGGATTTTGGGAAACAGGAATTTTAGAGGACCATCCTTGCATAGGCTGATGGGTCTTCCCTTTTCAATAACATCACATGATTTTCTACACCTGTCCTGGAGAGAAGAGAGCACCCCACCCTGCTCTGTGTTAGCAATGTGCCCATGGTACCTTTGGCCTTGAAAGGATTCTGGGTATTTTCCTTGGAAAAGTGGAAGAAGAGCAGTTTCAAAAGTGTAGCAAGGCCTTTCAAGGTAAGCTCTCCACTTGCTATGATCCCTGAGGAAGGGCTATTGATGTTACAGGTGAATCTTGGCTTACCCAAAATTCTGAGCTAGGTGTTGGCTCTTCTGATGACACCTCATGCCTCCTGGGATGACTGACTAGAAGCCAAACTGCCCCACTTAAGGTCTCTGAGAGCATAGACTGGCTTCTATTTCTCTCCAGAAGGAAACATCCTGAGCTGACCCACTGAGAAAAATCTTGGGGTAAGGCTAGGGGAGAACAGACAAGGGCTGCAGGTGAGAATCCCAGCTCCTCCAGCAGTCACCATCTGTACCTGAGATTCAAGGAGCTAGGACTCTCACGGAATGTTGCAGTCCCTACTGGATTTGCCCTTGGCCTCTGACCCCAGGCATGGTCTTCTGTTTCCTTCAGACTACACTGGGCAGCTGTGTGTCTGGCAACACAGGCAATGAGAAGTAGGGGATCAAACCACATTTTCCCGATGATTCCAAAAGCTTTAAGCAAAAGTAGAAAATGGAATTCTTCCCTATCCCCTGAAAGCAATGTTCTAAGGGCTTTCTTTTGAATTATCTAGACATAGAATCATTTTACCATCTCTCTTCCTGGCACATGATGAGTGCTTAATAAATGTTTATCAATTGATCTCAGTTTCCTACAACATAACAAACAGTTCCTTATTTATTTGTTCTTGCTGCTACTACTAATAGCACCTAATATAAATGCTTTACATATAGCATCTCACCTGGTCACAAAAATCCTATGAAGTTGGTGCTCACATTACCACCATTTTATAGAGAAGGGAAGTCTATTTACATGAGACAGGGCAGGTGACTTACCTAGTGTCACATAGCCAGTGTGTGAGGAAGAATTAAAATTCAAGACTTCCTGACTCCAAGGTCAGCACTAAAAGCACTAAAGTACCTGCATTTTCTTTTTTATGAGAGATTTCCAAGGTCCTGACAAAGATCCCAAGTAACTCGTTTGGCACACATATAAAGCCAATGATCTTGGTTACTCCTTTTCCCAATTACACAAGCAGATTTGAAGGCAGAGACTCTTGCTTCTGTTTGTTTGTTTGTTTCTCTCCAACTCTTAGCATGACAGTTATTAGGCACTGAATAAATGACTATTGGAGGGAGGAAGGAAGGGAGGGAGGGAGGAGAAGAAATAAGAACAAAGAAGGAAGTAAAGAAAGGAGTAAGATGGGAAAGAAAGAAGAAAGGAAGGAACCTATTAGGCACTGAATAAAAATCCTTTTTTTCACATTTAGTAAGTGAATGAAAGAAGGAAGGGTGGAGGAAAAGGAAGAAGAGAAGAAAGAAGAAAAGGAGGAAGGGAGGAAGGAGAAAGTATAAACAAAAGGGGCAACCACAGTGAGACCTGGAAGAAGTGATAATAAAAAGTCTTCCAGGGAAATAAAACACAGAAAAAATGCATAAAAGCAAGCACAAGACCTCAAAAAGATGGCTGCTTGTGGCCATTTTTATAGGGGTAAACCTAAAACAGTCTGGTAACCAAAGAGTCTCTGAGGGTGTAATGTCTCAGGAACAGAAAAACTGTGCATTCTCATTTTTATAGGTATTTATGTGTCATAAAAAATTTTCCTGGAGGTAGAGCCAAGATGGTGGACTAAAAGCAAGAACCTGTGTGAGCCCCCACACCAACCATCTCCAATACCTGTAAAATATGACTCTAAACAAATTTAGAGCTACAGAACCCACAAAGTGACAGAGAGAAACAAATCTCCCACTGAAGGCATCCTGGAGGGCTGGCAGGAAGGGTCTATTGCACTGGGCTCAGAGCCAAGCACTGTCCTGAATAAGCCACCCGGGCCAAGACCCAGGGCTGCCCTGCCCTGCCAGAGCAGATTTCAGGAGAGTGAATCACGAGCAGCTATGGTAGTTTCCAGACTTCTCAAACCATAAATGCCAAAGAGAAAGTAAAAGGTCAGTAGGGAACTCTGTTGGAACTGGATGGAGAAGAGCATGGTCCAGCCACTGTCCCTGGGGTGAGAGAGATGGCAGAGGCACAGTGGCTGCAGCTGCTGCCATATGGATGCCTCCAGATCTCCTGGCCTACAGATCATACTGGGACCAAGAAACCATTCAAAGGGTAATTGCTCTTGCTTTCACCTGTTTGAATCTGGGTCTCAGTCTTCAGGGGTAGTCCTGGGGTGTGTGACCAGTGTGCCAGAGCTTGTAGTGGCTGTAGAGAGGGGCCCTTCCTTATAGTTCTGACAACATTTGCAAAAACCACAGCAATTTGGGACACAGCTCTCTCCACTCTGGAAGCAGAGTTCTACCATGGCAAAGAGCTCAAAACTCAAGTAACTGGTTAGCAAGATGAAGACGCAGAGGAAGCACAATCAGACCATAGAATACCTTTTTGGGGACAAAAATGATCGAAACATGGAACCAGAAGAAGACAACAAAGCCAAAACTCCTGCATCAAAAGCTTCAAAGGAAAATATGAATTGGTTACAGGTCATGGAGGAGCTTAAGAAAGATTTTGAAAATCAAGTAAGAGAAGTGGAGGAAAAATTGGGAAGTGAAATAAGAATGATGCAAGAAAATCATGAAAAGCCAATCAACAGCCTGCTAAAGGAGACCCCCCAAAATACTGAAGAAAACACCTTTAAAAAGACTGACTCAAATGGCAAGAGAGGTCCAAAAAGCCAATGAGTAGAAGAATGCCTTAACGAGATGAATAGGCCAGATGTAAAAGGAATTTTAAAATTAGATTGGAGGGGCGGCTAGGTGGCGCAGTGAGTAGAGCGTTGGCCCCGGAGTCGTAAGGACCTGAGTTTGGATCTGACCTCAGACACTTAACGCACACACAAACAAAAACCTAGCCCTGTGACCTTGGGCAAGTTAACACCAATTGCCCTCCAAAAGACAAAAAAAAAAAATAGATTGGAGCAAATGAAAGCTAATAACTCTATGAGAAATCAAGATACTATAAAACGGATCCAAACAAATGAAAAAAATAGAAGGCAGTGTGAAATATCTCATTGGAAAAACCACTAACCTGGAAAATAGATCCAGGAGAGACCATTTAAAAATTTTTGGACTACCTGAAAGCCATGATCAAAAAAAGAGCCTTGAAACTATCCTTCAAGAAATTCTCAAGGAAAATTCCACTGATGTTCTAGAACCAGAGGGCAAAATAGAAATTTAAAAAATTTACTGATCACTTCTTGAAAAAGATCCCCAAAAGAAAACTCCTAGGAATTTCATAGCCCAATTCCAGAGTTCCCAGGTCAAGGAGCAAATATTACAAGCTGTCAGGAAGAAACAATTTGAGTATTGTGGAAATACAATCAGGATAACACAGGATCTGGAAGCTTCTACATTAAGGGATCAAAGGGCTTGGGTGAAAACCAAGAATCACCTACCCAGCAAAACTGAGTATAATGCTTCAGGAAAAAATATGATCATTCAATGAAATACAAGACTTTCAAGTATTCTTGATGAAAAAACCAGAGCTGAACAGAAAATTTGACTTTCAAATACAAGAAGCAAGAGAAGCATGAGAATATAAACAGGAAAAAGATATCATAAGGAACTTCTTAAAGTTAAACTATTTACATTCCTCAATGGAAAAATTAAAATTGTGGAGGTAGAGCCAAGATGGTGGAGTAGAAACAGGACTTCTGCATGGCTCAATATGTTGGGGTGGGGTGGGGGAGAGATGGGGAGAAAATTTGTAACTCAAAATCTTGTGGAAAAGAATGTTGAAAACTAAAAATAAATAAACAAAAGATTAAAAACATAATTTAAAAAAATAAAGAATTTTCCTGATAGCAAAACAACTCTGGGAGGAATACTCCCAATAATGGGAAGGGTGGGAAGGGGAAGGATGGAGATCAGACCTGTGATTTCCTTCATGTAAGGAATTCTTGGATGGGGAAACCACCAATGCAAATTCTTTTCCCTACAACATGTTGCCTGAGAGATGAAGTCACTTGCCCAGGGTCTCCTCCCCCTCCTCCCACCACTTACATGGCAGGTGTTAGGACTTGAACCCAGGACTTTCTGGCTCTGAGGCCAGCTTCCTATGCCTCTTGAATATTATTTCCCCCATTTTACAAATCATACAACCAAGGCTCCAAGTGAGTAGCCCATAGTCAATTACTTCTGTGTTTCAAGAACCCATGCCTTGCATTAAAAAAAGTCATTATTTCTTTCTCTTGAACCTTTCTGTCATAGAGACTAGGAAAACAGAGGCTTGAGTTAATTAACAGAGGTTAATCAATATGCCCAGACTTACACAATGAGTCAAGCCTTTAACCCAGGGTCATAGATATAGAGCTGAAAGAGGCCTCCAAGACCATCTTGTCCTGTATGTAGGAACTTGGTGTCCCATGAACACTTAATGGAAGCAGCTTTTGGCCTTCCTGGTGCATGCCTATGAATGACACCAAGAATGACAACACAGCCTTTACTCCTTATCTATGTTTGGTTGAAAGCCACAGCTGTCTTTTGTCTATGCTTTGGAGTGTCTGGGGATGGAAATATGACTCGTGAAGAAGCAGGTCATTTTCCTGACAGAACAGTTGAAGTAGGTAAATTAGCCCAGGTATGGTCTCTGCTCAGATGGTCACATAGAAAGCTGTAATGGTCAGGAACTCTAACCAGGGAGCAAAGTCTTGCTATCAAGTCAGTATTTCCAGAAAATTCATGATAAAAAGCTGTTGGCTAGCCATCTCTTACCAACAAAACATAGTAATCTCTTGATCTATAAATTAGTTCCAAAAAATGACCGAGATCTTGCAATGACTATGCATTCTGACCACCTCCTGCATATAGGAGATGTAGGTAGACTCCCCAGTGTACTGTAAAATATATCGGGGAATCAAGCCCTAAGCAGGAGCTGTCCAACACTTTCAGATAGACTGTGGACTCAAGAGTAGGTTCTTAACTTTTTTTGTGTTCTGGACCCCTTTGTCAGTCAAGCTATCAAAGTCTATGACACTCTTCTCAGAATGTTGGCTTTGGGTGTTTTTTTGTTTGTTTGTTTGTTTTTTGGAGGCGGGGAAGGCAGGGCAATTGGGGTTAAGTGACTTGCCCAAGGTCATATGGCTAGTAACTGTTAAGTGTCTGAGGCCAAATTTGAGCTCAGGTCCTCCTGACTCCAGGGCCAGTGGTCCATTCATTGTGCCACCTAGCTGCCCCTAGAATATTGTTTTTAAATGCATAAAATAAAACACATAGGATTACAACTGAAACTAATTCTACTGAAATAGAATTTCATTTAAAAATTTTTTTAAGTTCATGGATGCTAAGAATTCATCCTCCAGAAGATGACCCATATAGGGGAGACCTGTATCAAGAATAGTCAAAATTTGGGGCAGTTAGGTGTGTGTTGAATGGAACACCAGCCCTGGAATCAGAGGACCTGAATTCAAATCTGACCTCAGACACTTGACACTTACTACCTGTATGATCCTGGGCAAGTTACTTAACCCCAATTTCCTTGCCAAAAAAAAAAAAGAATAGGCAAAATTTGGCTATCCCTTTGTGGGAGTGGAGGAGCACTTCTAAGACTGTCTTAGAGTCGTGTCTTCTGACGAGACATGAGGGTGGTTCTGAACCCAGAGTGGAGGTCTCAAGAGGACAGAGATCATTGATGGTCCAGAACAGAAACAGCAGGACAGTGGGCCTGAGGTGCCATGAATGAATAAAGGAATGAATGGAACAAAAAGCACTTATTAGGCACCTACTATATGCCAAACACTAGGGATACAACAAAAGGGCAAAAAACAATCCCTGCCCTCCAAGAGCTTACAATTTAATGAGGAACATATAGCACTTCAAAGATTACAAAGGACTTTCCATGTGTTCTCTCAGTTGATCCTCAGAGCAACTTTTAGGGGTAAGGATGGTGATGATCCCCATTGTACAGATATTAAAACTGAGGCAGAGAGGAATTAGTTGACTTATTTAGTATCACACAGTATTCAAACTCAAGACTTCCTGACTTCAAATCTAGTCATCCCCATGAATCTTGGCATTTTTATGGAATGCCTTCTTGTCGTTATTGCTGAATCATTCAGTCATGTCTTCATGACCCAGTGGACTATGGTGTGCCATGCCCTTCTGTCCTCCATTATCTCCCAAAGTCTGTCCAGCCTCATGTTCATTGTTTCCGTGACATCTATCCATCTCATCCTCTGCTGTCCCCTTTTCCTTTGGCCATGCCTTCTTGAGGAGCTACAAATGAAGAACAAAAGGAAAGGCAAATTTAATCATCTTTCCCCCCACATCCTTGACCCCTGAAATGGCTGTTTCTGGTAGGTAGAAACAGTCTTGATCTCCTTGACAGAAAAGGTCAATTTTTCCTTCAAGGTACTGCAAAACTGATTAAATGATTACCTTCAGTCTTCCTCTCTCTCTCTCTCTCTCTCTCTCTCTCTCTCTCTCTCTCTCTCTCTCTCTCTCCCTCTCTCTCTCTCTCTGTCTCTCTGTCTCTCTCTCTCTCTGTCTCTCTCTCTCTCTCTTTTCTTCAGTCCTTGAATATCTGACCCAGACCCAGAGTTTGGCTTCTATTAAACAGTAGAAGATCTCAATGTGATAAGAGGAAAAGAATGAAAACAGAAAGAGAGTCCCCAGCTAATTGGCATTTCCAACTGATTTTCTCTTTGTAACTGGCCCAAGGAAATCTCATACAGGAGAACCAGTATTTGTATTCCCCATTCTGTCCTCTAAGGGTATCTGTGGGCAAGTCTCTCCAAATGCTGTTCTCTGGGGCTGACTTCACTGGCTCTTAGTTCTGAACACATCTACATATTTAATGAAACCTGGGTGTCTGGTCCTCGAGTAGCCAGTATTCTTCATTATATTTCACTTGGACTTAAGCCGATATGGGCTGAGCTCCAGTATTCATGGATGAAAGGTTGTTTCCAGAAGGAGAATTTAATAAAGTTGAGCGTGAAAGTGGATTTTTCATAAAACACTTTTGATGAATTCTCCTCAAGGGTCAAATACTGCAGCACTGGGGTGCAGGTGCATTGGTCTCAGAACCCAATTTGTCTTTTTACCTCCATTCCTTCCTTGTGAATTATTAGGGAATTCACTGGTATTTTCTTTTTTTTTTTCTATTTTTGCTTTTTGGAGGGGGGAAGGTAAGGCAATTGGGGTTAAGTGACTTGCCCAAGGTCACACGGCTAGTTTTGTGTTGTGTCTGAGACCAGATTTGAATTCAGGTTCTCCTGACTCCAGAGCCAGCACTCTATTCACTACCCCACCTAGCCACCCCCTTTACCACCTAGCCACCCCCTTCACCACCTAGCCACCCCCCAGTATTTTCTAAAGAAGGAATAAGTCAGCAGCTGGTAGGGTGGTCAATAAAGCTCTGGGGCCTTGAGTTCAAATCTGGTCTTAGACACTGACTAGCTATGCAACTCTGGTCAAGTCACTTACCCTCTGTTTGTCTCAGTTTCCCCCATTGTAAAATGGTGTTAATAATAGTCTCTACCTCCAACGGCTATTGGAAGGATCAAATGAGATAACATTTGTAAGTGCCTGGCCCATACTAAATGCTTAATACATGTTTGTTCTTTTCCCATATAATATAGCTTAATGGTGATTGAGAGAGGAATACCAAGATTTATTTTTATTTTTGGTACTATTTCCTATCAGGTTCTGTGATAGGAAATAATAAAGCAGGATTTGGTGGTAGTTAAGACCCTTGAACCAAACACTAAACACAATGATAATCTCATTCCATTTCTGAGGTTAGTCTGGATCCTGGAGCAGAATGTGTATATGTTCTACAGATGAAAATTATTCTTCTGCACTTAGATAATTGGGGAAGGAGAAAAGGAGAGGAAAATGGGGAAGGGGGGGATCCATGAGTATTTCCCTTCTTAATCTTATCTCAGAGAATTCTTAGCATCCTTTGAAGCAATAAATGCCATCTCCTGAAGGATCATAGATCTCAAACTGGAGGGGTCCTTATAGGTCACCTACTATAACCCCTTCAATTTACAGATGAAGGAACTGAGGCCCCAAGGGAAAATAACTTGCCCAAAGTCACATGGTAGTATCAGAAATGAGCCCAGCGGGGCAGCTAGGTGGCGCAGTGAGTAGAGTGTCGGCCCTGGAGTCAGAAGGACCTGAGTTCTATCCGCCCTCAGACCCTTAACGCACACACAAACAAAAACAGCCGTGTGACCTGGGGCAAGTTACTTAACCCCAATTGCCCTCAAAAAAAAAAAAGAAAGAAAGAAAGAAAGAAAGAAACGAGCCCAGCTCTTCTGACTCCAAAGCCAGTGGTATTTCCACTGTACTACTTTTCATTTCCAATAATGTGACACCATCCCCATTCTCTAGAAATTTTCAGTGATCACTACTAGTAATTTAACAATCCCACCTGCCCATTCTTTCAGGATCCTGGATAGTAGCACGTCTAGGAATTAAATAAGAAAAAAAAAAGTCTCAGGTATGGATTGTTTCTGTTTTGAGAGATAAACAGTGAGAAAGAGAAGGAAGAGTAAGAGGAATGGTTAAAAATGGGTGGGGGGAGTGACTGGTCCCCTTTGATTATGTCCTTAAAAACTGGGGAATCACTGAGCCAATTGTGTCCTATGAATGTAATAGAATGCTCTATAAGAATTGCTCTATAAGAAATGACAGGAAAGACAGTCCTGGAAAATACTGGGTAGTTTGAACTAATGCAGAGTGAATCTAAGAGAATAATTCATAGAAAGACAATACCATTAGGAAAGAAAACAAGTTAAGAAAAGCAACTTTGAAAGACATAAGATCTCTGATCAGTACAGTGACCAGTTGTGTCTCTGGAGCACCTGTGATCTTGCTCTCCTACAGAGAGAGAAGTCAAGGACATTGGGTGAGGAAAGAGACAGATGTTTTTGAACATGGGCATTGGGTGGATTCATTTTGCTTCTCTGTGTTTATTTGTTACAAGATGTTTTTCCCCCCTTTCTTTACCTGAATTTTTAATTGGAGGAAGATGGAAGAGAGTTAGCAATAAGGATACCAAAAGAAAGTACCATTGAAACTTTTTTTTTAATTCACAGGAGAGGACAGAAGGCAGTTACAAGGAAACACAGATAAACAAGACAGTTTTGAAAGTAACATATGGATTGTCTTTACTCCTTTCTGACTTCTGCTCCTCACTCTCTGGACTTTCTCCACCATACTAAGGCAGTTTTTTCATCCTAGACATTTTACTCTGCCCCTGCAGACTCCTCCTCACCCTAGAAGTACTTCACTCCTGGATTTCTCACACTGGAAATTAACTCTGCCCCTTTTTCCTCCCTATTACACCCTTAACTTCCTTTTATGTGCTGTCTTCCTCAGTCATTTTCAGTTATATCTGACTCTTCATGACCCTACGTGGGGTTTCCTTGGCAGAGATACTGGAGTGCTCTGCCATTTCCTTCTCTGGCTCATTTGACAGATGAGGAAACCAAGGCCAACAGGATCACACAGCTAATAAGTATCTAAAGCCAGATTTTGATTCGGGTTCCCCCAAGTCCAGGTCAGGAGCTCTATCCAGGGCGCCATCTAGCCGCCTGCTCTCTTCTCATTAGAATATAAGCTCCTTGAGGGTAGGATCTGGTTTTCCTTCCTTTCCTTGTATTCATATCCCCAAGTTTAGCACATTAGCAGGCATATTCAACACTTAATAAATGCTTGTGGACTTGACATATAATGTTTTTATTAAAAAAGCAATACAAAATGTAGATTTATAGTTTCATGAGAATCCTCTTGTGTTCTTTTTTGATGTTTAAGTTCAAAATTTAAAAAATATTCAAAAAAGAATGGTTAGAAAGACATAAAATTATTTCAACTTTTGCATTTTCTTCAATGTGAGGGAGAACCAGAGCCATCTAATATAGCGGGTAGGGGGACAATCTGTTCAGAATAACTGCACCTCAAGGGACTGCACATTCCTATTGAAATTAAATTGAGACCTGTGGGGAAAGCAGCCTTATTTTAGTTTGAAAGATAAAAATCAGCTCCCTCTGGGACAAGGCTGACCTGGACTGATTCACCTGGAAGAATAACCTCCATTCTAAACAGATGTTCTCATTAATGCAACTAACTTTTTTTGTTTTAATGCAAACCTTCCCTGCTGCTGAATTAACAATTAATAATAACAATACTGACATCTCTACAGTACAAAAAGCTCTTTTGAGCCTCATGATAATCCTGTGAGATGGATACTAGTGTTACTCCCTTTTTACAGATGAAGAAATTGAGACTGAGAGAGGTTATTAAGTGACTTGTCCAGGGTCACACAACTACTGTTGGGGTCAGGATTTGATCAGAAGTCTTTCTGGCTTTACACCTCTTTCTTTATCTGCCATGCTATTCTGCAACATAGAAAACATTCCAGTGTTTAGGACTTCACTCATTCATTCAACAACTGTATGAATTCCAGGCATATAAACTTCCTTCACAAATGTAGAGTGGCAACCTGTCTATAACTTATGCTCAGGTACTCAGGGGACTGAGAGGCAATTACTTGCCTAAGGTCACTCTTCATGTGTACAAGCTTTTTGAGGGCAGTGACTGTCTCACTTTTGTATTTGAATCCCCAGACCCCAGCAGAGTGCCTGCACTTGTCTAACCTACCACCATCTTTTTTTTATCTAGACCCATGATTTCAGCATTGCCTTTCTTTTTCCAATTATACATGTGAAGTAATGCAAAACTTATTTCCCTATTAACTGTGTTGCAAAAATGCAAGAAAAATAAAGTTTCAGTCTGTACTCAGAGTTCATCTGAGTGAATAGCATTTGTCTTCACAAGTTCTTCTGAATTGTCTTGGATCATTGTCTTGAACAGAGTAGCTAAGTCTTTCACAGTTGACCATTATTACAATGTTGCTGTTACTGTGTATAATGTTTTCCTGGTTCTGCTTACTTCACTTTGCATTCATTCATATAGGTATTCCTAGGTGGTTTTTTTTTAACAATATTTTATTTTTCCTAATTGCATGTAAAAACAATTTTTAACATTTATTAAAATTTTTTTTTGAGTTCTAGGTTCTCTCCCTCCCTTCCCTCTTTCCTCCTTGAGATGGTAAACAATTTGATATAGGTTATTCATGTGCAATCATGCAAAATATATTCCCATTTGAGTCATGTTGTGAAAGAAAACACAGAACAAAAAAAATTTTTTTAAAGGTGAAAAATAATACGTTTCAGTCTGCATTCGGATTCCATCAGTTCTTTCTCTAGAAGTGTATAGCTTTTTTCATCACGAGCCCGTTGGCATTGTCTTGGATCATTGTATTGCTGAGAAAAACTAAGTCATTCATAGTTGACCGTTCTACAATATTGCTGTTACTGTGTACAATGTTCTCCTGGCTCTGCTCACTTCATTCTGCATCAGTTCATGTAAGTTTTCCAGGTTTTTCCGAGGGCATCCTGCTTATCATTTCTTATAGCACAATAGTATTCAATCACAATTATATACTACAACTTGTTCAGCCATTCCCCAGTTGATGAATGTCCAATTCTTTGTTACCACAAAAGAGCTGCTATAAATGTTTTTGGGCTAATAGCTTCTTCTTCCTCCATTCCCCTTTTAAAAAATTTCTATGGGATTCAGACATAGTAGGGATATTGCTGGGTCAAAGGGCTTCCCAGGCTTTTTGGAAACCATCTTCCTCCTCCTTCTTAAAGCACAACAGTATTGCATCATAGTCATATTTCACAGCTTGTTTAGTCATTCACCAATGATGGGCATCCTCTCCAATTCTGGTTCTTTCCCACCTACTACAAAAAGAACCAGCATTGCCTTTCAATGTGTTCTATAAATTCTTGATCCTCTTTCTCATGTTTCTCTGCATTTTTCATTTTCATCCACATGAGAAACATGGGAAGACTTTCCTCTTCCTCTTATTTTTCCTCTTCCTCTTATTTTTCCTCTTCTTCCTTCTTCTCTCCCTTTCCTTTCTCTTCTTCTCCTCATCCCCCTTCTTCTGCTCCTCCTTTTTCTCTCCATCTCATCATCATCCATGTTTTCCTTATCCTCTTCATCCTCTTCCTCCTTCTTCTTTGGTGATTGATTTGGGAAGATAGACTCGGGTTGCCCCATAGAGGCCCTGATTAAAAATTAAGGTATTGAATGAAGTACTTAAAATCAATGCACAGGAAAAATCAAGCTATTCAGACAAGTCAGGCAGCTTTGGAACCTAGATATGGACTTGAAATTTACTTCAAAAATTATACAAAATGGGGCGGCTAGGTGGTGCAGTGAATAGAGCACTGGCCCTGGAGTCGGGAGGACCTGAGTTTAAATCCAGCCTCAGACACTTGACACACTTACTAGCTGTGTGACTTTGGGCAAGTCACTTAACCCTAATTGCCCTCCAAAAAGCAAAATAATAACAATAATAATTGTACAAAATATAAAAACACAGTTTTAGACACTATTCATTTCTCTTCCCTTTCTATATGGAAATATTACTGTTTGTTGGTGTGTGTTGAGTTCAGAATTGTGTATGCATGTATGTACACATAAACAACACACATAAACACACAAACATTAAGCAAACCGAGCCCATATTCTAAAAAAGAAAATGATGCTTCTTGTGACTCCCTTTGCCCTCTGTTCTCTTCATTCTCAGTATGTGTATATATCTCCTTAATGTGTGAAAACTGAGAGAAACCTGGAGTTGCTATGGCAGAAGTAAGAGGCAGAGAGGGGGAATTATGGAAATACAAACTGCTTTTAAAGGACAATAGACCAGGCCATGAGACCCCAGCTCCAAAATCACAGTTCTGCAAACATAAGAGAGTTTATTGGTCTGGGCAAGATTTCAAAAATCCCTCAATTTCCCTGTAGATATTTTAAAGTCTCCTACCTCAGAGCCTGGGAGTCTGGGGGTTTTAAGTAGAAAGGCTGTCACTGTGCGGTCTGGGAGAGGGAACAGAATTTAGTCTTACAGGATGGAGATAATGGTTTTTAAGATGTTATTTTTATGTTGGGCATGTCCCAGGAATGTCATTACCTCAGAATGGCATCCCCACCCCCAACTTCTCCAATTCCCTCACTGCTACTGGAAAAAAATGTGTATGCATTTATATATGTATATTTTAATACATTTGTGAATGTGCACACACGCATCTATTCATATATGCACACACACTTTACACGTGCATACATTACGCATACATATTGCACACTAATGTGCATCTCTATATATACACATCTAGAATGTACACATGTCTATTAATACATACATGTATATAGGCACATATACATACCCAAACATCTATGTCTGTTAATGTTAATACACAGGTGCACAAAGATGTATGTTCACACATAGGTCATGCATGCATAATCTATATGTGCATGTGTATATGCATTGATGTATATTATACAAATATATATTTTTACACAAATCTGCAAGGCACTGGCACCTGTCAGCTCTTCAATGAGGCTGTCAAACATGCTTTGTTACAGAGGAAAAGCCAATAGGACAGATATAAACTTCTGAAGCTCAGAATGTCCAATGGAAGGACTGATGTGGTTAGACTTGATCTAAGGTGACAGCACATTCTTTTTCCATTAGGCAGGCGGCTGCTTTCTCCTTAACAGAGCAGGGCTTTCTGGCCTGGTTATGTACCCTGCAACCCAAGATCTAGTCTTTCATCCGAGGCCCTCAGGCCGACTTGGGAAGCAAGGTTCTGATTAGGAGGAGGCAGCCCACCTTGTGTTTTTGTTCCCCTGCTCATTTTCAGTTTGGTGCCAGGCCATGGGATGAAGGCCAAAGCCAAAGGGAGTCAGACTGATTGTTTCCTAGAACACAGAGCAAAGCTGATTCCCTTCCTTTGCCATGATGGAAGGACCATCTGGTTCAGATGGTACAGGAGGCTGTCTGGGCGTTCAGGAATGGGGAGAGGGGGGTGGGACTGACTTTGGGAATTTGATGGTAGAGGAATGGGAGAAGGGAAACAAAGGGAAGGAATCCTGAGAAGACTGAAACAACAAGACATGGCAACAGCTTGACTATGTGAGATGAGCAGGAAGGAGGAGTTGAGGTTGACATTGAGATTGATCCATCCCCATCACTTTGTGAAAGCACACTGGGGAGACTGGCTATGATAACTTGACACTGCTGGCCATCTCATCCTTTCTAATGTACTGCCCTGCCCTTCCTGAGCCTCTGTGACAGTGGCCATCAATTGGCAAGGAACTTGGTTCTAGCATGATACACAAAGTTTTCTCCCACATGCACTGCCCCAATTCAAAGCAACAAGGACTCATCTCTGCTGGCTTGTTCAATTTATTCTACTTTCCATGGTTCAAAGAGGAAAAAATAGCCTTATTGTCTCTCAGAGTAGTTGACTGAACCATGGATATATGGAAGTTTCACATCTAAATTTTGCCTTAATTCCTATTCTATTAAAGCCATGGTTCATTGTTAAGCTATATGTACCAGTGTTTGGATGCAGTATTAACAGAGATGATTGGGGAAACCAACAAGGAAAGGAGATTTAAACTACTATTTTTGCCAACATCTTCTGGCTGAGAGCTCATATCTAAGAGAGAAAGAGAGAATTTATTAATGTTGTTGTAACCCTAGGTGTTGTTACATTATGCTCATGGTCTGATGGGGCAAATTTAAAAGGCTCCAAATTGGCAGTAATTCTGCTCTTGAAGGTGTAGTTATAAAATATATGAATGGCCCATGATTATGTCACCAGTTACAGAGAGAAAATGCTCTAACAATATTAGAATCACAGTTCAGAACGCCCCACTTTGTGGATTCCAAAGGTGTCACATAATGTCATGCCCTGAACAAAAGAAAGCAAGGAAGTGCAACAACAGTATCAATTGCAAGAGTTAATGAGAAGTAAGATTAGGTTAGATATTATTTTTAAAACTTAAGTTCTAATTTTTCATTTATTTATTTTAAACATTCTTTTCTTTTTAAATTGAATTCCAAATTCTCTCCCTCCCTCCCATTCCTCCCCTACCCACTGAGAATGCAAACACTCAAAGTTGATCAGTTCTCTCTCTGGAGATGGATAACATTTTTTTCATCATGAACCCTTTGGAATTGTCTTGGATCATTGTATTGAACAGAGTACCCAAGTCTTTCATTACTGTGCACAATGATCTCCTGGTTCTCATTCCACTTTGTATCCTTTCATATAAGTCTTCCCAGGTTTCTTTGAAAGCATCCTGCACCATTTCTTAGCATAATATTTTTCCATCACAATCACATGTCACAATTTGTTCAGCCATTCTCCAGTTGATGGACATCCCCACAATTTTCAATTCTTTGTCATCACCAAAAGAGCTGCTATAAATATTTTTTTACATATAAGTCCTTTTTCATTTTCCTTTGATCTCTTTGCAGTACAGACATAGTAGTGGCATTGCTAGGGTAAAAGGTATTCACAGTTTTCTAGCCCTTTGGGCATAGTTCCAAACAGTTCTCCAGAAAGGTTGGACCAGTTCACTGATCCACCAACAATTTATTAGCATATCTATTTTTCTCTCATCCCCTCCAGCGTCTGTTATTATTTTTTTTATAATAGTATTTATATATATTTGAAACATTTAATTTTAAGACCTCGAATTTCAGATCCATTCCCTTCCTCCCTTGTCACCTATTCCCTCTGGGAAGATAAGTAATTCAGTATATATTGTACATGTCTAGCTATGCAAAACATTACCATAGTAGATATATTGTACAAGGCTGCTTATAATTCCCTCCCACTCATCCCACCCCCACCTGGTCCATTCCCTACTTGATCCTGTCCCTCTTCTATAGTGGGTACTTCCAACCTCCCCTCCCCCCAAGAATGCCCTCCCATCCATCATCCCTCCTCTCATCCCCCTTCCCCCTATTCTGCTGCAGGTTGAGATATCCCATTTAGTATGTATGTCATTCTCTCCCAGAACCAAATTCAATGAGAATGTGGTTTTGCCTTTTTGCCTTCCTATTCTTCCCCTCCCCTGCAGCCACTTCCTCTTGCTTCTTCTACATGAGGTAGTTTACCCTACCCTGTCTCTCCCCATCTCCTCTTGCCACTTTCCTCTCTCACCTCATAATTTCACCCCTTAAGTATCCTCTCTTCTCAACAAATTCAACCTATGCCTTCTATCCATGTATACCTGTAAACATATCAGCATCTGTTATTATTGATAGAGGTGAAGTAGTACCTCAGAGCTGTCTTAATTTTGTGCTGCTGTTTTCAGAGCTCATTCTGAGGGGTCTGCAAAGTTTTTGGTGCTTTTAAGGTAGTATGATCAGGTGAGAGATGTGCCATTCTGCTATTGTCTCCATCTCAGTCTTTCCACTGGGAAGGCATGTAAGACAACCTATATATAAGCACAGAAATTGACAATGGGACACTATGGGTAGCAGCGATCAGAAGGGTATTTGTAGAATGTGTTAAAATTTGCAAAGTACTTGATATACATTATTTCAGGAAAAGAGAAGCCTAGGATAGTTCTGTCCTCCAGGAATGAACTTCTCTCCAGGGTTGGTGCTCTCTCCATTTCCCCACTTTACATTTATTTTGGCTTATGTACTGTTATGTCATTATGTATTGTTCTCCCTATTGGAATATAACCTCCTTGAAGGCAGGGACTATTTCATTTTGTCTTCATAGCCCCAGCCCCTACTGCAGAAACTGGAGAATAACAGAGGCTTAAAAAATGCTCATTAAATATAATGTCAGTTATGAAGATGATATAATAGAAGCAACTATATATATATATATATATACACATATATACATATACATACATATGTGCATAGATAGATAGATAGATAGATATAGGTATAGATATAGATATAGATATATACTGATGTAACTCACCTGGGCAACAGGTACTTTCCTTCCCCCCAGGCTCTGAGTCAATGCCTGCTGTTGATGGAACTAATTGATGGAACTAAAAGGGAGATTACACTCAAGGGTGTGCTGTTAAATATTTAACAATCAGTTTTCTGATGAAAAGTGAATTTAAAAAGTTTAAAGTTTAATCAGCATTATTAACATTTTCCCCTTCATTTTCTTAAGTCTCAACCATCAACAAAACAATAAATCAATCCTTGATTTGTAGTGTTTGCCAGTTTTCCAGGTGGAAAAGCTCACATTGAAAATTTAACTATTGACTCTTGTGAGCTGGCATTAGCACAGCCCTAGTTACCTTTGAAAAAGAACAGAGGAGTAATTTATAGAAGACCAAGTTCTCCTCCGGGTTCTGCCAATAGCTACCTGTATGGTTTGAGACAGATCAGATACCCTCTCTGGAACCCAGTTTCTTCATGGGTAAATTGAGGACACTGGACTAAGTAATCTCTAAAGCCCCTTCAACCATAAACTTTGATGACTTGAAATGTTTTTGTTTCATTTCTCAATATGAAACAGTACAGCATTTCCATTTCACACTGAGGTCAGGATCATAAAGCTGAAAGGGATTAGTTTAGCATAAGTCCCTCATTTTAGAAATGAATAATTGAGGACAAGAGAGGGCCAATGCCCAGAGCAATGTCATACAGCTAAGTCAGACTGACCCAGAATGAGAAGATAAATGTTTGTATTTCCTGGCCAGTACTCATTTAACAATATGGAAACAGTTCGTTAAATGAATTTTGACTCAACTCTCTGATGGCATTCAAAAAGTCAGCAAGCATTTATTAAGCTCCTACTGTATGTCAAGCACTGTGCTAGGTACCGGTAATACAAATAAAGACTCCAAAATACAGTCCCCACTCTTTAGGCACTCCCCATCTAGGGTACATTGGTGTCTTGGGGCTGCCTCATATCACTCACGAGAGTAGATGGTTAAATTTTCAATGTGAGCACTTGGAAATCAGCCAATGCTACATTTGTTATCTTATTGTCTAGACTTAAGACAGTGATGGAGAAAATATAATAAATGCAGATTAAACTTTAAAATGTGTCACGTAGATTTTTTTTTCCAGAGCTGTTTGTCAAAAATTTTCCAGCATACCCCATATGACATCATCATAGCAGTTGTATAATGCTTTAAAGGTTTGAAAAGCACTTACCAATATTATGTCATGTGTTTGACAGAAATCCTGGGAGGTAGGTACTAGCATTAAAGTGATTTGCCCAGGGTCACCAAGCCTCATGTGAATCTTGAAAAGGTGAATCTTAAAACCAGAAGGACTTAGGGGTCATCTCTCTATGATGGTGCCATACTGCTTCTCAGATTCTGACTTTTACACTCATTAGCTGTGTGACCCTGGCCAATTCTCTTCTCTCTGAGACTCAGTTTCCTCATCTGTAAAATAAAACGAGTCAACAAGATGACCTCTTAGCTCCTTTCTAGCAGTAAAGGCATGCTTCAAGAAGTCCTGCCCTCAAAGCATTTTTTTTTTAAAGAGAGTAATCTCTCATTGGGAAATCAAGAATTGTGCACAAATACTATAATAAAAATAAACGAGAAAGAGATGAGTAGAGTTTGTAAAAAGGTGAATTTAGGCTTGGTATAAGAAAAAATAATTCCTAATGATTATAGTTGTTTATGAGGAGAGTGGGCTTCCTGGAAGAGTAGGGGCTGCTCCCTCCCTGGATGTCTTCAGGCAGAGGCGGGGTGACTCATGGAAGGGGAGGAGGGACATTGGAGAGGGGGTGTCTGAGTCAGGTATGAATTGGGTTAGATGGATGCTAAGGTCCCTTCCAAGTGTGCGATTCTTCCCCCTTTCCCCAACTTAAAAGTATTTTATTTTTTCCCAATTACACATAAAAGATAGTTTTCAATATTCACTTTTATAAGACTTTACATTCCAAATTTTTTTCTCCCTCCTTCAGCTCCCTCCACCCCAAGATGGTAAGCAATCTGATATAGGCTTTACATATACAATTATATTAAACATATTTCCATATTAGTCATGTTGGGAAAGAAAAATCAGAACAAAGGGGGAAAATTATGGGAAAGGAAAAATAAAAACAAAAACAAAGCAAAAATAGCATGCTTGGCTCTGCATTCAGACTCCATAGCACTTTCTCTGGATGTGGATGGCATTTTCCACCATGAGTGTCTTGGAATTGTCTTAGATCCTTGCATTGCTGAGAAGAGCTAAGTCTGTCAAAACTGACCACCACACAATATTGCTGTTAACTGTATACAGTGTTCTCCTGGTTCTACTCACTTTGCTCAGCATATGTTCATGTAAGTCCGGGGTTTTCTGAAATCTGCCTGCTCATCATTTCTTACAGAACAATAGCATTCCATTATATCCATATACCTCAACTTGTTCAGTCACTCCCCAGCGGATGATTATCCCCTCAATTTCCAGTTCTTTCAGGCTTAAACTCCTAAAGCAGAATGAAACTCAGCCCTAGAAGCAGACATAGTGTATTAGGATTTGGTGACTCTATTGTGGATTGGGGAAATCCACTCCCTTCAGCATACTTTTATGGAAATAAAGCTATACTAATAAAAATTAAAGTCAGGATCAATAAAAATCAAGATCACATGAAGGATTGTAGAGCGCCTCTAGTATAAGACTTCTTAGCTTTTTGTTTCCTGGACCCCTTGGTCAGTCTAGGAAAGCCTATGGACCCCTTGCCTCAGAATGCTTTTGCATGCATAAAAGAAAACACACAGGATTACAAAGGACACCAAGGCTATTGTAATACTACTATCAAAATGTTAAACAAAAACAACTCCTTGGATCCAGGTTAAGAAGCCCCACCTCCTCTATCGAATCCCCACCATTCTATAGAAGGGGTCACATTATTCCCACAGCCAAACATGTACTGTCAGAGGCAGGATTTGAGGCCAGGTCATCCCAGCTCCACACCCAGCATTATAGTCACCATACCACATTGTCTCCCCAGTATTTTAAGGTCTTTTGTTTTCTTCACAATGTCTATGGAGCAGAGAGTACAAATCTTCTTATCTTTATTTTTAACATTTGAGAGCAACTACCCATAGTAAGTGAGAGGCAGGATGAAAAATTGTATGGCCTCAAGCTCTTTGTTCCTCTGCATCTTCGTTTTCTCATCTGGAAAACAGGGTAAGGGATGGAGGGGTAGCTCTCTGGGCCTCAGTTTCCCTATCTGTAAAATCAAAGATTTAGATTTTCTCTAAACTCCCTTCCAGCTTAAATGCTCTACATTCATTTTATTTTCTTGAGGATGCCAGTTAATTACTGGAAGCACTAGACTCTAAAGAAAACCTCAACTATGGGCTGGCCTATGGGTAATGAGTTCCCCTAGACCAGTCTATTCTCCTAATTTGGGCAAATAGATGAGGTACATGCAATTAAAACAGAAAAAATAATAAGCCCTGGGCCAAGTTCTACCCTCATCTAACCAAGCGTGACTCCTTGGGTTGATTTCAAGGGGGGAGTGGCGGATGTGTCTAACCCAGGGTGGAATTTGGCATGATGTGCGAAGTGTTTCTGGTTTCCTAATGATGTCAGTTCACTTTTTTGGGAAGGCTGTGAAAGTGCTGAGTTTAGAGTATTCACCTTCTTGGCAAAACCACTGGGGCAAAACCCATGTCAAGCAAAGCTATAAAGCTGAGAGTATTTCAGGCAGGCCAAGCGGTTTAGGGAAAGATTCTACTAAATTAATCTCCTGGGAATGGCTGTGACCTTACCGTCTGCCTGATAGCTCTGTCTAGAATGGAAAATACCAGCATCCTTATCACCTGGCTCTGAGATGATGAACCTGTTCAGAGGTTTCCCTGCCAAATTTGTGGATCCCAGAATTTACTGATGCAAAAGAAATCAACATGGCAGCTGTAGGCTAGTCAGAGACCTAGGGGCCCTTGATAGAGCCTGCCTTGTCTCAGTAATCAAAATGATAGTAGTATTGGATTTAAGTCAAATGAATATTTGGGTTCAAGTTTCCAGATAATTGCCCCCAAGATGGTGCTTGATTATGGTTTTAGAGACCCTGTCTTTAATTCACTTAAAAGCTAAATGTGTCTCAGGGAGGGGGGAAGGAATGGAGGAAGGGGTAGAATTTGGAACTCAGAACAAAAAAGCCCAACATCAATAAATGTTAAAATTGTTTTTACATGTAATTGGGGGAATATATATTTTAAAGGCTAAAGGTGAATGGTTAAGTCATGTTTAGGGCAGCTATGTGGCACAGTGGATAGAATACTGGGCCTGGAGTCAGGAAGATTTATCTTTCTGAGTTCAAGTCTGTCCTCAGACATTTACTAGCTGTGTGACCCTAGGCTAATCATTTAACCTTGTTTGCCTCAGTTTCCTCATCGGTCAAATGAGCTGGAGAAGGAAATGGTAAATCATTCCAGTATCTTTGCCAAGAAAACCACAAATGAGATCATGAAGAGTCAGATACAACAGAAAGGACTAAACAAGAAAAAGTGATGTTTATCACTATTTTTAGAAGCCAGCTTCTATTTCCTTCTGCTCAATTCCACTCAAGTTACATAATTTTAATTCAATTCCCTTCAACTCAAGTCAACAAACTCAGCTCACTTCAATTCAATTCACTTCATCTCAATTCAATTGAACTCAATTTAATTTAATTCACAGAAGAGGAACCTCAGAGACCACCCAGTCCAATTCCTTCCTGACCAAAAAATGTCCTCTACAATATCCACCTTTACTTACCCACCTTTAACTTGAAGACCTCTAAGGAGGAAAAACATAGTTCCCCACCCACCCACCCACCCTGCACCCCCTCCTGCCAATTTTACTTTTGGAAAGCTCTAATTGTTAGGAAATTTGGGGGCACACTATTTCTAAAACTTCCTCTCTGTCATGTCCACTGGTACCCCTAGTTCTCTCTGAGGCCAAGCTGTACAGGTTTCATCCCTCTTTCATGTGATAGATGTAGAAAGAGCTGAAAGTAGCTCTCATGGCTTCCCAAATCTTTTCTTCTTGAGGATAAACACAGTCTGTTTTTCACCTGGTCCTCATAGGCTGTGCTTTGGCTGGTACCATCCTTCACAAATATTTCAGATGCTCTCTAGCTTTTCATGATCCTTCCTAAAATGTGTTCCCCCACCCTCTAAGTTAAACAGAAAACTCAAGATGTCATCTAACCAAAGTCGAGTGAGATGGGGCTGTCACTCTTTGAATGGAGCCTATGGTTGCATTAACTGTTCTGGCTGCCATCTTGAAGCATGGACCTTTATTCTCCAGTTCCTTCCCTAGATATTGTCTGGTTTATCCATGGCCTTCTCAAATGTAGCACATTTCCTGACACTATAAACAATATTTCACAGTCTGAACAGGGAAGAATATAAATGAATTCTCACTATCACCATTCCTTCCTTAATATGACCTAAGAGTACATTAACTTTTTTTTAATATATCATACCACACCGTTGACACATATTAAACTTACAGTTCACTAAAATCCCCAGATATTGAAAAAGAAATTTCTATCCAATCACATCTCTATCTTGTGAAGTTAACTTTCTGACCATAAGACTTTACATGATCTCCAGTCTATTGTTCTATCATTCTATAACTCATAACTCACCTAGTTTTGAGGGCAACAAAACACTTTCCCCAAAACAACCCTGTGAGTATAAAACAAGAGTAACCCCATTTTCCAGAGAAGCAAATTAGGATTCTATTTGTTGATCCAGTGGTTAGTGACTTAGTGGAGAAAATGTTGATCTTTGGAGTCCCAGGGTCTAGACTTGGTTCTATCAACTAAATTAGTTGTATGTGAGAAGCTCTGACCTCTCACAATCTCCTAATATTCTTTACACACTTGAAGAATCATTGTGTAAATCAAGAGTTCAAGAGGGTCAAAGTGCTAAAAATGATTTCAATGCAAGGGATGCTACTGGAACCTAGGCAAAAAAATCCCATCTAATAAAAACCTACCTACAATCAGCCCTGCTCTTAAGTGGAATGTAGAAACCTTTTCCCTCAATATAGATAAAAATCTCAAAAAATGACTCTAGGAATCCATTTCACCTAACTCATGGAGACAGCCTCAGGGTGAGTCTCCACAGCTAATGGGCACTTACTGAGCCATTTTGGACAAGAGCTTTTTAAAGAAATGTTTTTATTTTTGTAAATCTCTTCTGAAGAGAGACCACACACCTCCACTGCCCTCTGAGTACAAATTATAACATTAGCTCCCATCTCTATAGCCCCTTATGGCTTGCAAACTGCTCTCTGGATTGTAGCCATGTGAAGAGGGGAGTGTAAATGTCATATCCTTTTTTGCAGATGAAAAAACAAGCTTGAGAGAGGAAAAGGGGCTTCAGTTCAACTTAACAAAATTTGTTAGAGGCCTAATACGTGCAAAGTAACAGGATGAATTGCTGGGGATTAAAAGAAAAGAGTCCCTTCCCTCAGGGAATTTACATTCTACTGGTGAGATCAGAGCAAGTAAAGAGATAAATGCTAGGGAATTTAAGGTGAGTCACTTCTGAGCTGAGCTTGGAACAAGATATAGAATGTGAAAGGTTTGGGGCAGCTAGGTGGCACCGTGAATAGAGAACTGGCCCTGGAGTCAGGAAGACATGAGTTCAAAAATCCGGCCTCAGACACTTAACACAAAAACTAGCCTGTGACCTCGGGCAAGTCACTTAACCCCAATTGTCCTCCAAAAAAAAAAAACAATGTTGATGAGATAAGGTAAGGAAGGTATATTGGGCCACTAGGGGGTGCCATAATGCATAAAGTGCTGAGACTGCTGAGACTGGAGTCAGGAAGACTCAACTTAGCTCCATGAGTTCAAATCTGGCCTCACACTTCCTTAGTTGAGTGACCCTGGGTGAATGGCAAAACCACTCCTGTATCTCTGCCAAGAAAACCACAAATGGGGTCATGAAGAGTTGGTCACTACTGAACAATAACCTTCTCTATAAACAAGAAGAAACAGAGTGATAGAATAAATGAATATATGAATGCATGGAAAGTACTTACATATAAAAAAGTGAAGCAGTCCCTACCATCTAGGAGCTCCCATTCTAATTGTGAGGGAGAACATATGTAAGAGATTCAATTGCAGGACAGATAGAAAGGCCTGAGGATCCAACAAGTGCTATTACAGGTAGCTATGGAGTCAAGATGACCTGAGTTCAAGTCTGACCTTCAACATTTACTTGAGTGTGACTCTGGAGGAGTTACTTAACCTCTGTCTGCCTCAGTTTCCTCAACTGTAAAATGGGGATAATAACAGCATCTACTTTCCATGGTTGTTGTGAGGATCAAAGAAGATAATATTTGTAAAGGGCTTAGGTCAGAGTAAGTGCTATATAAATGCTAGCTATTATTAGTATTCTCAATTAAGTGACTTGCCTAAGGAAAACTAAGGTTCAAAACTGTGAATCCAGCACTCTTTCCACAGATGAAATTCTTTGGAAGCAGCTGTGTGTTGTCTATCAACTATGGTTATCCAACAGGTCAATGCCTCCACGACCCATGATTTCATCAGTGTGGGTACTCCCCATGCTCACAATATCATAGTTCTTCTCTATCTTTTTTTTTTCATTTTGGAGGGCAGTTGGGGTTAAGTAACTTGCCCAAGGTTACACGGCTAGTTTGGTTTTTTTTTGTTTGTGCATGCATTAAGTGTCTGAGGCCGGATCCGAACTCAGGTCCTTCTGACTCCAGGGCCAACGCTCTACTCATTGCGCCACCTAGCCCCCCCAGTTCTTCTCTATCTTAGTGTAGGGTAGTTGCTGTGGCCAAGAAATTCAACATTCTGTAACCAACCTAGTGGTTAGCCTTCTTGAGCATAGCAAAGCGGGTCCTTAAATAACAGACAGAGAGTCAGTCACTAGACCCAGGCCCTTTTGTGAAGACTCTCCACAATGATGAGGTCCTCCTGGGCTTCAGCTCTGTTGGTGTATAACCTTTGGAAACCCAGGGGTTATCACCAAGCCATGATGAGGCATCAGAGAAGGACTTCAGTGGAGTAAAGTTGGCTATGAAATAATTTAAAATGGCCCACCACAGGATGATAGAGATACAAGTATGCTCCCTCATCACTGGCAGAATGGCAAGTCTAGAGAATATTTATTTTTGGAGAAAAAAGTCTGGCAGTATGTAAAAATAGTTACTCCCCCCTCCCCCAGATACCCATTTGTCCCCAAGATTCCATAGTTGGAACAATACTCTTAAAGTATTGTCAAGGACCACAACAAAATAGGAGCTATTTGTTCATAGAAGCATTATATGTGATTGCAAAAAATCGAAAACAAAACAGAAAGCAAGCTACGTTTCTGACAGTAGGAAAATGGTTAAATTGAAGTATCTAGTAAACTCAAAATTGATATCTAACTTAAATATTATAGATCACAACATCAAGTAAAAAAATCAGAAAACAAATCACATACATTGTACAGTGAAGGGAAAGTACTTAACCAAACAAGGGACAGACATAATCAGAAAAGATAAGATAGACCATTTTTGTGATTTGAAATTTTAAAGTCTTTGCATGAACAAAATCAATGTGACTAAAATAAGAAGGTAAGTTGTCAAATGAAAAAACCTTTATATAAAACATCTCTGAAAATCAATCAATCAATAAGCACCAAGCATGTAGCACATACTGTTCTAGGCACAGAGGATACAAGTACAAAGAATGAAACAATCTCTATTTCTTGTCTAGCATTCCATATATGTAAATAACAGAAATGTATAAGATTGAGTCATTTCTGAATGGATGTAATCAAAGAATTGCAAATCATCAACAATATGAAAAAGTGCCCCAAATCATTAGGAACATGGGAAATACAAATAAATAAGTCCAAGGTTTCTCCTCACAGCCAGAAAATTGATGATGACAAACTATGAGAATAGTATTTGTTGGAGAGGTTGTGGAAAGATAGGAACACATATACTGTTCATGGAGTCGAACATTAGTTCAACCATTCTGGAAAGCATTTGGGAATTATGTTAAGAAAGTGACTAAAATGTCCAAATCCTTTGACTTACAGATCTCATTTCTAGGTCAAAAATAGAAAGGAAGGTCCTGTGTATACCAAAATATTTACAACAGTGATTTTTATGGTAGTAAATAACTGGAAATTAAGCAGATTACCATCAGGTGATTGGTCAAACTGGTTCATGAATGTAATAGAGTATTACTATACTATAAGAAATTGAGGGAGCCAAGATGGCGGAGCAGAAACAGCTCGTCCAAGCCTCTCTGCCCCCGGATTCCCCACAAACTATGTAAAAAAGGACTCTGAACAACTTCTGGAGCCCCAGCACCCACAGAACGACACAGAGAAGCTAACCTCCCGCTGAGGACAGCCCAGCAGCCCTGCAGGAAGGACCAGCGAAGTGGTCTGGGAGCCGGCACCGCGCAGAGCGCAGAGCGCAGGAGCGGAGCCGAGCCCAGGTCCCCGTGAGCAGAGGTTTTAGCCCCAGGGCGGCAGGGCCAGCAGCCAGCTGGAGGAACCCCAGAACACCAGGAGCTGTGGTGACTCCAGAATTATCAACATAGACATGCCTAGGACAAAGTAAGAAGTTAGTGTCCTATGGACTTTGGGACCTGTATTTGGGGAATGCGTCAGCTCCCTCCCTGGGGGCTAGAAGCCACTGAGGAGACACGCCATTTTGTAGTTTTCAGAGGCATTTCCGGCTCCCAGCCTACAAATCGTGGGGAGATCCAGCGATCAGTCTTGGGGGGTACTCGCTCTTGCTTTAACCTCCCTGGATCTGGATTGTGATCGAGGGTGGAAGTTGTGGGTGGGTTTATAGCTTGCCAGAAACGGAAGTTGCCCCCCACACGTTCGGGACGAAAATTCCTCTAGCTGGCCTTAAAGCCATAGTGTGCCAACAAGCCCAAAAGTCAAGCAATCAAGTGGCAACATGCCAAGGCAAAGGAAACAGAAAAATGCAACCCTAGACTCCTATTTTGGGGGCATAGAGCGGGAAAAGGACTGTGAGGTCAGAAGTCCTGCTCCAAAAGCCCCAGAGGAAAACATGAGCGGGGTGCAGGCCATAGAGGACCTTAAGAAGGACTTTAAAAATCAAATAAGAGAAGTGGAGGAAAAATTGGAAAGAGAAATGAGAAGGATGCAGGAAAAGTATGAAATGAGGGTTAACAGCCTGACTGAGGAAAACAACACCTTAAAAAATAGACTAGCTCAAATGGCAAAGGAGGCCCAAAAGGGCAATGAGGAGAAGAATGCCTTAAAAAGTCGAATTTGCCAGATGGAAAAGAATCTCAAAAGTTCACTGAGGAGATTCATTCCTTCAGAGTTAGACTGGAGCAATGGAAGCTAGTGACTTTATGAGAAATCAAGATGCTGTTAAGCAGATCCAAACAAACGAAAGATTAGAAGGCAATGTGAAATATCTCATGGGAAAAACCACTGACCTGGAGAATAGATCCAGGAGAGACAATTTAAAAATTATTGGACTACCTGAAAGCCATGATCAAGAAAGAACCTAGAAATCACCCTTCAAGAAATTCTCAAGGAAAACTGCCCTGATGTTTTAGATCCAGAGGGCAAAATAGAGGTTGAAAGAATCCACAGATCACCTCCTGAAAAAGATCCCCAAAATAAAACTCCTAGGAATATTATAGCCAGGCTCCAGAACTCCCAGATCAAGGAGAAAATACTACAAGCAGCCAGGAAGAAACAATTTCAATATTGTGGAAACACAATCAGAATAGCCCAGGACCTGGCAGCTTGTACACTGAGGGATTGAAGGGCATGGAATATGATATTCCAGAGGGCAAAAGAACTGGGAATGAACCCAAGGGTCACCTACCCAGCAAAACTGAGTATTTTGTTTCAGGGAAAATATGGTCATTCAGTGGAATAGAGGACTTTCAAGCATTCTTGAGGAAAAAACCAGAATTGAATAGAAAATTTGACATCCAGACACAAGAAGGAAGAGATGCCTGAGAAGGTAATCAGGGAAAAGAAATCAAAAGGAACTTATCAAAGTTGAACTATTTACATTCCTATATGGAAAAGCAATAACTGTGACTGATGATATCTTTCTCACTATGAAAATAATGGAAGAAGGGGTGTGGTCATATGAATACATATGTGAATGTGTGTGTATATGGTTACAGTTATATATGGATAGAGGGCATAGGTTGAATTTGTTGGGAAGGGTGAATACTCAAGGGATGAAATTATGAGGTGAGAGAAGAAAGTGGCAAGAGGAGATGGGGAGAGACAGGGTAGGGTAAACTATCTCATGTGGAAGAAGCAAGGGGAAGAGGCTGTAAGGGAGGGGAAGAATAGGAAGGCAAAAAGGCAAAACCACATTCTCATTGAATCTGGTTCAGGGAGAGAATGACATACATACTAAATGGGATATCTCAACCTGCAGCAGAATAGGGGGAAGGGGGATGAGAGGAGGGATGATGGAAGGGAGGGCATCCTTGGGGTGAGGGGAGGTTGGAAGTACCCACTATAGAAGAGGGACAGGATCATGTAGGGAATGGACCAGGTGGGGGTGGGATGAGTGGGAGGGAATTATAACCAGCCTTGTACAATATATCTACTATGATAATGTTTTGCATAGCTAGACATGTACAACATATACTGAATTACTTATCTCCCAAGAGGGAATGGGTGACAAGGGAGGAAGGAAATGGATCTGAAATTCGAGGTTTTAACATTAAATGTTTCACATATATATATATATATATATATATATATATATATATATATATATATATATATATATATATAAATACTATTATTAATACTCTTTTGCCTATAATTGGGAGATAAGATGTGCAGGCATTGGGACACAAAGATTCACCTTCCTCTAATGGAAAAGTCGATGGGGGTATGGGAGAAGGTATGGGAGAGAGCAGATTGGAGGAAGCGATATCTTGTGGGACTGCTATTCTGGGAGGTTGGGTAGGGGAATAATGGGGGGAAAATGATTGTAACTCAAAATCTGGTGGAAATTAATGATGTAAAACAGAAGTTAATAAAGCATCTGTTTAATAAAAAAAAAAAGAAATTGACAAACATGTGTAATACAGAGAATAAGGGGAAGACTTATGAACTACTGTAAGATGAATCTAGTAGAACTAGGAAAACAATGTACCCAGTGATTACAACAATGAAAATAGAAAGAACAAAAATTAGTGAAGTTTAATGGTGCATAATCATAACTTTTAAAAAGTTGTTTTCAGTTGTGTCTGACTCTTCATGACCTCATTTGGAGTTTTCTTGGCAGAAATACTAGAGTGGTATGCCATTTCCTTCCCCAACTCATTTTATAGATGAGGGAACTGAGGCAAATGGGGTGAAATGATTTACCTGGGGCTCACATAGCTAGTAAATGCCCGAGGCCAGATTTGAACTCAGGAAGATGAGTCTTCCTGGTTTCAGGCCCTGCACTCTACCATCTTAGTAAATGCCTTTGCTCAAAGTCTACTGACTGATTGTGAAAGGGAAGGACATAGTGGGGACTTGCTACTACAGTGGTAGGAGTAAACATCTTCAAGATTACCCTTAGAACTCTGGGAATGGTTGCTCCTTATGGACCTAAACCATGACTTCAAGTGCAGTTTTGGGGAGGAGTCCATGAAGGGTGTTATGAACAAAATATAGCACATTCCTGTGATGTAACCAGTGTATTAGAGCCTTGTGAACAGATTGTTGAATTTTCAGTGTGACCATTTACATTTCAGTAATCAGTGAATGCTTCAAATCAAGACTTGATTTATTGTTTTATTGATTGTAAAGACTTAAGAAAGTGACAGAGAAAATGTTAATAATGAAGATTAGACTTTAAAATATGTCATGCATATGCATCATTTTTCTGGAGCAGCAGGTGAACATTTACCAGCACACCCATTATATCATAATGCAATTAAGATGGACAAGTCTAAAGATTAAAGAGAAATACAGAAAGGTCTTTGTGAAATAATGTAATGTGAAAAGGTATAGCTAGGAGAAGGGAGCACACACTCCAGAGGAGAGCAATCCTGAAGGTGAAGGGATTGGATGTCCTGCCTTTCAAGGATCAGTCAGAGCATGGAGAAATACTTAGATTTGTGTAGAAATACACACACACACACACACACACACACACACACACACACACACACACAAAGAGTGACAACTATTTTCCAAGCTGTCACTTAAATGAAGAATTGCTCCATTGATTGTTTTCTTTAGTCCCAAAGGACAAAATTATGGCCATTGGATGGATGCTGATTTTGGCTCCATGTAATTGGGGGAAATTTTCTGAAAATTAGAGATGCCCCAAAGTGGAATGGGCTTCCTCACAAGGTGTGAGTTCTCCATCCTTGGAGGTCTTCAAATGTAGGCTACATAACCACTTGACACAGATATTGTAGTGGGGGGGGGGGGGGGTTCTACTGTCCTCATCCCTCTCCTTCAAAAAAATGAACTTGTGTTTGTTTTCTTTCTTTCTATCTGCCTGTATCTGTCTGTCTGTCTGTCTGTCTATTTATCTATCTATCTGATATCTTCTTTAGGGCAGGAAAACTGTTTCACTTGTCTTTTTATCCCAACACTTACAGTCATGTTTGCCATATAGTAGGTGCTTAATATTTGTTGATCAAAGAATTGATTAATTATATGAATGAGTTATATGGACTTTACTGAGATCCTATGATTCTGTGATGATCTAATCAGGATAGGTTTGACTATGGGTTTTGGTGAAAGATGTGTGTGTGTGTGTGTGTGTGTGTGTGTGTGTGTGTGTGTGTGTGTGTGTGTGTGTGTGTGTGTGTGTGTGTGTGTGTGTGTGGTGGTAGCAGCTGTTGTAGTTTTTCAAAAGGGAACAGGAGAGGCTAATTTGCTAATTTTCTGTAATTCTTTTCCTGGGTCTTCCATACTACTTTTTCACTTATAAGCAGTGAGATCATTGGGTCATAGATACAGAGAAAGAAGGATTTCAGAGATCATCTAGTTCCATCCCCTCACTTTATAAGTGAGGAGATTGAGGTCCAGAGTTAGACAAAGCCAAGTGCAATGAAGTTAGGTGAAGTCCAAGGTCACATGGGTAGGACCAGTCAGGGCAGAATTTGAATCTGGGTTCACATTGACTCCAATGTCAGCCATTTGTCCTCTAGTCCATACTTCTGGGAAGTTAGGGAGATGCAAGCCTTCCCCCGACTGCCCTCCCTCCCCCACCCCATCCCCCCCGCCCCCCACCAGCAAAGGTGAGTCACTATTTCATCGAGATCAAAGTCACTCCGGAAAATTTTAAGTCTCTGGGGGACCGAGGGGGCAGGGGAAGGAGAGGCCTTCCTTTTCTTCTTTCTCTGAGTTATTGCGGCATGTTGTTGTTGTTGTTGTTGTTGGGGAGCTGTAAGCAGAGTGTTCCAGAAAAGAAGAGGAAATGTGCTTCCTGTAAAGAATAAGATGGGGGGAGGAGGGGACATGGGAGAGACAGGAAGGAAGTCATGAGGATGTTGTGGGGACTACTTGGATGTACATCTCCACCAGGACAAATGACTTTAAAAACAATAATGCAAAAATGTGACTGAGTATTTAGGTGAGCTGTTTTGTATGTCCCTTAGGGTACCCTCTAGGCTTTTCTCAGGCTTCAGCACTGACTCATAGACTGCCATAGATAGAAAGGCTAGAGAGAGCCCTGGTCCAATCCATTTTACAGATGACCAGATTGAGGCTCATAAAGGCTGAGCCCATACAGCCATTATTGACCATATCAGCCTCCTGAGGGCTTTCCTGTCGGTCCTCTCCATTATGGCACAGACAGAATGGTGACAAAGGGCACCCTTTCCCCTAGTACATGTTCAAATCTCACTTCTAGTATTTATTAGTGTGATCCTGGACAGGTCTTTTTTTTTTAAATCATTTCTGAGCCTCAGTTCCCAAATCTTTAAAATGGATCTAATGATGCTTGCATTTATCTACATAATGGGATTGTTGTGAGATTATTTGGTCTGCCTTGAAGTGCTGCATTCTTCAATGGGCCTGGAAGCTCACTGATATGGGTGTTCCCTCCACCAATTCAGGTCTCCACTCGTCCCAGTCTTCTCCTCCCATGTGATTCTCCAGTCCTCCATGTCCTTCTCTAGAGAGATTTCCTCCCAACATATTGGAGGTGTCTTTTAACCTCCTGTAGGCCTGGGGTCTGCACTTGGGCTGTTCTTTTTCCTCTGTCAGGAGGAAACTAACTCATCTATAACTTGGAATCCTGGAGCGGGGTTTGGGGCACCAAAGTGAAATTAAGTCACTCACTCAGCATCACACAGATAATAAGTGTCAAAGGCAGGATTTTAACTCACATTTTCCTGATGTCAAAACTGATCCTGGGTCCAACACCTCCTGTTGCCTCTCATGGGATCATAGGATTAAAAATATAGAGCCACAAGGGACCTCAAGAGGTCATCTAGTCCGACCTTCTCATTTAATGGATGGGGAAACTGAGGCCCAGAGAAACCATAGGATCCTTGAGCTAGAGCTGGAGGAGACCTCAGAGGCCATCTAGTCCAACCCTCTTGTTTTAAAGATGGGGAAACTGAGGCCCAGGGTGGGGGGTGACCTGATGTGAAGTCACAGAGTCTAGCAAGCTGAGATTTGAAATTAGATCTTCCAACCTCAAATCTAAGGTTCTTTTCACCCTACAATCATGCTTCACTTTAACCCCTCTCCTCCTTGATCTGCCCTCTGGGGCCAGGTAGAAGAAGGGATTCCCCGGGTGTTGTGGAAAGTGAAACAGAGGACCTGACTTCTGATGATGTCTGTGATGCTTACTGTGGGAACCTTGACCACATCATTCAACCTCTCTTGAGGTCTCAGTCTCCCCATCTGTCAAAAAGAGGGTTGGGCTAGATGACCTCTGAGGGCTCCCTCCAATTCCATGACGATGGTCCTCCATACTTGAATCATTCTCATTAACTCTTTCCTTGAAGGCAGAGGCCAAGTCTTCATTTTCTTTTCTATTCCATTGAATTTTCTCGAACAACTAGAAGGAACAGCAGAAAAAGCAGTGTGATATAGAGGGGAAAGAATGAGTGTTGAAGTCAGGACATGTGGATTCAGATCCACAGGAGGCTGTATCACTTGCCCAAGGTCACATGGGTAGGACTGTAGCTTTAAGGATAGCTCAACTCCCTTTGGGCTGGGGTTCTCTAGCATGGAGAACATCCAGCCTTTCACAGAGACTGCCAGGCCACGTGAGCTCTTCCAGGAGATACTTTCAGTGTCCAGGGCTGAAGCCAAGCTCTTCCTCCTGCCACGTGCCTGCTCATGACCCTCCCCCTCCACCCTCATTCATTCCTTGGCCACACAGTAGCTCACACCTACTTTCCATTTCTCCATGGCCCAAACCACAGATCCAGGTGTGCAATCTGGATGAGTCACGTTTGGCTCTGCTTCTGAATACAAGGGGGAAAAACAAAGCCCCTGCACCCCCCCACCTTTGGGATGCCGCTCAATCCATGGAACGAACATCCCATCAGGGACCAATTCCAAGGTCAAGCTGTCTGGTCTATACAGTTCCTGCATGTAGAAGGCACATCAGAGAGTATATTAATTTGTTCTTTCCAACCCAGCCCCTGCCAAGATGGTCTTAGCTTGTTGCTATCTGTGTGCTTTTTCTTTCATACCTAAAAATACAGTATTAGTTCCTAGAATTTCACTGGGAAATGAATTATTTTATTTAGGAGATATTGAATAGATTTATTTTTCTATAGCATGTTTCCTTCTAGGTTTTTATTATCAGCCAAGTTCTTGTTAGAGATATAGAGCTGGAAAGGACCTGGGAGGGGGACCTCTCATTTTACAGATGAGGAAACTTCCCTGAGGCCCACAGAAGGGAAATGACTTGCTTAAGGTCATACAGATGGTAAGGACAGAGGCAGGACTTTGGACTCCAGAGCCGAGGCTCTGTCCATTGTCCCACCCCACTTCCTGAGGACCCCTTGAGGTTGCTGCTCATTGGCAGTACATTGAAGGCACGATGGAGGAAGATGATCATGACCTCACCTTTTTAGTGTGTTTTATTGATGGCCCTCTTTTTGCTGGTTCAGTGCTTTACCCCATACTTAACTAGGTTGGAGTCATTTCCTAAGAGCCCTGGGCCCTGGCCTTTCATGCCAGGGCAGCTTCAGTCCCTTTGAAGAAGCTGAGCTCATAACTCCTCAGGAAGCCTGGGATTTTGGATCACATGAATGGAGGTGGGGAGAGAAAATTTTGTGCATCTCAGCTTGAAACCCCAGGGTGGAATCCTGAGTTGGGGGGGGGGGCTCATCCTTTTATATTCTGATATAAATTATATAATTATGATATTTGTAATTAGATAAATATAAATAAATTATATAAATATAAATAAATCCTCTGGTACAAGAAACTGAAATTGAAAAAAAAAATAGAAGCTGAGACAACTTACCTTACCCCTAGGTGTGTCTGTTTTAAAGTAAAGCTTTAATTCCTTCTACCTTTCCTATCTAAACCCCACCTCATTATCTTGTATTCATTTTTAAATATACCTATCTCTGTACCTGTTATCTCTACTTATAGAAAGTAATCTGCTTGGGGGTAGATTGTTTTATTTTTATCTCTATCACGAACCACTCTGGACACTTAAAAAAAAAAAAGAACTTCATTCACATAGAAAATTTGGGGGTAAGGAAACTCCCCTCTACTAATACAGGCCTAGAAATGGAGAGATCAAGTGATTTGCCCAGAGTCACAGAGCTAATATGTGTATAGATAAGATTTGAAGGGGCAGCTGGGAGTCAAGAAGACCTGAGTTCAAATTTTTTTTTCTTAAAGCAATTGGGGTTAAGTAACTTGCTCTAGGTTACACGGCTAGTCATTATTTATGCGTGGGTGCTCATTTTCTGAGGCCGGATCTGATCTCGGGTCATCCCAACTCCGAGGCTGACGCTCTTACTCACTGCGCCACCTAGCCGCCCCTTTAGGGCAATTGGGGTTAAGTAACTTGCCCAAGGTTACACGGCTAGGTTTTTGTTTGGGCTAGGTTTTTGTTTGTGTGGATTAAGTGTCGGAGGCCGGCTCCGAACTCAGGTCCTTCTGATTCCAGGGCCGGCACTCTACTCACTGTGCCACCTAGCCGCCCCTGAGTTCAAATTTAACCTCAGAATTTACTAGCAGTGTTGATGAGGTATGGGCTCTGGGAGCCCTTTATAGCTCTCCTTGAGTCTTTGAGGTACAGGCTCTGGGACTGTACCCACCCTTAATCACTCATTGACCTCATTAACTTCTCCTGAAGACCCTCCCCAAATTCCTCCTCTAGACCACCCCTAGATTCCTCCCACAGACCCCATCTTGTCTTCATGTATGTGAGAGCTCCATAGAATGGTGAGAGTGCCATAAAATGACCTAGCACAGACTTACTCTGTGTCTAATCCAAGCCAACTTTTATTTCCTTTTTTTTTTTTTGGAGGGCAGTTGGGGTTAAGTGACTTGCCCAAAGTCACATGGCTAGTAAGTTGAGCACAACTCCCCCCTCCCCCCCAAATTGACCTGTGGGCAGGAGTTTCAGCCTAGGGTAAAATCCCTGCTCTATTCTTTTCCTTACCCCCCCCACCCCACCCCCTTTCTCCACCCATTCTGGGTTCCCTGTCTCTCAGCTTAGGGTAAACTTCCCATGGGGGAAATTCAAATGTACACTGACCAATCACTGATTGTAGTTAACCTGGCAATTGAATCTCTTTAAAAACCAGTACACTGTCTGTGCGGATTCATTGGGTAACCATATAACCCCTGCAGTCCTGCAGTAATAAAATCCACTTCCAAATTTTAATCTCGGGGATCTTCTGTCTCGCTCAATTATGCTCTTCAGTAAGAGTGTCAAGCGTCTGAAGCCTGATCTGAACACAGGTCCTCCTGACTCCAGGGCCAGTGCTCTATTCACTGCTCCACCTAGCCACCCTGTACAAGTGAACTTTTAATAAACTTTACTTTTCTTTGGCTGAGAAGACTTGAGCCAAATTCATTCAGCAGGACCCAGCATGTTGGTATTTTGGGGTCTCCAGAGCAACCCTAACCCTCTTCAGTGTGACCCTGAGCAAGTCACTTAAACCTATTTGCCTCAGTTTCCTCATCTGTAAAGTGAGCTGAAGAAGGAAATGGCAAACCACTATCTATGCCAAGAAAACCCAAAATGGAGTCATGGAGAGTCAGACATGACTGAAATGACTGAAGAACAAGACTTGAACCCGGGACATTTTTTTTTTTTTTTGCTTTTTGGAGGGCACCCAAGGTCACATGGCTAGGTTTTTTTTTTTTGGTTGTTTGTGTGTGTTAAGTGTCTGAGGCCGGATCCAAACTCAGGTCCTTCTGACTCCAGGGTGGGCACTCTACTCACTGTGCCACCTAGACGCCCCTGGGGCCTTCTTCTTTTATGACTAGCTGTCCTATCTGTGTTATACTACCTCTTAGGGAGTGACAGTATAAACAGAAAGGGGAAACAATCTCTTTTCCCAAATCCCTGGGACCCTACCATTAAGCACTATTACTTTGCTGTGTACATTGCCCTCTTCCTGTGATATCCTTAAAACAAGTAATATACCCTGGGGGACAAAGAAGGGGGAATATCCAATCAAGCCGTTTTATTAAGTGTACTAGGATCACTGTCCTAAGTGCTAGGGATACAGAAACAATAGAGGCAGTGTGGTGCCAGGGCTAGAGAGGAAGCCAGAAAGACCTTGGCTCAAGTCCCTCTCTCACAGGTACTAGTGATCCCATGGGCAAGTCTCTAATGATGAGGGGCAGGGTCTGGGAATCTGAACTTTGATTGAATTGTCCCATTTCAATGAGGCATTTGCATGAGACCATAAGCCTTACATTGTGGCTAGGCCCAGACCTCTGTTGCTAAACTAGCCCTGCATTATCCATCTACTTCCCACCCTTGAGCTTATCAAAATATCAATCCACCCTTGAACTAGCCTAGCCCACCATTGTCTGTATGCTCCAGGTAGCCTCCAGCAACTTCCCACCCTTAATCACTCATTGACCTCTTCTGACTTCTCCTGAAGACCCTCCCCAAACTCCTCCTCTAGACCACCCCTAGATTCCTCCCACAACTTTCTGTATATAAGATCCCATCTTCCCTCCATGTGATATGAGAGCACCATAGAATGACCTAGCACAGACTTACTCTGTGTCTAATACAAGTGAACTTTTAATAAACTTTAGTATTTTTTGGCTGAGAAGATGAGTCGAATTGATTTGGGAGGACCTGGCATGTTGGTATTTTGGGGTCCCCAGAGCAACCTTAACCCTCTTCATGGGTAACCTCTTCATCTAAGACTGTAAATTGGAGAGAAAGGGTCGACTTTAATGGATAGAGAATCAGTGAAATAGGGACCACGACAATCCTCATCACTTTATCGTGAATGAGTCAGGACCATTTTCTTATCTATCTCATAGACTAATTTTTTTCTCTCACTCTTATCAAAAGCAGTTACAGAGGGTGGGCTATGGGAATTGTTTTATCCCTTCCTCTCATGACTTAAAAAAAAAAAAAACCCTATGGGATCCATAATTTTATTGCTAGATGGTATTTTCCCATGAGGGGATGCCTTCTACCAAAACACATCTCTTCTTAGAGAGTTGCCAAGGACACTGACAGATTAAGTTATTTGTCCAGAATCACCCAGCCAGGAAGTAGAAAACTTTATCTTGTGTGCAGCCTGTTTGTACATATTTTGTTTGCTTTCTAGATTGCCGGTTAGATGGTAAGCTCCTTGAGGGCTGGGACTGTCTTTTCCCTCTTTTTGTATTGTATTCCCTACTGCTGAGCCTGCTGCATAGTAGGAGTTTAATAAATGTTGAAGGCTTAATGGACTTGAACCCTGTTCCTGCCTTTTTTAGCAGCTCTCCATCCACAATGCCTGTTAAATATTTATTGATTGTTCCATGAGGCAAATGGCGCAGCCACAGGAATTTCTACCACACAGCTGCAAGACAAGAGACAGCTCAGTCACAGAACAAAGAATAGTGAAAACCGCAGAGAATGTTGGGCTTGAAATAGATTGCAGAGAGAGTCCAGACTTTTCATTTTTTAAGTAAGGACCTATAGGGACTAAAGGAAAAGCAAGGGAGAAAGGACAGGAAGAGGAGACAGAGGAGGAGACCTGGAACCTAAGAATATGAGTTCAGATTCTGTCTTTGACACTTTTTGTGTGACCTTTGACTCCAGAGCCAGTGACCTTTCTACTCTACCAAGCAAACTTCACCAAGTAACTTCAGAGGCCAGCTAGCCTAACCTTGTCACTTTAAAGATGAGGAAACTGAGACTCATCGGGATTAAGTGACTTTCCCAAGGTCACATGGATAGTAAACATCAGGGGGCAGGATTTGAATCCAGCTCCAAGGACCTTAGTACTAGTCTTCTTTCTACTGTACTTGAAGGCAAGAAAACCTAGGTTCAAAATCTCAGATGCTAGCTGACCTGGGCCAGTCAAGCTGAACCTCAGTGTCTTAGCTTGGAAACTAGGCTCCCTATAATAGTGCCCCTTCTTAGGGTTGTGTGAGGATCCAATGAGACCATGGATGTGAACTGTGCACAAAAGATCACATGCATAAATCACGTGCAAGAAACCACGTGAGTTACATGCACAAGATCATGTGTGTAGATTGTGGCTAACGTGTGTGAATTACATCATGACGTCATCCATGTAAATTGCATGCATGTGGAATATTTTGTGCACCTCAAAGTTCTGTACCTGTGTGCTGTAAGGTGGTGAGGAGCCCCTCTATCAAATTCATGAAGCGATGCTTTTTCCACCCTCCCCCTCTAATATCACAATTATGTCTTGCTCTTTTCTCCTTAGCTAAAATTTAAGGCTGATTGGGGAAGGTGTTACCCCCATTTGTGCCCCTGTAGTGGTCAGTCCTTTCCTCTCACCTTCCAGTCACTTTTCCTTGCTTCATGAGTTCTGAGCATGTTCTGTTTCATTTTGTGTCCAAAGTCACAAGATTCAACCATACCCATTTCTCAGCATCCTTCTGATCCAACACCTTCCTGCTCCTGCCCCACCCCCACCTTCTCGTTCTGGAGTCTTTTAGCCTGGCCTGGACCCAAGCACATTATCTCGATTCCCCAATTCCCGGCATGCCTTTGGATGCAATCATATATTAAATTACCATACATTACCCAGGAACCCCAGGGCTCTCATACTTACTGTGGATTTACAGTACTTTAGACTTTTTCCAAAACCCAGCCTCTTTTGATGTTGTCTTTTTTTTAATGGGAATATCACATATCTAATACGAAGCCCAGACACGTCCACTGCCCACGTTCTTTTAATTAAAAGGGCCTCTGCTGACAGTTAACACCAAGGCTTTTAGGCCATGCTTTATTATTGATTTATGCAGTGCATACTTACTGAAAATTAGGGAATAAATCATTGCTGACATTGATTTGCTTACCAGCTATCCAATAAATGAGGATAATTAATTGTTGGCCTGCTACCTGTCTCTGTAATTGCAGGACATTTGCAGGGTTTGTGGGCCTCTCCCTGCTGGTATCATTTTACAAGCCTGTACTTCATTGAGCAAGATTAGGGGCATAAAGTAACAGCAGTGTCTCAGGGATACACCCGGGAGCTGAAGTGATCAATACATTTGATACTACATCTGTGAGCTGGGAAAGAGGAATTTTAAATACTACACCATGGTGGGGATGTTGGAGGCTCTCTAGGGGTGGACATTTCTGCATGTTTAAAACAGTTATTGAACTTTGCCACGGAGCACCAAATTGGAGAAGATACGTGCCTTTTGGCAGTCTAGAAACAACATCAGTTTAGACCTGGCTAGATCTGTCTGGGGAAGGTGGGCTGTTGGGCTGATGGGCAGTGATTGACATTGGAAAAGGCATCAATAAAACATTTATAAAAGGTGCACAGAGAAAAGGGTAGGGAGGGGAAAAAAGGGATACAGAGCAAATTGTTATCACATTGTTACATATATATATATATATAGATATAGATATAGATATAGATATAGATATAGATATAGATATATAGATATATAGATAGATAGATAGATAGATAGATAGATAGATAGATAGATATAGCTATAGATAGATATAGATATAGATATATGCCTGTGTGTATATATGTATATATGTGGCAAGTTTATGGCTTTTTCTAAGGTCTTTGTTGTTATTTTGTCTTGAAATATTTATTATGTTTATGTTTTTCATGATTGTAGAATGCATAACTTTTTAAAAGGGCATTGAATTTGGAGTCAGAGGACCTGAATTTGAAACCTAGCATTGTTACCTCCTAACTGTTTAACCTTGGACAAGTCATTTCCCTTTCTGAACCTCATTTTCCCTATCTATAAAATGGGAGCACTGGGACTAGATGACCACTGAGGTCCCTTCCAGCTTTTGATCTAAGATCTGATGGTTTTATGACTTGTCCAAGGTCACTGGGGTTGTGGAGTCAGAATCAGAACCTGGGTCCTCAGAGTCCCAGACTCTAATGCTGCTCTGAAGGCCAGGGTGGCACTGCCTATCCAGGGACCATTTTGTCGAGCTTGTCCTGAGCTGCCAAAATGGCTAGTTCTGGCTTCAAATGCTTGGTACTTGTATGAAAGAGATGAAAAGATGCCTTAGTCTATGGTCTGTGTTTGAAGAAAACAGAGGCTAGTCACCTCACCTCTGTCACCTCTCAGCCTTTGAATTTACAATCCAAGTCACAGGTTCCTATGATTGAGAACTGAAAGACGCCTCATCCTCAGAATGCAATTATAAATCCTTCAAAGGCAGTTGTTTTCCCATATGTCTTGTCTATTTCCCACTTAGCCTGTAAGAGTGCTGGACACTAGGTTAGCACAGACTTCAATTTCAGAGACAGCTGGTAGGATAAAGTCCTGGGTTTTAACTCTGCTCTGGCACACCAGCCAGGAGAGAAATCAGGGAAGGTATTCCACCTCCTGGATCATAGTTTCCTCCCCTGGAAAATGAGGGGGTTGGACTAGGTAACCTCTGAAGTTCCTTTGCTCTCAAGAGCTGTGATCCTGCCTGAGCAGTCCCTTTATCTCTAAAGACCCATCTTCTGCAGGAAGCCTTTCCCAATGCCTCTTAATGCTGAAGTCTTCCTCCAGAGATCATCCTCAGAGTATCTTATTTTTATCTTGTTTACACGTAGTTGTTTGCAGATTGTTCCACCCATGCCCCTTAGACTTTGAGCTCCTTGAGAATAAGGACTGTGTTTTTGCCTTTCTTTGAATCCCTGGTGGTTAGCACAGAGCCTGCCTCAGTCTCTGTTTCCTCATCTCTAAGATAAGGGATGGTCCCTAAGGCCCCTTAAGGTTTGACATCTTCAATCGTTACCATTGAAATTTCTATTCAGTTGTAGATGCCACATTTAAGGAAGGACATTATAAGCTGGTGGGAGAGCAGAGTGGAGTGATTAGGGTGGTCAATGGCTTATGATTGTAAAATACATATAAGAATCAGATGAAAAACCCGAGGACACTTACCCTGGAGAAGAGAGAGAAGACTTGGAGGTATAGCCATGATAGCTGTCTTCTAGTATTTGAAGGCTGATGGTGTGGAGGACAGATCGGGCTTTTCCTGATAGGACCAATAGGTGGGATCTGAGAGAAACAAATCTAGGGGTAATATGAGGGGAAAATTCCTAACAAAGCAATCCAGAAGGGGACGATGATGACAACGACGACGATTATGATTATAACGATGATGATGACGATGATGATGATGATGATGATGATGATGATGATGATGAAGGAAATAATGATAAACAGCAGCAGCAACAAAGGAAATACCATGCACATGGCACTTTCAGGTTTGCAGAACATCCTACATATATTTTTTAATTGATCCTCACTAAGAGGATAGGTGCTATTATTGTTGTTCCTATAGGAATCTCAAGCATAGAGGCAGGAAGTGACCTGCCGAGGGTAACACAACTAGTTAATGTCTGAGGTAGCATTTGAACACGGGTCTTCCTGACTCTGGGTTCAGCACTCCATTGGCTATGCCACCTGGTGGGCTTGTGAAGTAGTGAGTTCTCCCTCACTGGAAACATCCAATCAAAGGTTCGGTGAGGGATGTTGATGTGGCATAGACAGGATTTGGAAGACCCTTCTAACTCTAAGACTGTAGTTCTGTAAGATTCTGAAGGCACTAGTGTGTAAGGAAAAACTAAAAAAAAATGGTCTGAAAATCTACAAAGATATTTGGTATATTTTGTATAAAAAGTGTTGGATGAGGTAATGAATGATTGAACCATAGTATTTTGCTAAGGGAAGTTAGGATACATCTGGGGACATCTCTAGCCATTGAGGAAGCCCAACCTTGTTTTCCTGCTATCTCTTGGTGATGTTTAAAACAGACCCCTGAGCTTACTGGATATGCTGTGGGGCTGATCATATGTGGAAATTTTGATGCCCTTAATCCCACAGTGTAGTGAAAAGACCACCGAATTTGGTACCTCTGCCACTTAATACTTGTATTACCTGGGGCAAGTCATTATACCAGTTAGGGCCTCAGTTTCCTTATCTGTAAAATGATGGATTTACATAAGGTTAATCTCTAATGTTCCATCTAACTACAAATCTATGATCCATCAGACAGGAAATTTTTCCTTATTGTCAACCTAAATACTTTAGGTCCTTTGATTGACCTCTATCACCACATTCCCATCCTTGCTACTGATATCTACCCATTTTTAGGATAGTCTCCCAGCGTCCTCATGACGTTTCCTTCTAGCTTATATTGTTCCTCCCCAGCCCATTCCCTACCACCAACCTGCCAAGAAACAACAGCCATTTCTTAAATTAAACTAGAGTGCTACCAGTATTTACACCAATGACCTTTGCACTGATCTGACCTCTTAATTTATCAACTTTCTCCATGCTCATAAACTCTATTTTAGCTGCTTAAAAGGACTGTGAAATCTTAGCCCTCACTGCAACCTTTACCTTCAAGATCCTGACCTCTTTATTCCTTTCTCTGATCACCATCTTCTCTCACCCTGCTTTATTTCTTCTGGATCTGTTCTTTGCCTTCATGATGATTGCCATCTCTTTTGGCCCCTCCCTGTTCTTCTCATCTTCAGCTTGTAGTTAGTGATTTTAAAAGGCTACCTCCCTCACCAGGTAGTTGTGAGAACCAAATGAGGAAACATTTATCAAGTGCCTTGTCAACCTAGTGGAGTTATTATTATTATTATTATTATTATTATTAATAGTCATAGGAGTGGTGGTAGTGAAGGTAGTAGTAGTAGTCATGGTGGTGGTAGTGGTAGTAGTAATGGTAGTGGTAGTGTTGGTAATAGTAGTCATTGTAGTAGTAGCAGTAGCAGCAGTAGTAGTATCAGTAGTAGTGGTAATGATAGTAGTAGTAGCAGTAGTGGTGGTAATGCTGTTGATGGTAGTAGTAGTAGTAGAAATAAGAGTATCCCCTTTCTCCTTGGGCTACAAAATGGTGCAGTGGATAAAGTGCTGCACCTGGAGTCAGAACACCTGAATTCTAACCCAACTTCAGATACTTACTAGTCGTGTGACTTTAAGAAAGTCAATTAAGTTCTCTTTGCCTCAGTTTCCTCCACTGTAAAGTAGGGATAATAACAGCACCTACCTCACAGGATTGTTGTGGCAATCAATTGAGAGAATTGTAAAGTACTTAGCATAGCACCTGGTAAATAGTAGGCGCTATGTAAATCTTTATTGGGGCAACTAGGTGGCACCATAGTGCCCAGAGCCTCAAGTCTGGAGTCAATAAGACCTGAATTCAAATCCAGCCTCAGATATTTACTAGCTGCATGACCCTAGGTGAATCACTTAACCCAACTTGCCTCAGTTTCCTCATCTATAAAATGAGCTGGAGAAGGAAATGGCAAACCACTCCAGTATCTTTGTTAAGAAAACCCCAGATGGGGTCACATAGAGTCAGATATGACTGAAAAGACTGAACAACAACAGAAATGCTTATTCCCTTCTTTCCTGTTGCATATTCTGTCCTTGTCCTTGTTTCAATCCCACCTTGCTGTGCATGATCTGGACCTGACTCTGTTACCCTCCTCCCCACCCCTTTCCCTCATCTTTCTCTCTTCCTACTCCCAAGCCACCAGCCTTCACAGAAGGAAATCGTGAAACTAGGTTCACAACCAGTTCATACTATTTAACCTCAAGTGGGCCCTTGTGGCTGCATAACAATCCCTTTATTCACTTGTGATTTATCACTCTCTGCCACGTGGATGTTCCAAAATTTCTCTTTCCTCAAGCCCCCAGCTCCACCCTCAACCCCTTCTCTCACCATATGACCTCATTTCTTTCTTTACTGAAAAGATTGAGGCCATCTGTCGTGAGGTCCTTCCTCTCCCTGCTTCCACATCCCCAAACATCATCACCCATCCTCTTCCCCTTCTCTCAGTCTCAGAGGATGAGGTAGTCCATTGTTTTGCTGAGCTGACCATTCCTTTTGTGCTGTTATCCTATTCCTTCCCGTTCTCACCAAGACCTGGTTACATTCATAGTTTGCTCTTCTCTCTTCTGACTTCTACCCTTCATCCTATAAACATATTCACATCCCCTGTCCTTAAAAACCAACAAACTGGCCCCCCACTCTTTCCCCCCTCATTCGCCGATAAGCCACCACCTCCCCACATTCATAATTTACAAAATTGAATTTACTTAGAATATATTTATGTATCTATATGTTAATTCCCCAGCTATCAATCAATCAAGAAGCATTTGATAAATTTCTATGTACATGCAGGCACTAGTAAAACATTCCCTACCCTCAAGGAGCTTATGTTATAGTGAGGGAGGCAACATGAACACAGAGGAGGGACTTTGGGAAGGGATTGTACTAGCAGGGACTCAAGAAAGGCTTCATGTAGAAAGTTGGTACTATGAATGGCACACAGTAGGTACTTAATAAGGGCCAGCTAGGTGACATAGTGGATAGAATGTCAGGTCTGGAATCAAGAAGACTCATCTTTATAAATTCAAATCCAGCCTAAGACACTCAACCTTGTTTGCCTCAGTTTCCTCACCTGTAAAATGAGCTGGAGAAGAACATGGCAAGCCCCTCCAGTATCTTTGCCAAGAAATTGCAGAATAGGCTCTTAAAAAGTCAAACAACAGGTGCTTAATAGATGATTGATGATTAAATGATTCCACAATATCAGCCTGTTGTCCTCTATCTTTACTTCCTTTTCATAGCAAATTTCTAGAAAGAGTAGCCCCCACCCACTTCCTCATCACCCATTCCCTTCTAAATCTCCAGACAATCTGACTTTTGGCTTCCTCATGCCAATGAAATAACTCTTTCCAAGTTCCCTACAAATCCCCAAATTAATAAATCCATTGACTTTCTCAGTGTTCCTGCAGCTTCATTGACCTCTATGCAGCTTTTTCCATTGCTAAGAACTCTCTCTCCATAATCCTACATTTTGCCTTGGGTTCCATAAGATCGCTCTCTTCTGATTCTCCCCCTGCTTGTCTGATCATTCCTTCTTGGTATCTTTTGTTGGTCCACCTTCCTCTTTCTACCCCTAAGTGTCCTTCAAGATTCTGTCCAGAACCATCTTCTCTTTCCTCTGCATTTTCTCCTTTGGGGATATAATCCATTTCCATGTTCAGATGATACCCAAACAGATTCCTAATTTTTTGCCCTTACTTCCAGTTCCACATTGGCCATCCACTTCCATTATGGTTTCTGTCAGTACTTCCAAATTAACACATCTAAAACTGAATGATTCAACACTCCCTTCTTTCAAAACATCTCCTTTCAATCAATTAACAAACTTTTATTTGTGTTTACCATTTTCTAGGCACTGTACCAAGCACTGGGGATAGAAGGAAGGGTAAAAATTAGCCCCTTCCCTCAAGGAGCTTACATTCTAACAGATGTAAGGGCACCATCCTTCTCCCTGTCTCAAGAACCTTTAACTCTTTCTTCTTCTTCATTCACCATAAGCACCTTGCAAATTCTACTTCTGCTATCACCAAAGTGAAGAGGGCACCAGCTAAGAGGGTTAGGGTTGCACTGGAGACCCCAAAATACCAACACGCCGGGTCTTGCCGAATGAATTTGACTCAAGTCTTCTCAGCCAAAGAAAAGTAAAATTTATTAAAAGTTCACTTGCATTAGACACAGAGTAAGTCTGTGCTGGGTCATTCTCTCACTATTCTATGGCATTCTATGGTGCTCTCACTCTTCCATAGCACTGTTACTCTTCCAAACATGAATGCCCTCACAAACGTGAAGACAGAATAGGGTCTTATATACAGAAAGTTGTGGGAGGAATCTAGGGGTGGTCCAGGGGAGGAATTTGTCGGGGGGTCTTCAGGAGGAATTAATGAGGTCAATGAGTGATTAAGGGTGGGAAGCCACCTGGAGACCACAAATAATGTCGGGCTAGGCCAGTTCTAGGGTGGGAAGTCTAGCAACTGACTTGCCTCATCAAATGGGATGATTCAATCAAGAATCCAAGGGAAGTTCCCAGAGCATGTACCTCAAGGACTAAAGGAGAGTTTGAAGGGGTTCCCAGAGCCCATACCTCATCAATAGTTAAGACTCTAATCGCTTTTCTGGGGTGATTGTTTTAGCTTCCTAATCACTCTAGCTGTATCTACTGGGGGGTTTTCAACCTACGTCTATTAACCTGATTTTTGCTTTTTAAATATTTCCATAGAAATATAAAGTATGCCTATTTAAAAAAATTATTTTTGTGACTGTATTTCACTAGAAATCATTTCCTTTGCATTCCTATGAATCTTATTTTATGCACTGAAAAACATGATTCTGAGAACAGGCTATAGGTTCCACTAGACCGTCTAAGAGAGGCACGATACAAGAAAAGGGAAAGAATCCCCAATCTCCAGAGAGGTCACCAAAGATGATGTTAAGCAGCTTGATAGGAGAGACTATTTTGTTGTTGTCCAGTCATTTCAGTCATGTGTGATTCTTTATGATCTTATTTGGAGTTTCATTGGCAAAGATATCAGAGTGGTCTGCCATTTCTTTCTCTAACTAATTTTACAGATGAGGAAACTGAGGCAAACAGGATGAAGTGACTTGTCCAGGGTCACACAGCTAGTAAGTATCTGGGGCTAGAATTGAACTCAGGTCTTCTTGACTCAGGCCCAGCACTCTATCCACTGCCTTATATATCATTTTCTATATTTGTACTTTGCCTAAAATGGCAAACTCACTTGAAAGACAGTATTTGTATATAAATTTGTATTCTTGGGCCCAAATACAGTCTAACACCCAGTAGGTGCTCAATAAGCATTTCTTAGATGGAATTTCATTGGATCCTTTGAATTCCAGAATGTCCATTTCCCTTTAGAAGGGGTGACCAATGTGGTCTAGTCAAGCTCCTCCAAGTCCAAGGTCACACATTTGTATTTATTTGGATCTTGTTGGTATGTACTGATTTCCACTCATATTGTCTCTAAGAATGTAAGTTTCCTGAGGGCAGAGACTGCTTCATTCCTGTTTGTGTATCCACACTATGCATCACAGTACCTGACCTGTAGCCAAGGCTTAATAAATGGGGACTGAAGTAAAATGAGTCCTTCCTGCTCCCTGCCCTCCTCCCTAACTCTGGGTCCTGGGTCTTAGCTAGACTTATAGAACTTGAAATGCCTCCTAAGGAATGCAGAGATAACAGCTCAATTACAGGCAGATGCCCATAACCACCATCAGGTCTTGTCTCTATTTTTAATCTCTTTAAGCTGGGCCTTGGCATCCTTAGAACTCAGAGGAAGCAAGGACACAGGAAGGCCCTGGTGAGTGACGTATCATCTTGACAGAACAGAGCTGAATTTTAGGCATTTTTTTTCCCCGGCCTGAATGGGCGAGCCCACGACAGTTCAAATGAGAGCCAGATTTCTTCAAACCATCTGAGGGCTGGGACTGGCTCAGAGTAAACGATTTCCAGAGAATTTGAATGGGAACTTTGACCAGCTCTGGCCTGGATGCTCTGCAAGAGGCTGCCAAATAATGTATCATTAACTAAGTACAACAACACAAGTCCTATGTTTTATGGCCTCATGCTAAGAAATGTAGAACAAAAATTGGAATTCAGTGGTGTTCAAAGAATGGAAAAGACAGGGGCCCAGCTGTCTTGTTCAGGCAGAGTAGAATTCCCAAACTGAGAAACACACAGCCCATTTGGGGATTTGCTTCAATAACTGTGAGAGGAGAATTCTCTGTTGTCAGAGCTTCAAGAGAACTGGAGCATTACTGAGTCCAGTCCTTCTTGGTTGGGATGAGGAAGCTGAGGCCTGGAGATAGAAAGTCACTTACAGACAGCTAGGTGTTACAGGTGATAGAATGCTGTTTATATGAGGTGAATCTCAAGTCTCTTGTCCAAGACTTGGTGTTGCTAAATTCAAAGAGATTCCTTATGTGGCTTGTCTGCAGCAACTTTCAAGGTCCACCTACTAAGTTGGGTCCTAGAGACATTCACAGGACATTCATTTTACACACACACACACACACACACACACACACACACACACACACACACACACACATACATAGATATATACAAACATATACTGTTCAAGCTAGAAGAGTCCTCAGGCACCATCTAGTACAACTACCTTGATTTATGCATGAGGAAACTGAGGCCCAGAGATTAAGTGACTTTCCTGAGATCCCACATAAATTAAGTATCAAAGTCAGCATTTCAGTCCCTGTCCTCTGACCCCAGGTTAATGCTTCCTTATTGTCAACCATGAGGATCATGTTAGGTTACAGAATCACAGACCTAGCCCTGGAAAGGACTTCAGTGGTCACTTAGACTCATGCCTTCATTTTGCAGATGAACAGACTGAAGACAAGCTCTAGAAAGGACCTCAGAGGCCTTGTGGCCCCCAACCCTTTATTTTACAGATGGGGAAACTGAGTCCTAGAAAGGGGATGGAGGGAGTGGCCACATGGATGATAGCAAGAATGAATGAATGCCAAGCACAATGCTCAACACTGAGTATATATATACAAAAGCAAGCGGTTCCTGTCTTCAAGAAGCTTACATTGCAAACTGGGAAACAACATATATAGCTGATGGATGATCAGGGAGAAAAGTTACCAGTCTGGAAAATGGGGCCATCATGGCAGGATACTCCTTCCCTAAAATGGTCAAATTATTTTTGCAGTCAAAATCTATGGTATATATGTATATATGTATGTATGTATTCATACATATATAGTACATAATATATTTTCATATAATATATAAATATATAATGAGTATATCATCTTCTTATAATTTTTGATATGGAGCCTTAAATCTTTAAAAGGCAAGGGCTGGGAAGGGAAGGAACAAGATGGGAGTTCAGCTGTCTCCTGTTTGAATCAGATTTGAATCTTCCTTAGAGTCTGGAAAAGTGCAGCTGATGACATGTGCCTGACCCCCTGGGAAATGGAAGAGGGGTGTGTTTTTCCTCCCTCCCTTGCTCAATTCCTTCCTCCTTCCCTCACTTCCTTCAGCCCTCCCTCCCACCTTTGGGGCCCCTGACAGTTCTCTGTGGCTTCCTTCCAGCAGGACCAAACCCTCTCTTTATCACCAATCCCACCCTTTGTATTATTCCCTACTTCCCAACATCCTTTGGGCTGAGTGCCTAGAGGATGGATGGGGATTTTTTTTTTTCCCAGGGTGAAGAAGGTCTTTTCAAAAGTTCAACCTGATACAGTGGAGAGGATGTGAGGGACTCCTTGCTCATTCACTGTGGAGTGTCTGGTGAAATTTTAGGATATCATTCCTGAAGACTCTTCTCCTTATGGAAACTGTTTCCTTAGAATTCAAGATGAATTGGGGGAGGGGGGCAGATCTATCTCTTGGCTTCACATTGTTCATAGAAGAATAGATCTAGTCGAAGACCATCTAGTCTCCCCATCCCCACTTTACCGATGAGGAAACCAAAGCTCAGAGAGTCCAAGAGACTTGCCCAAGATCACAAAGGTGGGATTTAAACCCAAATCCTCTGAACCCTCTTTCCACTCTACCAAGCTCTTGGTTTTTCTGCTGAATGCCTGACTGCTCTGTGCCTGTGGCACCCTCTGAATTCATCACCTAGATCTCCCACCTTAGGAATGACTCTGAGGCAGGGACAGTTTCCCAAATCTGCACCCCTTCTTGTCTATGCAGTCAACAAAATCTGTCAGCCTCTTCCTCTGTGCATAGTCTTGGTCTAAGAGCTTTGGGGAGATTTTAAAGACTGACAAAGCTGGTATTTATCTCATAGATCCCTAATTCTCATTCATTCCCAGGTCTTCCTGACCTCCAAATCCTATACTTTCTCCACTAAGCCATGCTGAAGAGGCAGACAAGTTATCAAGTAATGAATTTAACTTTATAATGGCTCCCATCTAGGGGGGATGGAGAACATGCCCCTTCTGGCTGCTTTAAAAACACAAACAAACTGACATGTCCCAAAAGTCTTGGTGTAGTTGGAAACTAGTGAAGCCAAACTGCACCAAGACTTTTGGTACACCCTGAGTCACTCTCCAAGGCTTGCTGGGACTCTCCTTACATTAACTAAATTTAAATCTCATAGTAAACCTGTAAATTAGCTACAGCAGGCATCCCAACCCCTCATTTTACAGATGAGAAAATTGAAGTTCCTTATTGGTTCTTCATTATTCACAGGAAAATAGATCTAGTCAAAGACCATCTAGTTTCCCTATCCCCACTTTACAGGAAAGCCACCTAAGTGGGATGACCTGCCCACAGTCACTCATATGGTGTAGAGGAGGGATCCAGACCCCAGTCTCTCTAAAGCCAGATGCAACACTTTGCCCACTCCCTCCTGGAGATGGGGACGGGAGCTCAGTAGTCCAGAAGGCAGCCACTGGAATAGTCTTGCATTCTTCTCTGACAGTGAGGCAAAGCAGGTAGGCTTCCTCCTGCCCCCTTCCCCCCTTCTCTACTCTGTTTGCCATTGTGTGCTTTCTACTTCTCCCTTCTAGGTCTTCCTTCTTAACCTGGAGTCCCAAGATTTCAAGGAGTCTGTGAACTTTTTAAAAATTCGTTTGACAACTTCTTTCAGTATAATAGCTAGCATTTATTTAATGCTCTCTCATTTTATCCTCACAACAACTGTGAGAGATAGGTGCTAGTATTACTCCCATTTAGCAGATGAAGAAACTGAGGCTGAGAGAGGTTAAGAGTTACACAACTAGTCAGTGTCCAAGGTCAGATTTGAACTCAGTTCTTCCAGCACCCTATAATTGGCATACTTTGTAATCCTCATGCATTTAAAAACATGATTCTAAGGAGTCCCTAGACTTCACCAGACTGCTAAAGGGATATAGAACACAAAAAAAGGTTAGGGACAGGTCTAGACTTTGCATGAAGAGCATTTTGCTTCCATATCAATTTAGGGAAATATGTCAGAAGGGTGTGGGCATACACAGTATCATTTGAACTCTGGGATTATTCAATTCCACTCAACAAGAATTTGCAAGCCAAATACCTCATTAAGACAGTCTTCTTCCATATTTATCAAGTGCCTACTATGTCCAGACACTCGGGCAGGCATCAGGAATACAAAGAAAAAAATTAGGGGGCAATAAGGCAGCACAGTGGATAAAGCACTGACCCTGGAGACAGGAGGACCTGAATTCAAATCTAGCCTCAGACATTTATTAACTGTGTGACCCTGGGCAAGTCATTTAACTCTGATTGCCTCAAAAAATTTTTTTTTCCATTAAATTAAATTTTAAAAGAACAAAATGAAACGTAATTCCTGCCCTTAAGGACCTTACATTATTTGGGGGGGGGGGGAATAATCTCTAGATACCTGAAATCTCTAGATACTCTGAAATACCAAGAAAAGTTAGCCCTCTTGAGCTGAAACTTAAGAGATAAGAATTTGAGCAAGTTGAAATGTGGAGGGAGAGAGTTTCAGATGCAGAGCTCAACACTCTCTCCTCCTATTCCCATGTAGGGGCAGTCTTGGCTTGTCTCAATGGCTAGCCTCTTTCAAGTATCTACTAAAGAAGAGTGAACTTATGCTTAGTAAATATTTAATGCTTATCCTGTGGAATGTAAGCCTCTTGAGGGAAGGAATGATTTCTTTTTTTTCCTAGTATCTGACACATCATTTTCATCATTTGATGTTTATTTGTCTCAGTCAAGTCTAACTCTTCCTGACTCCATTTGGGGTTTTCTTGGCAAATATACCAGAGTGGTTTGCCATTTCCTTCTCCAGCTCATTTTACAGATGAGGAAACTGAGGCAAACAAGTGTAAGTGACTTGCCTAGGGTCACATAGTTACTAAGTGTCTGAGGTCAGATTTGAATTCAGGAAGACGAGTCTTCCTGACTCCAGGTCTGGTGCTCTACACACTAAGGTGCTATCTCACTGCCCTTCCACTACCGTCATAGCTAAGATTTATATGGCACTTACTATGTACCAGGCACTGTACACTTTCTATTTGCTATCTTATGTGATCTTCACAACAATCCTGGGAGGTAGATGCTAATACTGTCCCCTTTTTACAGCTGAGGAAATTGAGGCAAACAGGTTAAGGGACTTGCCCAGAACTCTCATTCAATAAGCATTTATTAGTGCCTAACTGCTATGTTCCAGGCACTGTGAATTGAACTGAGGGATGATAGAAGTCCTAAGAAACTAAGTTTCTTCTTGCATTTGTATCACCAGCTCTCAGCACACAGAAGGAGCTTAATAAATGCTGAGTAATTGATTAAATCAGTTAACTGTGTACTCAGGATACAATTCATTGATTTGACTTAAGATATATGTCCATTGTCTGTTGTACACATGCCGTCCTAATGAGAAACTATCAGGGATTTGGACTTGAAACTTTTCAAAGATTTCAAATATCTGACCAAAAGGTCCCCATATGTTTCTAAACATCCTTGATTTATATTGTTTGGGGACGCTGCTTGTTATTGGTGGTGGTGGCAGTTGTCTTTTTCATGGAACCCAGTAGGGAAACAGCTTGGGATGGAATAAAAACATCTATTTTTCAAATGTAAACAGAGAGCAAATGAAAGGAAACTAAATAAATTGTGTGAGAGAAACAAGGAGAAAGGAAAGGGGGTGTACTGAGTGAAAGAGAAGGCTCCTCTTCCCCATTCCCAAAAGAATATAACTATAGGAAGAAAGAAGAGGACTGGGAGAAGTGTCATAGCATCATTAGGGCTGAAAGGGGTCTCAAAGATCAGCTAGTCCAACCGCCTCCATTGACAGGTGAGAAAATTACCAAGCTGTTGCTTCTCCCCACATACACATGTGCAGCCCTCTATTTATATGGGTAGCCTCATGGATGGGCAGGTAGATGTTGGTGTGTTATGACTGAAGAGACTCCAGGATGCTCATTTCCCCCATTTATGGCTCTTTCTGAATGCCTTCTACCCACTGGGAACTAAGTAGATTCCCCAAGAATGGTATTATTCCACTAGCCAAGAGAGGATCCCTTCAAGGTTTCTGAACTCCTTTTGTGTTTTGTTTTTTTAAATTCGTGTGTGTGTGGTTTTTTTTCCTTTTTTTTTTTTTTTTTTTGCTTTTTGGAGGGGGGGAAAGGCAGGGCAATTGAAGTTAAGTGACTTACCCAAGGTCACATGGCTAGTAAGTGTATAAAGTGTCTGGGGTCAGATTTGAACTAAGGTCTTTCTGACTCCAGGGCTAGTGCTCTATTCTCTGAGCCACCTAGCCACCCTGTTCTTTTGTGTGTTGGACTCCTTGGCAGTCAGTCTAGTGAAACCCATGAACCCCTTCTAAGAATCCTGTTTTTAAATTCATAAAAGAAAATACCTATTATAAAGGAAACCAATTACATCAAAACACAGAATTGAAATATGGATCCCAAGTCAAAAACATCTGCTAGATAGTGTGATGAACATGGGTTTAAATGTTACCCTTCCCATCAATTAGAATGAGAAAATGTCAGTGGGAAAGTCACCTTAGGTCATCAAGGTCTACTCACTCATTTTTTGACTCAGAGACCAGTGTAACTTGCCCAATATTGTTCAGCTAATTAGTGGGAAATCCAGAATTAGAATCCAGGCTTCCTTGGCCCAAAATCAAGTACTTTCCCTACTGGGTCACATCAGGGAAATTCATAGAGAGGAGGAAGGTTGCTTGTACATACCTGTGGCTAGTCAGTCTCTGTTAATGCTACCAGGCAAAGGCAGACTTTGTGTCAAAGTCAACTTAATGAAGGTCCTCTTGGCCAACAAGAGTAGTTTCTGTGGGAATAACTGGGCTACCTTGATTGTGACCATCTTTTCTGTCACAAGCAGAATGTAAGCTGCCTAAATTAATAATAATAATAATAATAATAATAATAATAATAAGCATTTATATAGCTCTTTAGAGTTTGTGAAGCATTTTATAAATATTTCTCATTAGATCTTCTTAACAACCCTGGGAGAGAAGTGCTATTATTATCCCCATTTCACAGATGAGAATCCTGAGGCTGATTGAGGTCAAATGACTTGGAGGTGGGGGATATGGGGGGTTCACAAAGCTACTAAATTTATGATGTGGGATTTGAACTAAAGTTTTCCTAACTCCAGTGTGCCCCATGACGTTGAGAGGCAGAGGCACCTGGTTAGTCCATGACAGAGGTCGGGCACATCTCCCTGACTTGGAGGTGGCTCTCTGTTCACTCTGCCATGTTGTCTCTCATGATAATAGTGACAGAAGACATTGATAGAAGTATTTAACCCGAAGTATCTCATTTTATTCCCCCCTACCCCAACTCCTAGCTTGGGCAGCTAGGTAGCACCATAGTGCACAGAGCACTGGACCAGGAGTCAGGAAGACTCATCTTTCTGAATCCAAATCCAGCCTCAGACACTTACCAGTGTGTGACCTTGGGCAAGTCACTTAACCTTATTTTCCTCAGTTCCTCATTTGTAAAATGAACTACAGAAGGAAATGGCAAATCACTCCAGTATCTTTGCCAAGAAAACCCCAAATGGGGGTCACAGAGAGTTGAACATGACCGAAAAGATTGAACAACAATGAATAAAATATTACGTCGAATATAACATATACATTTAACATGAATTATACTATGTAATATAAATATATTATATTATATCATATTATATATTGTATCATATCATATCAGATGTACTTTTCTATACAGTAATGTATAATACAAATATACTGCACATGTGTAGTGCATAATAAAATATATTGTGCACACTGACATATGTAATATATTATATATGTTTTGCATGTATATATTACATGATATAATATTTGGAATTGTGTGACATGGGAGACACTGGCACAGGACTGCCCAGAATGGCATGCCCACATAGAGAAAGTGCTGTGATCTATAAGCAAAGGAGAATTGAAATAGCTCAAAAGAAATATAAGATGCGCAGATTCAGAGAATACGCCCCAAATGTTCACATCGACTGTTTGTGCCCAACCTGTGGTAGAGCATTCTGAGCTCGTATTAGTCTGATCAGCCACAGTTGGACATACTGAAACTTGACTCTAGCCCAGTGAGGTCATTTTGGTCCTCTTCAAGAACAAAGGACAACAATCAACCAACAAATATAATATAATATATAATGGAATATTTTATTATTTCATGTAATTAATATTAAATGTTTATATTATGTGCATTATATATAATACATATGGAAATGTAATATAGAAACAGACTATATGTGTATATATCAATCTAAGTCAACTATTTCCACTATAATCAACCCTTCCCAGAGTTTCTTTCCCACATAGAATTAAGGTTTCTTGAACATGATGTAGATATTAATGTACATAAGAGATAAAAAATGAATGGGTGGAAGGCACTCCCTTCCCCTTTGCCCACTCCCACTTCTTCTGCTGAACTTGGCTGCCTCTTCCTCAGTGTACATGAAGGATCTTAAAAGGCTTGGGCAGGGAAGAGGGGCCCATAGTTGTTTGGATACCTGGAAAAATGTTTGCCCTTTACTCCCAAGGTTTCAGATGTTTTCTAATTCCCTCCTAATCCCATCCCTCCATTGCCCTCAGGCCTTTTCCATTTGGATTTCATTCCCCAGCTTCTTTCCCTTCTTCTCCCCCAGTAGCCCTATCTGTCTACTTGACAGGCAAACACCTGCTGCCAAGAGAAATAATCCCCCTGCATGCTGGGTGTTACCACCGGGAACAGGGTGTGGTGGAAGAAGGGAAGGGCTTCCTGCCAAGACCCCAGATTTCTCTCTTTGTGAGGAGAGAGGAAGAGCCTCGAAGGCCAGGGTGGGGAGAAGGGGCAGATGTGAGAGAGAGGACTCGCCTGGTGGGCAGACATTCCAGAGGCAGCTGCCCAAGGACCAGGAAAGGGGAGATGCAGAGGGTGGTGGGAAGCTGTGAGAAGAGTCGACAATAGGAAAGGGAGAGAATAATGGATAGAATGGCAGGGGAGGGAGGGGGCAAGTTGGGAAGGGGAAGGAATCAGCATCATTTAGGCTCTTTGGGATCCAGCTGAACATTTCCATGAAGTAATAGGCTCTTGAGAAATTGAGGCAGCATGTTGTAGTAAGTAGGGTGACAAGAGTCAGGATGATGTGAGTTCAAATCCTGTCTCAGATACTACTTAAATCACCTTGGGCAAATCAGTGAACCTCTATGGACCTCATCTGTGGAATGAGGGACTGGACTAGATGCCTTCTGAAACAACATTCTACACACAGTAGGTACTTTGAATACATTTAGTAAATGGATTGCCAGAAGAAGGCTCTATTCCTTCCTTAGATGAAAGGTACTGAGCCAGCTTGAAAATATAAGTATAAGCGAAAATCAGAAACTGGATGCCTTGAAGTCCTTAACCTTTCCCTGTACCCCACAAAAGTGATCTGATTCTGTGTTCTCCATTGGACATTTTCATTGAAAAGACATGATTTGGGTCAAGCTTTCTTGGGTAGTAAGTTAATTTAAGATAAAAATATAACTTAATTACAAATGTATAAATATGGGAACTGATATTTACAGGGAAGAGGAGAGCTCATTACTATAGAAAAGCTAACTTGATGCTATGTTTATTTTCCCCACAATCGTCTGAACTGGTTTCAAGTGAGCCGACTTCTAAGGGTCTTACAATGTAAACGATATATTTAAGGCATCCTAGGCGAGACTTGCATTCCAGAGACTTCTGGCTGGGAGATGTGGGTGCGTGTCTGTACAGAAGTTTCAGAAACATAATGGAATCTGCTGACCCCCTGCCACCTTTTTTCACCCTTTGGCCTGAAACCTTATACTCAGTTTGGCTCCTAAAAAGGAAAACGATATTCCATAGCTCAATTGCAAAGCCATCATTTTTTCCACTTTACATTCCTTTAAGAGAAGACTCCCAAGGAGTATTGCTTTATGTTCTGGGGTGGGGCCAAGAGGTGAGATGTGCTGACTGTACATGGATTGATCCTGAAACCCAGGGGACAGAGCAATGATTTCTTTGCATATGGCCCTATCCCTCCATCTGTAAAGTTGAGAGCCCTTGATCTTGACATTCATTTGTTCATTTATTCGTTTAATATGATGGAAGACCATGGTCTCATGGAAAGAACACTCATTTTTTGAGTCAGAAGAACTGGGTTCAAGACCCAGTTTTTCCATATATTGGCTGTGTGACCTCAGTCTCTTTATGCCCCAGCAAATAGTGAGTTTTCTATCACTAAAAGTATTTATGTAGAGTCAGTTTAGGATGAATTCGAAAGATTCCTATCCTCCTTTACCTTCTCCTCCTCCTTCTCCTTCTCCTCTGTCTCTCTGTCTCTCTCTGTCTCTGTCTCTCTGTCTCTGTCTCTCTGTCTCTGTCTCTCTCTCTCTGTCTCTCTCTGTCTCTCTCTCTGTTTCTCTGTCTCTCTCTCTGTCTCTCTCTCTCTCTCTCTCTCTCTCTCTCTCTCTCTCTGTCTTTTAGATGTTCAAAAAGTCATTTTTGCATTAACAACCCCACTGTTTCCTATCTCATCCCATACCTAAGACTACCTTCTCTTGTGACCAAGAAAAGAAAAAAAACAAACAAACAGAAAGCACATCTAACAATGCATGCAATATTGTGAAGGAAGAAGCATGTTCTGATCATATTCTCTCTTCTCTAGAACCTTCAGTCATTTGACCAGTCAGTAAATAAATATACTTTAAGTGCCTACTGTGTACCAGGTATGGTGCACTGGGGGAAAAAATGAAAAAGAAAGACAGACTCTGCTCTCAAGGAGCTTACAATCTAATGGGCAAAGTCAATACACAAAAGGAAGCTGAAAGTGGGAGAGAGGAGAGAAAGGTACCCAGGTTGGGGACATGTTGGGAAATTCCAAAGGAATGTAGCCAGGTAGGAAATGAAGAGATGACCATTACTCAAACTGTCTCAACTTTCTTTTCATTTACATTGCTTTAGTCATTGGGTATATTGTTCTCTTGGTTCTGCTGATTTAGCTCTGCATCAATTCATACAAATCTTACCATGATTCTATGAATCTATAATGCTCATAATTTCTTCCTGCATATTCTATCCTCTGCTTTCCCTTCTAGTCATCCCTTATAAGAAAAGAATGCTTAAAAGAGTAACAAAAGGGAAATCAGCAAAACCAAACAATATTCCATCCCTATGGCCTCTGATCTCTACAAAGGAGGTATATTGGGGGATGACAGAAGTGTCATCTAATATTTCTTCTTTGGGGCCAACCTCATTCTTTATAATTTTGTAGTAATTGTTTCATTCATTTTGTTGTATTTATTCTTACAATTTACATTGTTGTAGTGATCCTGTACATTGTTTTCTTGGCTCTGCTTCCTTCACTCTGTATCAGTTCATACAAATTTTCCCACATGTCTCTGTATTCAGCATAATCATTGTTTCTTAAAGTTTCTTCTGGTAAGATTCCATTACATTCAGGCACTACATTCAGGTTAGCCATTCCCCACCAAATAGACACACACTTTGTTTCCACTCCTTTGCTACCTTAAATATGGTATTCTAAATATTGTGATGCTGATGGGACCTTTCTTTTTGTCGGTTTCATCCTTTGGGTATATGCCTAACTGCAAGGGAAGAATTAAGAAGGGGGTCACAGGCTGGTCTCTTCTCAGCTTTCCTCAATATTTTTTGGAAATCTGGGTCAGTTATCCAAAAGAAAAAACAACTCTTTCTCCAGGACAGAGTCACTAATTTCTGATATTAGAGACATGAGCCAGACCCATCACAGTTGGAATTAAAGACATAACTAATAGGACAAGAAAAATTAGGAGGAAATAGAAGAATTTCTAGGTCAAAGAACACGACCATTTTGGTTACTTTAATTGAGTAACCCCCAAATGCTTTCTAGAAGAGGTGAATTAATTCACATTCCTCTAACAATGCAGTAATGCCCCTGTCTTTCCAAAACTCCTCCAACAAGAATTGTTTTCTCTTCTTCTTCTTCTTCTTCTTCTCCTCCTCCTCCTCCTTCTTCTTCTTCTTCTCCTTCTTCTCCTCCTCCTCTTCTTCCTCCTCTTCCTCCTCCTTCTCCTCCTCTTTCTTTTCATCCTTCTCCTCCTCCTCATCTTCCTCCTCCTCCTTCTCCTCCTTCTCCTCCTCCTCTTCCTCCTCCTCCTCTTTCTTCTCATTCTTCTCCTCCTCATCATCTTCCTCCTCCTCCTTCTCCTCCTCCTCTTCCTCCTCCTCCTCCTTCTTCTCCTCCTCCCCCTCTTTCTTCTCATCCTTCTCCTCCTCCTTCTCCTCCTCTTTCCTTCTTCCTTATTGTTGAGTTTGTAACTTACATCATCTCTTAATGGATAATGACCATTACAGCAAGCTCCAGTCCACAGTGTACAAAGTACTTTTCTCACAAATTCCCTCAGTATTATTCATAGGATTATCTATTTAGAGCTGGAAAGGACCTAGCCCAACCTTTTCCTTTAGTCAGTCATCCTGCCAACAAACATTTATTAAGTGCCTACTATTGTGCCAGGCATGGCTCAGAGCATGGATACAAAGAGAGGCAAAAGACAGTCCCTGCCCTCAAGGAACTCACAGTCTAGAGGAGTAGGTAGCAATCCAACAACTATGTACAAACAAAATATTGAATGGAGAAACTGATATAATCAAAAGAAGGAAGTCACTAGCATTAAGGAGAATTAGGAAAGACTTCTTTTACAGATGAGGAAACCGACACCCAACATCACACGGCTACTAAGGGGAATCAAATCCAGGTCCTCTAACTCCAAATCCAAGAGCCACTTTTCCAATATGCCTCTTTGTATCTAATATTCCCAGTCCCTTACTTTACAGATGAGGAAACAGAGTCTCAGAGAGCTGAAAGGAGATTTTCCACAGATAAACATCTGAGTGATTTAGCCCACACTCAAAGCTAGGTCTTTGAAGCCAGTGTTATGTCTGCTGGGGCCAAGCTGCTCTCAAGCATCAAGAGATCAGACTTCAGAGCCCAGGTCTCCTCATTCTCCAGTCAGTGTTCACCCTACTATAGTCCCATTGTTTGAAGTATCCCTTTAATCCAGTACCAATTAGCCCCCAGGGAAGCCTCCACAGACCTCAGTACTCATAGTGTAAGCCCCTGAAAGCTTTTATATCTACAAATTACAAGGGAAATAATAACTGGCAATGGGAAAAAGGAAAGCAGGATTAGTTTTCCTGTAGAGATGTATGGACAAGATTAAGGTTTATCAAAAGGGGAGTAGGATGGAAGTGATGTTGGCTTCTGAGGCAGGGGTAGCTTCTCTGTTCTTAGGGCTAGAAACATAAAGAAACTACCAAAGTTGGAGCTGCAAGAGACCTTAGAGCTCATAGGATCAGGAAAGTACAAATTTAGACCTGAAGGAGACCTTCAAAGCCATTGAGGGACCTTCTGGTCCCATCATTGTATAAACCAAGAAACTAGGTATCGGACAGGAAAAAAAGGACCATTGGATGCTTGATGGGAAAACTGAAAGGGACTTCAGATGGCATGGAGCCCAATCCCCTCATTTACCAGGAAAGTAAAGTGTCACAAAGATAAGATCAGTTAGTCTGGTGCAAACCTTTCAATTTACATATGAGGAAACTGAGACCCCATGATATGATGTGACTTAGTGAGTGACAAAAATTCGGACCTCCAGGCCCTTGGTCCAGTGCTCAAAGCCTATTGAACCATACCACCTCTTTCATCTTTTCCAAGAATCCAAATTGTGTCCCAAAGGTCAATGAAGAGATGTCATGGGACATAAATAGGCAAGAGCACCCAATGAAGGATGATTCTCAGGCACCAAACATCAGGACAGAATCAGAGGAGAATTGGCCTGAAGTCGAAAGGGACCTGAAAAGTCACTGAGTCCAATTCCCTCATTTTAGGTGTGTGTGTGTGTGTGTGTGTGTGTGTGTGTGTGTGTGTGTGTGTGTGTGTGTTGGGGAGGAAGGGGAATGAGGCCCAGAGAGCTGAGTGACTTTTCCAAAGTTACATGTGGAGCAACGAGAATGAGAACTTGGGTTTTCTAACTTCCAATCTAGTTGTCTTTACTAAACCAACCTTTCTTCCTCCCTTCTCCCTTCCTTCCTTCTTTCCCTTCATTATCTTCTTTTTCCCTCCTCCCTTACTCCCTCTTTCCCTTCCTTCCTTCCTTCCTTCCTTCCTTCCTTCCTTCCTTCCTTCCTTCCTTCCTTCCTTCCTTCCTTCCTTCTAGCAACTTGCCTAAGGGTCTGTGCTAGAACTGAGATGAACACCCAGGTCTCCTGATGCCCAGCCTTGTCAGAGACCCTTTCATTCTATCAAGCCTCCCCTCTGGGCCTGCTGCTTCTTTGCCAGCATCAGCTTTCTTAGACTAGAGCTGGAGCGCGGTGTAAAGTATCCTTTGAGAGCCACATAAAATGACCCAGGAAGGACACACTTGTCATTGCCTTCAAAATAACCTATGTCACTCAAGCACACAACAGGCCTTTTATGCTTTGCTCTCTAAAGGAACAGGGTGGACGCTTGGAATGCCAAGCCAGACCAGATCCACTTTCCTCCCAGGCACCAAAATGGTGGCTCTTCTATTCAGTCCATCACCAGCCTTGTTGTCAGGCCCCCAGTGGTCCTTGACCCCAGGCTTCCAAAGCTAGGTCAGTGATTGGGTTTGGGGGATGCTGTTAGTCCAGTATCTGTCCTGAAGTGGGGAGTGTGTGTGTGTGTGAGGGGGGAGGGGAGGGGAAATGGAAGCCAGGAAAATGGAAGGCCTGGAATGCAGCTTTGATCCACATCTTTCACTGCTCACTGAAACAGCTTGTGACTAGCAGAGCACTTGAAGCAATGTCACCAGATCCTCCTGACGACCCCCACCCCCCTCTCTTTCAGAAGGCCAAATAACTTTACAATGAGGGCATTCCTTTAGCTCTGAGGAGGCCACAGTGGCTAATTTGCTGTCATTCCATAGGGGGGTCATGGCCTCCAGGAGTGGATGTCATGACAGGGTAACAAGAGGTCCCTCCAGCTCAGCTGGGGACAGCTCCTCCCCCTTCCCCACCCCCATTCTACCCCCCCCCAACCATGTTCTTTCCCAGGTGGGACTCTGGGCATGTGTGAAATAGAATTTCTCTTTCTTTCCGTTCATGGTTTTCATCATGGGCCTGTCATGCTGAGAGGCCTCAGAGAAGGGGATAGGGTAGCAGGATGACCAATTAAAGTTTTATACTGAAGCATGCTAAGGAGAGGGGTGAGGAGGGAAGTAAGAGGAAAGAGAGGGAGATAAGGGGGGAAGAGAGCACGACAGAAATGCCCAGTTGTTGGAGCAACTGAAATCACAGGCACTCAGAATCTACATGAATCCTCCAAGGCCAGTGATGAAGCTGGCAAGCCTTAGTCTAGACTCTTTGTATTTCTGAGTCTCAGTTTCCTCATCTGAAAAATGAGAGGGCTGTCCTGGGTGGCCTTTGAAGCTCCTTCCAACTCCAATAGGGGATTGTTTGCTTGGGGTCTTAAAGGAAGGGAGGGGTCATGTCCATAGACCTTCTTTTGATCAATGTTATTTGTATGACATAGACACCCTGTAACTAAACCCAGTTTTTCTGTGTCTTGTGCCTGGGAGAGCAGCAAAAAGATAATGTGACCTCGTGAATGATGTCAGCCTGGGAGGCCTGGAGGGGAGTCAGGAGGCCTGGGAGACAAATAGTGTGTGTGTGGGTTGGGGGAGGGGGAGCAGACCCACCTGCCCTGCCAAATTTCCCAGCATTCCCTGTGAGTTCTCTCCTTTTCCTACTGCAGGGTTTCCTCTTCATTTCCCCCTTTAAAAGTTATACCATAACAGGGCTCAGTTACCTCTACAAACTGGGGTAAAGGTCTGGGGAGAGGGCACTCCACTCCCCAGTACAAAGGAGAGCAGGGGTTCAGTCTGATTCTTATGCTGTCCCTCCCTCTGATGCCCCCTTAGCCTGTCCCTTGACACACTAGCCCTACACACACACACACACACACACACACACACACACTCACCCTCACATTACTCACACTTATACATCCACATACTCATACCCACACTCACATATACTCCAAAACGCATACATTCACATACCCTTATACACACGTACACACTCATACTCACACACCTGCACATATATACACACTCACCCATATACATGCTCTTACATACTCTACAGACACATTTACATGCAATCATATGTATACACACTCATGTATACCCTCATATACATATACACACTCATATCCACTCACACTCACCTACACATATACACACTTATACATATTCACTTAGACCCCCATACATACATATACACACACTCATACATATATATGCTCACATACTCACATATACCCACTCATACATATATACGTACACATGTACTGACATATTACACATAACACACACTCACATTAACCATACATACATACACACACACATACACACACGCACACCATCCAGAAGTTAACAAAATATCCTAGATCTGGAAGGGACATCAAAGGCCATCTAATCCACCTTCCCTCACTTTACAGATGAGGAAACTGAGGCCCAAAGTGGTTATTAAGTGACTTGCCCAAGGCCTCACAACTAGTAAGTATCCTTTGGTTCTTCAGGGCCCCTTGGCCCTCAAAATGTTTATTCCTCCAGGAGTTTTAATTGGAATATAAGGTTGACCTCCTCAGGAATCAGCCTAGGACATGGATCAGAGGCAGGAAA